>VZTY01021097.1:0-21551 GCA_013400935.1 Turnix velox
ACAATACTCCAGGTGAGACCTTACCAGTAGAGCCAAGTAGAGGGACAAAATCACCTCTCTTGACCTGCTGGTCACACTTCTCTTGATGCAACCCAGGATTGATGATCCCATGTCACACATTCAAGAAGGGAAAAAAAAAACCAAACCAGTCTAGAGGCAGAAATCAGCTTTATATTTCAGCAACAGCCAAATGATCTCTTGTCTTACCCAAATGCCACTATGTCATTGTCTTCTGTGTTTGGTGACTGCTTCCTCATGGGAATGAAGGGAACCAGGTTTTGTCCTCACAGTTGTTGTATCTGAGCCTCTAAGGGGGCTTGCTTGTTATCTAGGCATAGATTCTGTGCAGAATCACCACCTTGTAGCTTTTGCAGTTGTGTTTTTCTCTGTGTCTGAGAAGTGCTGCCTGGAGACCTGAAAAGATGACAAAAGGAAGGGAAGGAGCATTGGAGTGGACTTTCTGCTGCAAACTTGAGCAGAAGATCATAAATAAGATCATTTTGGGTAAAGGTGTAATTTTTGAAAGCTCAGTGGCAGATTTTGTGCTAAAAGTGGTTACCTTTGTGTTGTGGCGCTTAAGTTACTTAGTGAAGTATTTTTTGGAGGTGGAAAATGCTCCGTAAAGAACCACCAGCTCAAATCTAAAGCCTGAAATTGCATTTGGCATCCAAATGCTCCCTAAAGGGTTTGGCTTTGCTCTAACACAAAACCCATAAGATTTTTTGATTTTTGGCTGCAGCCAGACCCTTGTAAGAGCAGCTGATGAGATTTACCCTTCGTTTAGGGCACAAATCAAAACCAATGCTGCAACCTAGTCCAAATGGTTGGCCCCATCTGTCTGTAATCAGAGGGAGCTCAGAGCAGCTCTGACCTTAAACTGGTGACAGGCTGTTATTAAAAGTGTCCCTCAGTGAGCTCTGAGAGCTGTACTTCATAGAAATAGACCAAAAATAGCTGCTGTATTTGAACATGTAGGGTACACATGTAGTTGTGGCTGCTGCTGCTGGTGTGAGGATGTTACATGCTGCATGGACCATGTCTAAACTTACAGAACCATAGAATGGTTTGGGTTGGAAGGGATCTTAAAGATCATTTAGTGCCATGACAGAAGCTGCCATGACATGACATGGCAGTGCCATGACAGAAGTTGCCCTCAAAATCCTTAATTGCTCTTTCTGCATCCCTCCACTCCACCTGCCTCAAAACACCAGACTTGCACATCTCCAAACTGCCCTTGAACTTCCAGTTTCATCCCTCTGATAAAAATATGCCTAAGAATATCTGCATGTAAAACAAGCTACAGAACCATAGAATGGTTTGGGTTGGAAGGGACCTTAAAGATGATTTAGTTCCAGCCCCCCTGCTATGGGCAGGGACACCTCCCACTACACCAGGTTGCTCAATGCCTCATCCAGCCGGGCCTGAAACACCTCCACTGAGGGGACATCCACAGTGGGACACTTTGTCACACATGCCAGCCGGTAGTAGGAGTGTTAGAGTCAGAAAAACCCACCTTGTTATTCTGGAAAGCTGTACTGAGGAAGAAATTTGGTGGGCAGGAGTAGGCTACATCTCGTCTTTGTGGCTTTGCTTGTGGAGCGCAGCGGGTGGCCATCCCACCTCGCCAAGTTCAATCTTAAAAAAAAAAAAAAAATCTAACCAAACGAACTCCCCATTCTTAGCCTTTCCAGCTTTGGCATCGCTTGTTCCCTGTCTTTGGGGGCTGGTTTCCCCTCACGGTGTGTAGCGAAGCGGAGCCGTGCGGGGCTGGGGCAGGGCCCGAGGGGGCGGCGTTGCTGCTCCCCGCGCGGCGCCTCCTGCGGCCGGCAGCGGGGCGGGCGGGCCCACAGCGAGCGCGCTGTGCTCGCCGGAGCCCTGCTACCGCCACCGAACCCCCCAAANCCCGCAAAGGGTCTCTCCGGCCGCCGCTCCCGGGGCTCCCCGGGACGGGCTCCTTCTGTCACGGACCCGGGCAAAGCGAGAGCCGCCCATCGCCCGGCAACCTTTGCCATGGGTTGGGGTGTAGAGAAGGCTATGGCTCCGGCAGGGTCGCCTCCCTCAGGAATTAAAAACAAGGCGCTGAGTGTGATAGTAAGAATCAGATGAGTTTATTGACGCCTGGAGGCAATGGAAGGCGAGCGCGGTGGAGGTGGCGGCGCAGGTTCCAACACGAAGCGAAGCGAGAGCAGGCGAGGGCCCGGCCCCGTCAGGTGCAGCGAGGGACTGGGGCTGCTGCTTCTCCTCCAGCACGGACCCCCAGCCACGTCTTGTGGGTTTGTTTTTTTCTTTTATTGCATCCATGCAGCCTTTGCTCTAACTCAGCTTGCCGCTGTAACTTGATGAGTTACATCAATGCTTGGTCCTTTCTTGAGACTCTGGTAATTCATCCCTTCCTTGCAACAAGTTCATACCGCAGCTCTCCTTTTGTATTTAATTTTTGTTTATCAGTTCACGAAGGGTTTGGCTTGTGTTTGATTTTTGCCCTTTCCTATTCCAGTGAGAAAATTCGCACTGAGAAGCAAACACGTGCTGAAACTTTATGGTGGTGGCTCATTCCGTGCTATAAATTGTTTCAGACATAGCAAATTATCCAGTACCATTTGCAGTGAGCACATTGCAAAGCACGACAGGTTTTCAGGCTTTTTTCGAAGTCACCCTGATTATCTTTTCACCCTTTTGCTTATAACCATTTTGTTTAAAGGATATATATTCATTCCGTGCTATAAATTCTGTTTCAGACTTAGGAAATTCTTCAGTACCAGCCTGGGAGTGGCAGCAGTGAGCACATTGCAAAGCATGACAGGTTTTCAGGCTTTTTTTGAAGTTAACTTAATTATCTTTTCACCCTTTTGCTTATAACCATTTTTTAAAAAGGATGTATATTAATTCCATGTTATAAATTCTGTTTCAGACTTAGAAAATTGTTTAGTACCAGCCTAGGATTGGCAGCAGTGAGCACATTGCAAAGCATGACAGGTTT
Source organism: Turnix velox (assembly GCA_013400935.1). NCBI lineage: Eukaryota > Metazoa > Chordata > Aves > Charadriiformes > Turnicidae > Turnix > Turnix velox. Next base: position 2,981 of record VZTY01021097.1, read on the forward strand.
TCAGGCTTTTTTTGAATTATCTTTTCACCCTTTTGCTTATAACCATTTTGTTTAAAGGATATATATTCATTCCGTGCGATAAATTCTGTTTCAGACTTGGAAAATTATTCAGTACCAGCCTGGGAGTGGCAGCAGTGAGCACATTGCAAAGCACGACAGGTTTTCAGGCTTTTTTTGAAGTTATCTTAATTATCTTTTCACCCTTTTGCTTATAACCATTTTGTTTAAAGGATATATATCTCCGTGCAGGAGGGATTTTGTTAATGGTATTTTGTGGTTTTTTCTTAATTTGAATAGTTTTAGCTGCTTCCAAAGCACTTCACCAGACTTTTTTTGAACTCTATTATTCCAGGTGGCTCAGACACATTGTGTCTTCCCCAGGACTGTGTCGGTTTGGAAATAGAATTGACTGCTGCTGGGGCTGGGCCCGACTGTCTTGGGGACAATGTCAACGTGAGTATCTTTGCTGCTGGGGCTTCTAGTCACTTGTAGGAAAGGCTTATCCACACCTAGTCACCTCTTTCATGTTTTCACACACATTCTTACAACCCTGAGCTTAGGCTTCTGCAAGGAAGGATGTTGTCAGGTTAAAATCCCATCATTCATTAACAATATTAAAAAGTTATTGTTGTCAGGTAAAGGTCAATTTTACTTGGGGCAACGAAAATTTGGGAATTTCAGTTTGGTTTCCCCTTCATTTCATGCCTTGGTCTAACAGCCTGACACAACACTACTTGTGTCACGTTGCAAGTGCTGCAGGGCAAGAATATTTTCATCCAGGAAGGAGATCCTGATTATTGACACTTTACTTACAAAATTGGTGGAAATGTTCCAACTGGCATTAAGTTCAAACATTCTTTCAGTAAGTACAAACTATAGATATAAAAAACACCTGACAGCATCCTTTTACTGGGTCACACATAAAGAGAAACTTCTCTGGGATTCTCACATCTGTCAAGAAACTCTGATGTAATTGCAGGACAAGCAGGTAGATAAGTCTTTGTCACTAACTATATCTTCAAAAGTTGTTCTGTGGCAGCTAGCACCATGTAGAAGTTAAAATTGTTAGGAGTGACCTAGAGAGCTCAGGTTGTTAGAATTGCAGCCTTTGATACTGGGAACACTTGCTCATGTGTTTTAACAGTGCATATATGAGCAATATCCCCTCAGTTTTTGGAGGAGTGAACCTATAAATCTTGGGTTCTCTTTATTTTTGTTGGTTTCTTTCTTTTTTTCTTTCAATTTTTGATACAAATGTCTGCAACCTAGATAATTTTCTGCCAAGACAATTTTAAAGTGAAAAGGATAAGTGCTCTAAGTTGCTTAGTCTGCAGGACAGTGACTGTAGGTGGTAAATATTAGGAAAAAAGACAGAAATAGCATTGGTAATGCAGCTATAGACTCCAAGCAAAGGTTTTGTTCAAATCTGTAAACAGCAAAACTGGTTTCTTCCTTCTCAAGTGTGTTAAAAGCCCACTAAGTTTAATAGGTATATAGGATGACTGATGAAATAGCCATGTAAAGCACTTCTGGACCATCACAATCTTGATACTGCTTTTTTGATGCAAAGTCCTCAGTTTGATATCTCTTGGGCCATACCATGAATCATTTTGCTTTGTAGGATTGCAATTGGTAACAAGTAGTCCTTTCCCTAGGATGAATGTTTATGAGGAAGGAAGGAGAATGTGAAGTAAGTTGATTGAGGCTACTCGAGAGATGAAAGAGGAACATACATTTTATCATAATGTAGCTTTAAAAAAAAAAAAAACAAAAACAAAAATGAGCATTTCAATTTTTGAGGCTAAAAAAGGCTTAACTGGCAAGGATCAATAATCCACACAGTTTTTAAAGAAAAAGGCCCCCAAAATACAAAACACTTAAGGGTCACTGTGACTCTTCTCTTAGCTAAGTTGTCTACCCCATTGGGCCTGTAAATTGCAGCTTGTGTTTAGGTGTAAGGCAGCTTCAGTTATATTTGTCCTTTAATTTTTCAGTAATGCCAAGGCTTATTTGGGATTACATTTTTGGGAAATGTTAGGAATAGCACGGAGTGATAATAGCAAAAGATTCACAATTAAAAGCTGAAAACAAAATGAAAGGAATAATACACAAAAAGCATTTTTTTATTTTTTTAGCCTTTGAATTTCTTCAATAAGGTCATTTGGAGTTACTGTAAATGCTTTTCTTAAGGCTAAGGCTAGTGGAATTCTAACCTCTTTCCACTGCATTTAAGTCCATTCACAGATTTGTTTCCCATAGAAATTTCCAAGAAGTGCACAGATACATTTTATATGGTTATCTCCAGTAGTTAGGACCAGACTTTTAAACAAATATAACTGTCACTTAGGTGAGATTTTTCCCCTCATTTTTTTTTTTTCACTCAGTGGGTACTCTTAATTTTTGAGTCACTTGTTCAGAAGAGTCTCAGAGTTAGATGAAGACCTTATGAAATACTTGACACCTCCTTCTAGTTTTTAAATGGGAACCAAACTCTTAGAAAAATAAAGCAAGAAAATCTGCCCCAGTTGTGGGTGGTGAAAATACCAGGCATATCACAGAGTGGGAGATTATAGTAAATGGAAGTGAATCTTTCTAGTGCTTGCAGTCAAATAGAAAATCTTGGGAATGTGGCATTTTGTATGAAGGATTAACCTGGCACAGAAGGCAGCATTCTTAGCCTCAAAGAAAAACCTGAGTGTTTTATTATACAGAGAGATATCACTGAAAAATATCCAAAAAGCCAAGTACTTTCCTACTTTCTTTATGGAGAAAGGCAAACTTAGTCCTATTCCTGAATTCAGTCGCATAAATCCATGTCAGATGAGCATTTTCTTTGCTATTTCTAGAATAAAATGTATTTAAACACTGGAAACAAGTACAGAGTTAGGCTTAAAAATTAGTAGTGAGACCCGATTTACGAATTAATCCAAAAAAGAAGCTGAAAGTATTTAGAGAGTAATGCTGAGTTTTGTATTAGTGAGCTTAAGCTTTTTTTCTCAAACTGGTTTGAGCCATCCTTTGTCCCCAAGTGCTACAGCACCCTTGGGCTCTCACCAGCTTACTCGTGCATAGTTTACTTTGTAGACACCCATCATTTCTGAATTTCACTTTGTGACAGCAAATGTTAGACAGGAGCAATGCTGGAGTCAGAGTGTAGCAAGAATGTAGCTTCCAATATCTGATAGGGAGGTTTCTTTTTATGGAGACCTCTAAATCCCCATGAGCCATGGAAAGGTGTTTGCTAACCTACCTGGATGTCTTTTCTGTGGTCCAGGTGGGTTATTCCACCAAACACATATGAGCATGCCTTCTGCCCATGACTATAGAGGAAAAAAATGTGTTACTTAAAGCAACCATGTGATTCAAGGTAATGTTTTAATTGTGATAGAGGTTTAAGTCTGTATGTGTCAGATCTAACAGGGTAGGCTTGTGGCTCAGCTGACAAGTGGTAACTGGTTAAGCCTTGATAACTCAGTGCTCCTGATCTTCCATCCATAATGTGTCAATACAGCGGCAAATGGAAACCTAACTTAGCTAAACTTGCTTTTGTGAAGTGTGGAATAATTCCTTTTGTGTCCCTTTGACTGACAGATGAGCACACATAAAGCATAATTCTGTTTATTGCTGCTTAGTAACATGAATCAGCTTAACTTTCACTCTTACAAACAGTTAGAAAGAAGTGGAAATCAAGCCCCTCCTTTAATTTACACGCTTCCTTTAAAACATCCTGCGTCTCCTGCTAGTAAATGATACCTATCAAGGCTTTTGTATGTAAGGAAGTTCTTTAAACTTGCTTCCCAAGCCTGTCAGTGTCAGCTGTATCATCTCAGCTAGTAGAAATACTCTTCCAGAGTGCCTTCCCAAATACCCTTTCCAATTCTAGGAAATGCATTTAGAAAGTCTCCCTCCAACTGAAAGAATCAAAAACTTCAAAACAAGGTTTTTTCCTTCTCTCCTCGTGGATTGACAAATGAGACCCATGTTTAGGCAGCTGCATCCATTTTGGGATTGATAGAAATAGAACTGTTATCAAAAGGACTGAACAAATGTGACTGGAAGAAACTCACTGGTGTTTCAAAGTGGTTGTAAATTGGGAATCCATCAACACTTTAACTTAGTGCCTTCATACATCACTGATGCAATTAGCCTTTCTGAAGATCTGATTTGTTATATAAACCATGTTTATATCAATAGAAACGACCCTTCACAGTGATACTCACAGTTAAATGTTAAATATCCTAGTTGACATTAATCCAAAAATCCCATGTTGTTGCCCAGCCTCTGGGGGACTTGGTTGCACCTTAATAAATAATAGTGGGAATAATAGCTGTACGTGGCAGTAACCACAAAAGAAATCCACTTCTGTGAAAATGGTATTTTGATAAAGTACCTGATGAGATTTATGCAAAACCAGAGCTGTTGTCTTGCATTCTTATGTGGTGCTGCTGTGGACCCAGTAAAACTGCAACCTGGATCAAAAGTAAGGCTGGATGGAGTTTCTTCCTTTTTTTTTTTTTATTTTTTTCATTCAGAGTATAGAGGGTTTTGATTTCCTGTGACAGAGTTTTTGACAGCATTAGGTACCAGCAGTAATTTTTAAAATTCATAACTGTCTTTGCATTCTAAGGCAGCTTCATCTGAGGTATTGAGAGTGTTGACCTAATTGAGAACCCATTAAATGAGTTTCAAAGTATAAAGGGAAAGCCAAGTCAGGGCATGCATCATTGCATGCATCTTGCACAAACACCCTCTTATGTGTGCCAGCAGGAAAAAATTTCCAGCACTGGCAGGGATGGAGCTCAGTTCTATGAGCTGGATGAGAAATGTCCTTTGCAGAGTAGAAAGAAGCCGTGTCCATTCCTATATTCTAGCTACTGCAGTCTAGGAAACCTGCTGAAGCCTGTCATCTCATCCTTCTAATAAGATAACAGTGACAGCATTCTGCAGGAAAGACTGTCTTTCTGAGTGTTTCTCAAGGAAAAGATAATCCACACTTTGTTGTCCAAGTATCAGGTCAGACAGCAGGAACATTTTTGGAACCACTGCTGACTGTACAGAAATTAAGTCATACAGCAGTGAGTAGACAATCATATATTGAGCTCTGGAACTTAGTTACACTATCAGAAAGCTAAAATGCGGGTTAAGAGATGTACTTGTCCCATGTAGAGACTGAAGTGGGAAGTAGTATCATGCTTTTTATTCCCCACAATGAAAGAGAAAATCCTTTCTATCAGGCCCTGCTAGAAGTTATATGAAAATAGTAGTTCTTCATGGATGTTTTTGCCACTAATCCATTTGGGTTATTCTTTCTTAGAACTAATGGTGTACCTGCCTTGCTTTTAGCTGACTGAAGGTATCTCTGAAGTTCTGTCAGAAGCTATAAAAATGGTTTCCACATGCAGTGTGTCTTTTATGAGCAAAATAAACCTGCTTTGTACTTGGCTGCATGTCTGTACGTAATTGATTTGTATGTTATTTATGTGTAGTCAAGGTACACTAAAGATGTAGGCTGCCTTTTGCTTCAGAATTTCAGCTGCACATTAACACCCAAGAACTGTAGGAAGAAGTGATACTTTAACAAAGATATTGCAAGTTTAGCAAAGATTTTAATTTTTTAAGAAAGGCAATATAAAGCATCTTGAATTCTCCTTCTGGATTACAGTTTGGACAGCTCCTTTGCTAGAGGCAGTTGCAAAAACAGAAAATAGAAGGTTGGATCTGCAGTTTCTAAACACAGATGCTCTGATGGCATGAGTCTGCAGGACTGCTGGAGTAAGCAGAGTGTGCACGGAGATTTTGTCTGGTGAGGTGGTAGTTTGACCAACAGAAATAAAATCCTGTTGAATGTGGATTTCACAAGTAGTGATTACTCCACATATTGAATTCCCTTTAAACATTAGCAAAATTCTGTGGGGTCTGTCTTGAGAAAGGGTTGTGAAGATGAGCAGCCTCTTTCAGAGCACCCATCTGTTGTAATTCCCTCTGCTTTATCTCCATGTGCTGAGGTTTTAGTGTTCTACCTGGAGAGCAAAACCAGAGTTAAGTCATCATAGTTCCTCACCACCTTATGCTAAACACATGATGACTTGCTTAGGACAGAGCAGTCAAGCAGGGTTACAGTCAAATAGCCTGTTAGTAAAAATGTAAGTTGAGCCATCAGTTTACACCACCCTTTAGCATTGCATCATTAAGAAAAGCTAACTGAAGGATGCCAGGTTAGCATTTAGATGTAGTCAAACCAAGTAGAAAGTGTTGCCATTTGAGGAAGTTCTTAAAAATGACCTGCAAGAGAGAAGGGGACCTTGTACAAACTGAGGCAGTAGATCTAGGCAGATCCAAATGCTTTGCTGGGAACTGTGCATGCTGCTATCTTCTCACAACAGCTGAGAAGAACCTGATGCTCTCTTGTGCTGCTGCTTCTGTTCTCATGAGCTTGAAGGCTGTGTAACTGTATTGTGCAGTCTATTGACAGAGATGCAAGGTGTGGGGTGGAAAGGGGAAAGAGGTGGCTGTGCTCTCATTGATGTCTAGAAGGAGATGCTGGGTAACCAGTGGTAAAGCTGGTGGGAATTTACCCATGTAAATCACTTCATACATCAATAGGAGAAAAGGCCATGAGCTGCTTTGGACTTCTGTTTCTTGCATGTAACAATGCTTGCAGTGGAACTGGCAATTCTGTATAGTCCATGATGCACAAAACCAGAACTGAAATTGTCAAGTAAGCCATGAAAATACTGGCTTCCAGGAGGCCAACCCACTAGCAGAAACCTCCCTAAAGTCAGTGGCAATTTGGTTACTCAATTTTTGGTTGAAAGAATCCAGTCTATATTAATGCGTTGTTTAATGCAATGTTTAATTATGATATGCAGAACTTCTGCTTCTTGCCAAGTGACTGATAATTTTGTGCTTCTCTGTTACTTTTCAAAGAAAAGACATTTTATACAGAATTGCAGTACTGCTTTATTACTGCTATGCAAGAGGAAAAAAAATGAGGTTTTGCTATTTTTATTCAGGTGCATCTTTTCAGTGTAGGAGCTTCATGCTTTTAAAGTAGCTATAACTTTACTACGTTAAAGATACAGTATCCCTTCCTCCTCTGCATCCCTCATGCACTTTATACATAGAATAACAAATTTGCAGTCCAGTTTTTTCTAAGGAAATTTCAACAGTGCCATGATTTGACCCTTTGCAACTGCAATATACTCATATTTTGAGCAAATTCTAAGGGACTTTATGGTTAAAACTAAATTAAACCAATGTAAGTTGCAATCACAGCACACCTTTAAGTGTGGGTCACATAATAAAAAGACCTGCTGTTGTATAAGTCCCAGTCTTTTATAAGATGATTATGTAGCCTAACAAGCTATGCTGCTAAAGTTTAATTTATTGGCAAATAAATGGATTTAAAATAAGCCCAAACATAAATCTGTGTTTCCATCTCATTTAACTTCTGGGCCGTATCTCATTTCATATGGTAGTAAGCGCTGAAAAAAATCTCATAAGCATTGGTTTTGATTTAGGTGACATTCAAAATTTAAGCATTATAAAAATGAGGACTAAATTTACATAGTAGCATGTTTATTAGTTACAGATGTTTAGACACGTAAAAATGGGTGTAATTTTAATGATTATCACATGAGCATCCAGATGCTAACCATTTATGTTTTAATCTGTGGAGACACAGCTTTAAAAATATACACACCTGTATTTAAATGAAAGGATACTGTCTCTTTAAGAAAAGTGTGTTCTGTTGATGAAAACATTGAACTTAAACTGTGAAATCTGAGAATTTTTACAACTATGTGCTACAATGAAAGGTGACAAAGTGTAGTTCCTTAGCTGATTGAATAAGAATAGCATCACGTCATTATATTTAATTATTCTTATGTATCAGAATATGTTTGTTATATATCACAATGAAATACTGGTGTAAGGTATTTCCATTTTTAAATGTGTGCCAGAATTTTTTTCTTTATTTCAGAAAAGCTCTGAATGTTGAATGTGTAAGTCTCCAGGAATGTAACAAGTTGATAAAAACCCCAGCCAAGTCCATCCTCCTTACAAAAAAAAAAAAAAAANTGGTTTTAAACACCTTCACTTAAAAAAAAAAAAAAAAAAAAAAAGATGAAATTTCCTTTTTTGGACATTTGTTTTGCAGCTTTCTACGTCTTAAGGCAGAGACTAGCCAGCCTAAGGTGCCAGCCCAAAGGTTAGCCAAACATATTTCTTGAAATCATTTTGGCAAAGTTATGACTTGGAGTTATGGCCTATAAGTCGTAAGTTTACATGAAAACTATAACACGTGGCAAGAAGGTGTAGATGTTGGGTTTTTTTTTTCCTTTTTAACCATTTGATTTGGGAAAGATAAGGGGGGGGAAGGAAATTAACAGTGTCACTTATCCTAGTCACCTATCCAATGAGATACTTATTTTCTAGGCTATTGTACTTTTCCCTCTTCCCTCAGGCAATATTTCTTTTTTTTTCTGCAGATTGTTTCTACTCTCAGCATTGTATTTGCAAGCTGTCAGACTTAGGAGGCCCTATGTGCTTTCACAATATGGAATGATGCAGTGGGAGGTTAATTTGGGGAAACGGGAGCAGTTATTGCCTCCTCCTGCCTGCTTTGCACCTCCACTATGTGTTGTCATCCCAACAACAGGGAAACTTTACTAGTTGTGCTCTCCAGAAGTGTCCAGAGCAAAATGAAATCAACACTGGTACCCAGGGCTATTTAAGAATTGAAGCTGCTTAGAGTTGATGTGTCTTATTTACTTATCCCTGTATCAGTTTTTAGAGCAAAGCAATCAGCTGTTTGGATGTGAAAGTCAGCTTTTGTTGCTGTGGCACAGAAATTAGTTGCTGAAGCCAACAAGTGTTAAATTCTAATAAATAAATAAAATAGCAGTAAGGCCCAGTTTGTTTTCTGCCACCACACATGGAGACAGGCTGGCCCGCTTCTGTCTGCTGGAATTCAACAGACAAAAGTTTCAGGTAACAAGCTGACATTTGAGATGACAGAGCACCCTTCTTAAAGCAGTTTTCCTCAGCCACTTGAAATGCAAAGGCAAGAAGATTGACAAAGCATGAAATATTTCTTGCTTTTCTCATTTTGTATCGTGTTAGATCAAATTTTCACCGGTGTTTAAAAATAGTATTGAAGTGCATGACCATTAATTTTCATTGACTTCATTAAATCTTAGAAGAACACCTCACTTAAGCATGTAACACTGAGAATACCAAGTGCAGTTCTGAATAGCAAGGCTTTAGTGAAATAGGGGCTGTATAGGTGGATGCAGTTTAGAAACACATTTGGCAGCATAGGCAAGCAAAGAATTCAGCTCTCAATGCTCACAGTTTTTCATATTAATGTGCTGTTGCCAGGACCATATGTGCAAACTGAGTCACTGATTTACCAAGGCAAATGCACTAGTTGGGCATGAAAAATGAGGAGCTGCTTTCTTGATGGAACTCTGCCTATTAGATGAAAGCCTAGCATGCATTCTGACAACATTTATTATCGTGTTTCAAATAAGTTCAAGTAATTTTTTGAGAATTATTCTGGCATCAAACAGCTTTTTATCACATTATCAGTCTCTGGTTATAGGAATTGGTCAAGGACATTTACTATCTTTCAAAAAAGCAGCCATTCTTTTCAATGGTGGGCAGCTTCAGGAACTGATGAAATCTGAAGGGACTTCTAAAGCAGGTTTGAGGGAACTGTGTGCAGGCTGAAAATACAGATTAAAATTTAAGACCCACATAGCTATTGACCCATAATTAGTTGATTGAATGTGATTTTCATTTTGTTGCATTTATGCAACAATTAATAATAATACAAACTGAATCATGCTGGGATATCACCAGCAGCTAGTAGTGGCTTTCTGGCTTTTACACAAGCATAGCACTTGTGCATTTCACCAGAAACTCTTTCTCCTGCCTTCCGTCACTAGGGGAAAAAAAAACCAAACCAACCTGAAACCCAAACCACTCGTTCATGTTTCAGTTCCTGGTGTTATTTTTACAGGAAGTTTAATTTGGCATGAAGTGAGACTTAAAATGTGTTATTTATCATCTTATTTTGGAGGAAAAGGTAGTTCTTGCCAGCCTTTAAAATAGGTACGCTTGTACCTGGTCTAGTGGGAGGTATCCTTGCTCATGGCAGGGGGGTTGGAACTAGATGGTCTTTAAGGTCCCAACCCAAACCATTCTCTGATTCTATAAATTAAAGGTCACTGTCTACATTTCCTTCTTGCCTAGTAGGAAAGTTAGTGTTAAATAGCATTTTGAAGTCCACAGACACTGCTTACTTCAGTCATTATAAATGTGAATTAATCAGATGTTGTGTTGGTTGTAGGGGAATTTTTTAATAGTCAAAATGCACTGAATATTAGCTGTGAGACTGTTTTCTCCACTACCTATGGCTCTAATTGTATTTAAAAATAGATAAATGCTGTGTGTTTGTGTGTGAGCAGAGCAACTGCAAGACGTATCTTACCGTATCCTAAATTTTGGAAGAAAGTAAGTAGGGGATAAAAGTAGAGAGAAAAAACTATCACATCAAGACACATATTGTAGTCTTAGACTCATACCAAAGAGCTGAAATAACTGTCTGCTATTAAAAGAAATGCTAGAAATCGGGCTCAAGCTTATTTTTATTCCTTGATCTAATTGTTGACCATGTTCAACACTTTAGGAGTCAGAGAGTGAATCTCTGTTGCTGTGCTGGTGGTGCAGCTCTTCCTTTGGAGAGGGGAATATTTGCAGGCTGCAGATAGCAGAGCCTGAGCCCCATCCCACCACTCTGGGACTTGGGACTCTGGTAGAGGCCAGTGGGAAGGACATGTCAGTGACACAACCACAGATATGCTTCTTAAGTCCTGAGCACCATGCAAAACCCTGCTCAGAGCAGTGGGAGGATAAACAAATAGCTTGGTGAGGATGGCTTGATTCCTGAAAGGAAATACTATGGGATGTATCTGTGGTGTTGGCTGGGCTACAGATGTTGCTAAGCCTACTCAAAGCATTTTTCTTTTGTGTATATTATGTTCTTGATTTATTACATTTGTATTGAATTTCAGCAACTGTGTATGAATAGGATGCATAATACTTAAGGAGCCAAAGTGCACAAAATGTACTCTAAAAAAAAAATAAAAGGATTTCTTTAAGTACGTGGTTTGGCAGCAAACACAGGTTTCCAAATACCTTTTTACTATGCAAAAATAACTCCCCAAAATTTTATGATGACTGTAGCTTTATGGATAATGGCTTGCTAATTATTAGGAAAACTTGCCTTGTAATAGACATTCTTGAGTTGTGGACTGCTGAGGACTGGGATCTCCTTTAACTTAGGACTAGCCAAGAGACTGGGAAATAAGAGAGGTATCTGTCACATGATATAAATCCATTTCTTAATTGTTTTTTGAGGTTAGATGAGGAATTACCCAAGAATATGCTATACAAGACATTAAATATTGCGTAGTGTGGAGCTAAGTTTGTTGACCTGTGTTGGGCTAAATGAACTTGAAGAACCCTTAGGCAACATTATTATGCAATCAAATCTGTGTCACGTGTTTTGTATCTCTAAACACTTGTGTTTTATTTGTTTAAAACAAAAACTAATACACAATTTCTATTCTAGTACAACATCTGACCTACTTTGGTTAACTCAGTTAAGCAAAAAGCCTCATTCGTAATACAAACGTATTTGACCTTCTGAATTAGAGAATCCTTTTCATTTCTAAGGCTTTTCACCTTCAAGTATGAGGGTTTTTTTTCTTCAGGGACGAAGATTGCACATTGCACCAGGCTGATCCCATGAAGCTTTGTTTTTTATAGTAGTAATTTCTGCCTAACTACGTTATGGATTTTTGCTGAAGTGTGGTTGAAATGTCATAAAAGCTTTCGAAAACATATTTGTAGGCATTCTGTTCCTCTGCTGTAGTTTAGTGTCTTTTTCCCCAGTGGCTTCAAAGTCATGAAGCTGGTTTCCACAGTCTCCATTTGGCTGCCATCTCTCTAATTAGACATGATACTGTGACCTCAGGAAGAGTCTCTAAATGGACTCTTAGGGAAAGATGGTCTTCTTTTTCTATTTATGACCACAGAGATTAGAAAAGCAGTAATTGTTTACAATGTTCTACAAGTTTTTCATGATATATCAGTTGCTCTTCTAGTATTCTGTCCATTACACCTTTTGCAACGTGTATTTTAGTAGTCTGAGCAGCCCCATTCCTTGATACTTTAATTGAGAGGAGCATCTCAATCCGAATCTCATTTCTTTGATTCTGGACAGTGTTTATTGGAGAGAAAAATCTTGCATTACATAGAAACATCCCTCTGTGTTGGCTTTCAAGGTACTCCTCAAGGCATTTTTTTTAAGAGACTACACCATCATTTTGGGGAGATCCATCAAGAGTAGTAGTGTAGATATAAGACAGGGTTTTAAGTTCTCAGGGAATATAACTGACCATATATTTGAAAAAAAAAAAATCCTGATAAGAAAGGGCAAGTGCAGTCCTAAAACTGGAGCAAACTCCCTCTGCACTGTGGATGCACTTATGGGAATTGCTGATGTTGAATGCTTTGAATGTTATGGAAAAGATTTTAGGTAATCTTAGATATATTAGCATATATCTATCTTTCCACAACCAAAACTAATCTGATGTTTTTGATTTCAGCTTATTTTTTTAATTGAGCCCAGTTGTGCAGCTTGGCGGGAGTGCAAGTGACATTTTTGAGTGCCTTCAGACAGATTTATCATAAATTACATCCTTAGTAAACCCAGTTTTATGATACAGCCTGTTGTCAGGCTAATTAATACTACATCTGGATCTGGTTAGTTACTTTGCAATTTCCAAACAATACTGGTAGTCTAGAAAATGAACTTGAAGACAGGGTAAATAGGAAATCCTGATTACAGGGTATTCAATTCATCTGATTTCTGTCTAATTTGTGTTTGTCTTGCTTAAACAGTAAGCTCACCAGAATTTTGCATCTGCATTTTGTCATACGATGGTAAACAATATTTTAGTAAATAATTTAGTTTTCCAGTAGATTGAAGCAGTATGCTTAGTAATAGGGAGATATTTCTAATAAAAAAGACTGTTTAAAATTTTCAGCTGTAAAACTGTTTTATGCAGAACTCTTTCTGTTGCTTAATCAGTGTTTTGCCTAAATCTCTCCTTTTTGGGTGTTTGGATTCTGGTATGGGAATTATTTTAATTCTGTTTTCTTTTGGAGGAAAAAGGGAGCTGTTGGAAGCAAAAGCAACACTGACTATAATATTTTTCTTTATCACTGCATTCGTGGAAGTCACTTTGACTTGAGTTATTTCAAGAATTTGCTACCCAACCTGCTATCCAGATACAGCCTCAAAATGTGAGGTTATGATTTATTCTGCTTCCAGAGTCAAAAGTGACAGTAATTTCTAATTCCCCAAATGAAGCATAAACACAGAACCCCAAGAAATAACAATTAGGAAGCCATTTTTTTGTACCTCTCTCAATGTAACACAAAATTCTTTAAATTAAACTTTTAAAACTTCACCAATAAAATATGCATTGCTTTTGGAGAAATGCCAGAATTCATACACAAGTGTATTTCTGCTGGTGTAGGACTATTTTGAAGGTGCACCTGCTGTTTGAATAGTGGTGTTTCAACCACCTCTCCTACAAGAACAAGCTGAGAGAGCTGGGTCTGTTCAGCCTGGAGAGGAGAAGGCTCTGGGGACACCTCATAGTGGCCTCCCAGAACCTTGAGGGGCTTACAGGAAAGCTGGGAAGGGTCTGTTTGCAGCAATGGGATAAGTTTTAAACTATAGCAGGGTAGATTTAGATTAGATATTAGGAAGAAGCTCTTCACAGTGAGGGTGATGAGACACTGGAACAGAGAAATTATGGAGGTTCTGTCTGACATTCAAGGGCAGGCTCGATGAGGCTCTTGGATGCCTGATGTAGTACAAGATGTCCCTGCTTCCTACAGGGGGGTTGGGACTAGATGACCTTAGAAGGTCCTTTCCAGCTCAATGCATTCTGTGATTCTATGATAATGATGCTGAGAGCATGAACTGAAGAGCACAAATGTTACCACTTGTTAGGTCATTGCTGTTTGTTTCAAAGTGAAGTGCTGTCAGCCGTGACCAGAGTGGAAGAATAATTAATATTCCTCTATTTGCAGCTATATGCCAGCCAGGATGCAAACATGGTGAATGTGTTGGGCCCAACAAGTGTAAGTGCCACCCAGGATACACTGGAAAAACCTGCAACCAAGGTAAGAAAGTGAAGTCCAAGAAAGAGAATTTCTTGAGATCACAGAAATATTGTTGATCCCTCTCCCCAAATGGTCAGTAAAACAGCAGGTGCTTCTTCTCTCACAAGGGAGACAAGAAGAGGGAGGCTTATGGATTGAAAAAAACCCCCTATGCTAATTAAATATTATTAATAAAATAAGGAGAAAAGATAATAAAATAATGCAATATATACAGCCCATATCAAGCTCCCAGAATGACAATTGCATCACCAGCAAGCACTGGGAAAGTCCCAGACTGGACTCAGCAACAAATGGGAACTGGATTATGGGTCTGAATTTGGATCAAGACCAAAGGCAAACAAAGGCTCCTCAAACATCAGCCACTGAAGGAGAATCTGACCCCTTTGAGCCCTCAGCTTCGTGCTGAGCATGATCCAGATGGGGTGGAACATCCATTTGGTCAGTTTTGGGTCAGTTTTGGGTCATCTGCCCTGACCACCCCTCCCTGCAGGAGGGCTCTCTCTATACTTTTCTGCTTCCAATCATCCAATGTGGTACAAAAGTTTTCTGGCTTTGGTTCTTACAGCATTAGGTATGTGGAAGAGCCTCTCTGCATACTACTTCTTGGAATTAACTGTAAACACCAGGCCTTAGCAGTGTGATAGCAGACACAATGTGAAGGATATGCCATTGATTTCAAAGAATTAGAAGAGGCTTAACTGCAAAGCAAAATTGGTTCTGTTTTACTTCAAACTATGACAGCTGGCAAAAGAAATGTTGGAGTTGCTCTGCAGAGATGGACATCTTTCCAGTATGTGTGGATGGTGCTGGTCTGTAAAGTCTGCTGAGGTTCTTGGGGAAAGGTTTGCTTCAGGTTCAAGGCCTGATAAATAAGATTTATATCTCATCCTTACGAGTCAAGCCATATTCCAGGGACTGGTCTAAGAGAAGTATCCACCCTTACAGCTAACCTGTTGAATCTTGACTGTGTGACAATGCCTGGATGCCTTGATGTGGTGGTGGCTATGGCAATTTAGACCATGCTTTAGGTCACTTAGGAGTTCAGAGGATCTGATAACCATCTTTTTCTATTATGTTGCAACATTCAGCAACTAAATTGCAGTGATTTTGCAAGAGCTAACCATATGCTTTCCCCACAGCGTTCAAATCTCCTGAACAGCTTTAGTGTTTCCCTTTTAGCTTTTCTGTCCCAGCTGTAACCAGTTAAGAAAAAAGCTGAACAACCTGAATGAAAATACCCTGTGCCAGCTCTATAATTAATAGTGATTAGAAGAGAATTAATACTTCTTTCAGAATGTGTATATCATAAAGTTGATTCAGTAAGAAGTGTGTTTAGAGATGAATATGAATAGTTGAGAAGGGGCATAACTTCATGTAGCTGTGAAATGCTTTTAACCATAGAATTTAAGGCATTTTTTTTCTGTATACTTACTAGCCTCTTGTCCTGCTTGTTCCAGGAACATGATGTGAAAGTTTGCTGCTTTCTCTTTGTACAATGCAATTCTTATCTGCACTTTATTTATTAAATCTTGTTACGAAGTAGTGAGTGTTACAAAAATATGGTCATTTTTATGATACCTTTTTCCCATCTGGTGAAGATGAGCAACCTGGTCAGAGCAGTGAAGCAACTCTCTTCCAACCCCTGGATCATCATGGCAGAAATGTAGCATCAAGGGGTGAGATGTTCCTGTACTTCAGGTGATGTGCTTCTACCTGCACGGCTTCAAAGAGTAATACAATTTCTTGCCAGGGGGCTGGAGGCTGATAGATCCATGGCTGTGAAAGCAGAACCTGTAATGTCATTAACATGCACAGCAAATACTTGATTGTATTTCCTTAATGCTGTGTGCCTGTATTTGGAAAAGGCTTGACTTTCCACCCTACCCACTGTTATAAATTGCCTTTTTTTTTTTTTCTTTCCCCTTTCTTCTGCTCTTTTCTCAAGCCCTGTGCTTTTTATGTGTGTTTCTGAGTTTCTTTGAAAAATGGGAGTGATGGAAATTCTCTTTTGGGTTACATAAAGCTGACAGTTAGCTGTTGATTAATCAAATGAACAAAGCTCTTAGGGTGATACAAATCTCCTGTAATAGGTTTGACCTGATAGTGCAGTGATAGTTCCTAGAAATGAAAGGAAGGACTTTTTAATATGATATCAGATGGGAGGACTAGAAACAATGGACCAGGCTGGACAAGGCACTGGGAGGTGTCCCTGCCTATGGCAGGGGGTTTGGAATTCGATGATCTTAAAGTCCCTTCCAACCCAAACTGCTCTATGATTCTATGAAAGCTGATCTGCTGTTTATCATATAGTGATAGCAGTGTATTTTTTCACTTGGTTTCTGGTTTTATATTTTCAAGACCTGAGTAAATTTGACATTGAATGTTTGACCTCTCTGTTGCCTGATCCAAGTTAGCTAATAGGCAGAAAACCACAGGAAAGAACTGGGTGCCAGAGTCTTCTGCAGAATCTCATTAGAGAAAATAGCCACGTGTATTGGATCTTCCTGGGAATAACTGCCCCATTGTTAGGTGTGCACTGAACTTGGTCATTCTCCAAGATCATGTGTGGTGCCACACAGTAGTCAAAGAAGCCACATCCGGATTTGCCAGCTCTCCTTGTCTTTTCCTTGCATTCACACTTTAATTTCCTTAAAAACACAATACTTGTGCTCAGCAGCCAGTGCTTTCAGTGCCCCAAATTGCCTGATAGAGTCTGATATCAGCACTCTTTTGTTATTTTGAAACTAGAAATGCTGGGTTTGTATTGACAAAAAAACCCTCAAGTGCAGGACAACGACTGGATATTCCCACCAGGAAATTAAATGCATTTTGAACATTTGTTAACATATTAAAAATTCTCTCATGAGAAATGATATTTTATTAACAAGAAAAACAACGTAAAAGTGTTTGATTACCCTGTGAGTTTGTACATTTTAGCTTTCAGAGTTTTTTTTTTGAGGAAACTTGTGCTGTTTTCTTATTTCCTCTTTTAATGCGTAGACAGTTATGCTGAGATGCCTTTATGGTGGATGCACAGATGTCAACCAAAAGAGCTGTCAGCATATTCATACAGACCTTCATCTAGAAGCAGCAGAACCTGCCAGCAATCATACAGTGTTCCTCCTGGGAAACTGAGTTGTGTGGTTTCCAACTGTGTCACTGTCTGCACTCATGAAAAGAAGAAGAAAAGTTGTGTTTTGGGCATGAGCGGAGCAGTATGCTCTAATTCACCAAACCTATTTGCAGCCTGGCTTCTCTCCTAAGCAGCCCCAGTGCTGCTAGTACTTGTTTGCCTAAACAGTAGCATTTGTTCTGACACCAGGAGTTTAGAACATCATTCTCTCAACAGCTAATTTCAAAGGCAAGGGTGAAAACCTGTGACACACAAGGTTTAGGTGTAGTGCTAACAGCCTAGTTCTGCTGCCTTGTGACTTTAACTTTCTGTTATGTCAGCCCAGGTTAAAAAATGTTTCCAGGGCACAGGCGTTTTGCTTTCAGCCAGGTTTTTTAAGATCTGAGGCAAAAGCTGATGGTGACAGTGTTTGTTCACAGGCAGAAGTAGAATGAAGGTAACAGAAATAATTCAGTCAAAATTCCACAGATGAAAAGTGTGTGATATGATATTGCAACTACTTTTAAAAGACCAGGTTATTCTCAGAGGATGTTACCAAGAGCTGTCTGTTTGTTGATACCGCATCTTTAATTTCTGTGCTAAGAATATTTTGTACTGAATGGTGGTGTGTAGTAGTCAGAGCCCTGTAGAAAGATCCAATCATTCCAGGCTCAGAATGTAATTTATGCTTTGTCCTAGGTGGTAAAATTATATATTATTATATATTATATATTATTATAAATTTATGTATTATATATAATTATTATATGNAAATTCTTACCAGCTTTGGATCTGTGCTTGGAGCTCAGGAAATAAATGGGAGACAGTTCTGAAGGGTATTCAGGAGCATCTGAACTTAAGAGCTGAAGTGTGGTGAGATGTAAACATTAGAAATTAACTGGGGCTCTGTTAAAACCCTGCCAGATTAATTACCACATTACCTTTCCTCATTCTGTCCTTGCTTCTAGTTAAATATTTCATACTTAGCTATGTTGTGCATTGACTTTGTAGAGGTTTTTTTTTTCTTATGTAAAAACAGGAAGAATAGAGATACTTCTAGAACTTTTCTTTCTCTTACTAGAGAATTACTGTTCCCTGAATCTCTGAACAGTCAGTAGTATGGGAGGATACCTTTAGGTACTGAAATTAAACTCTTGAGTTCTTGAATTTTAACAGTGAGTTTTTTAGCAG
>VZTY01021098.1:2604-87738 GCA_013400935.1 Turnix velox
CCTCCATGTGTTTTTGCAACACCTTCAGGAGGATTTGCTCCATGACTTTGCCAGGCACAGAGGTGAGACTGACTGGCCTGTAGTTTCCTGCATGTACAGACAGAAGCCAAGTCATTGAAATAGTCTATAACAAATAGATCTGATCCAGAAAGTCTATGTAATTAGATTAAGCTTTGGCCTGGCAAACACTTTGTAAAGTTCTGTTAACACAATGTGAGAGATCCAGTAAAATAAAGAGGAATTTATCTTGGGCTGAAATTGGAAAAAAACCCACTCAATTCTTTTAAAGTTTCATGGTAATTAATTTACTGTATAAAGTATAGTCAGTTGTTGATAATAGGGTCATTAACTAGAAATGCTCATCTAGCAATCTCCCCAATTTTTAGAGCAGTGTTTTAAAAACCTTTGCAGCTCTTAGTTGAGGCAGATTTTCCTTCATTCATGCACTGAAAAATTGACCTTTAGTGTCAGTTATTGTTGTTTTTGTCTTTGCCATTAGTTTGTTCAGTGTTGTTTCAATTATCTTCTCTTCTGAATCAAACTGTAAATATGAATGACATATGAGACCAGGTTGTGGACCGGGACCAAATCATTGGAGGAAAATGCAGTCTGAGCTGTGGCATAATACCTGGGTGAGAGAGCAGAAGCTTTGTCAGAGCACAACAGGGGCCCACCTCTGCTCCTATTCCTCTAAAGGCAATTGGAATTTTATCCCTGGCTTCAGTGGCAGCCTAATTAGGTCTCTGAAGGCTTTTGTAAAATCCCTCTTGACATCTGATGACCATTCCCTGCAGTGTCAGTGGGAAAGGATGCATGTTCTGTCAGTGAAAAAGATGGCTCCACATGGAACTTTTTTTTACTACAAATTAATATTACAGCACTTCTTTTGTCAGTGCGTAGCAGACGAGAAGTGCAGCCTTGTTCATGAAATACAGTCTGAGTTTGTTACAAGTGCAGACAAACGGAACTGTAGGTTAATACAATATTCTATCTCTCGACATCTGGGTTCACACCCGTGCTCAGACCTTGTGTAAAAATGAGTTTGTAGTCCCAGAGGAAACTTTAGCACACCTCATTCAAAGTATGCCTGCATGTTTTGGCAGGTTTCCATCTGTGGCCAGAAGCAGCTTAGGTCTGGAATAACAGTAGAGTTTCTCCAGGTGAGAAATGAAGAGTGCTGATAGAGAACTGCAAGAAAATAATTTAGACTGTGTCTATGGCAAGTGACTAGAGATATAATTCCAAAGCAGCATTTTTGGTTCTTGAGTAGATGCTTCCACTGTGCCTGTTCCAGGCGCCTTTATGCCTTCCCTGTGTGCCTGAATGATATTATAAGGTTGGAACCTGCACGCTCTAGGACTATTTAGCACTTACTTTCTCTGTACTTTAGGGAGTAATTTCGAAATTTGAGGCAATGTTGGGCAATGCCATGCTTTTTAAAAATACATTCCATAGAATTTACCAGGAGAGAGTAGTATTTAGCCTGATGAAGTGTTGGATTCACTGATTGTCAGAGGCTGAGGACAAAGAGATGGTATTTTCTCCTCAAGATACTCTAATATCTGGCAAAGGAACTAAAAGCAAACACCTATGAGTTGGAAGTGTATGGTCCAGAGAATTGAGCTATATAAGAATGTATATTTGAATCGTCCGAAGGAGGAGAAACTCTGCTCTTGAAGGATTTTAGCACAAGTGGAAATACAAAGGCATGAAACAGATCCACACAAACTCATGGATATGCCTACATCTATTTGGCAGATATTAGGTCTTTGGCAGTCTGGTCACCTGCTGCTTCTATCAGAGGCCATTGCCTGGTGATTTAAAGGACATCTTAAATTAAGGTGCAAACTGTGCAGCCGTGTTAGGTGAGAAGAAAGAGAGGAAGGATTTCTGCCCTAACACCCATAGACAATTAGGTGACACAGTGTGGTAGTGGTTTGATTATTTCTAGCATCCCCTTGGGACCATAACTGTGGAACAAAGCCTGTTAAGGGCACACCATCTTCCAAACACTAAAAAAGAAATAAAAATCCAATTGCAGTGTTTACCTTACTAGCCTTATGTAGTAGCAAGTACTGAACGTTGAAAGGAAATGCTTGGTATTATCATTCCTAGATTTACTTTCCCTGCTTGAGAATACAAAGTGAATTTTTTAAATGGATTTATCATGGGATGTTATAACTATATAAGCCAACTTTATTTTCCTGTCATTTATAGCCCTTTCCCTTACTGTAGTAACAGCATTGCTACCAATGTATGGAGGGTAACAAATTCTCAATATAAGTTTGATGTCCCATTTGCAGGAATTACATTACTGGCAATACTTATGTAGAAAGTATAGAAAGTGTTTGAAGTATATGACCATGTGCAGGCTTTCCTCCATCTCTATACTAAGAGTATCAGCAGAGTTAAATTAGTCAGCTGTGCTCAAGACTTGGGAGAGATGTTCAACCTTTAGGTCAGTGGTAGTCTCAGCCAGCCCTTCTCTTTGTCTTCTGAGAAAAAAGGGGGTGGATGAGGTGAAGGAAACTCAAAGGCTAAGTCCATCTCCTGACCTCAAGCCATACATGTGCACCACTTTCCATACAGTTTGACTGCTGTTCTTAATAGTTTCCTCTCTTGTGACAGACCCACTTTTTGGGGTTACTCCATTTCTTTTCTTTATTCCTTCTAGTGTACCCTATTCCTTCTAGCCTGAAAAGATCCTGTCAATCTTCAAAAGTTGAATTGATTTAAACAAATTGACATCTTCTGATTTCCTAATCTGCTTGAAACATACTATGTGGATAAAGTCAGTGAGCCAAATATTTTGCATGTTTTATCTAGAGGGGCTGAGCTCCATGGGATCCCAAATACCTTCTTTGCCTGCAGTGTTTAAGATTTCCTACCTGAATAGCAGAAGTTTGCTGCAGTCTCCAGAGATGATTAAAAGTGGTTAAAATATATCCAGTTCAAAGTGGTTTTTAAGGGTCATGTTAATATAACAGTCTACATGCAGTCTGCTGGGTATGAGAAATATCTCTCCTGTATTAGATCTACAGAAAATAATATGACTCCAAAACAGTAAATAAACCACCATTTTTGAAAGGAAATCACTGAAGACCAAAGGCAGCTGATGCATAAAGCAGATTCCATATAACATTCAGGTATCGGTGCAACTTGTTAGTGGTGGAAACTTTTCTGCTAGGTGAGCTAGTAGGAGGAATTCTGAGTTACTCTTATCTGGAAGTCACTATAGATTAATGACATTTTCTTTCCCATGCCTTTGTCCATCTGGTCACTTGCTATATTTCAGAATACATTTCAGAGGATGGTATAGTCTGTGGAAGTTCATGCAGTGAGACACATAGTAAATTAGACTTACTGTGCACGTCAGTAAGCTATACAGAAAAGATCTGAACCGTAGACTAGAACAGTTTGCAAAGGGTCATTATGATCTGTCAAGTCAATAATTCACATTTTAGAAAAGCCCTCGGTATAAATTTACAGTTTGGATTTGTTTTGCAACCTATCAGGCCATTAATCAGGGCTTTGTAAGGTGTCGTAAGGCAATTTTATGTAATCTGTATTTTTATGTTTTGACATGCTGGACTGTAACAGCTTAATTAAAATTATATTAAAAGGTTTACGGAATCCCACTAGCTGAGGATGTACTGAGATCATCACTCCATTCAAAATGCACACTGTCATATCTTGTTGATATAAAGTGAATGGGATATGTCTGAAGCATCTTGACCATATTTCTTGCAGTATCTACACAAATTGGTAGAAATTAATGACAAAATCTATGTCCTTTACTTCGGTGAGTTCATATGCAATATTCACCTTTCCAAAACTTGTAATGAGTTTTACTTAGTATGCATTCACATGAAGTTGGGTAAGGTGTCCAGCATTTAGCAGAAATATAGTCAGAGCAGTGGTATAGACAAAAGCTGTGTGTGAAACATGAGGAATTACCATTTATTAGGCTTCATTTTATTGAATAATCAGTATCAAAGGCTAGATGTAAATGCATCCAATGCTGAGATGCACACTGTCCAAACTAAGATCTGTATCTTGATTTTTCCTTATTACAGCAACAATAGTATGAAAGATACTTGACTGTTAAAGAAGCAAGCATGAAACTGCATGGTTTGTAGCACTCACAGATGAGTGGTGCTTTGAGGATAATCCTTAAAAAAATGGAAGTCTCAAGTACGGCTGTGGTACTGGACAAGAAGTGATAAAAGCAGCTTTAGAAGTGCAATTAAAAAAGCCACATTGTTTATTTTTTACTGTTATAGTTGTCATAATGCCCATGTCTGTACCTGAAGCATGTCAGACTGACAGATTTGTGGTCCATTCCATCTAAATGTGGTACTGTAAATTCCAGGAACTATTTGGAAGGATTTTATGTACTGAAAGAAGTGAGGAAAACCCAAATTGATCCAAGTTAAGGCTTTGGCACACCAGTGAAAATCTGAATATTGTTGTGATTGGCATAACTCTTGTTTGGATCCTGGCCCAATCCTGGCCACACTTCCTTTCTCTGCTTCTCACATCTCATACTGATGCAGATGAGCAGTCTGCAGTCCCACTTGAAGACATGCCTTTTTCAGGTTTGGTGTTATAAAACCATCCTGCACCAGACAGGCAGGGAGTAGAGGTGTCTCCTTTCCTACCACATAGTGCTGATTTAGGATTATGTTCAGATGTGAAGTCTGAATATTTCATCAAGCTTCGTTCTATGGATGCACATTAAAAATCACTCTTCAGGTGCTATTTGTTGTGGTGTCTTCTCTCTTTTATCTTTCTGATATGTTTAACCTTGCTTATTGTTGTGCCTATTCTCTAGTCTACTGTACGAAGATGCTTTAATAATAAAAAACCAACACCCCTTTATTTCTTCATAAATCTATGTTAAGGTGAGTAACAAAATGTTAGAAGATATCAGAGTTCATTCCTTTCCTGAACTAAGCTACAGTAGTGACAAACATGGAGGATGATTTATCTTAAAATGAAAGATTCCTTGATTGCTCAAGAGAAGGCTAGTTGCTTCGATCATTTATGAAACTTGTGTACTAACTGCTACTTTTGTAGCCATTGTCTGGCATGTCAGGCCACCCATAACAAATAGCAGTGTAACCTTAGAAACGTTCATAGTAGATGGAAAAGGGCTGTTTAATGAGATGGGTTTCTAAACAAATTCATTGGTAACAGCTAGAATGTGTCCAGTAGTGTTGACAGAGCAACAGAGATACAGTGTCTCTGTAACCCATCAAAGGCACCAAGGGCTTTGCTGAGTGATATTAGTTTTAAGAATGCTTGATCTCATTGTTAATGCATGGTGACATCATTGCAACCAAACTAGAAATTCAAGATTTTAGATGAGATGAAGCATCCATCTCTGTCACACACTCATGAGATAGAGTGCGTAGAGACATAGAATTGCTGCCTACCCAGCTTTACCAAGACCAACAATTTGTTCTTGTCCACCATCAGATCACTGTCAGTGGAGTTCAGACTAGCTAAAGGTGGAGTTCTCTTGAGTATCTCCAAAGTAATTAGGATCCTGATCTTTAGAAAGTAAGCTCAGATGTCTGATGCAGTCTCCATCCTGATGATAGGTGCAGTGGAAAGAGTCTTGCTTGTATATGTAGTATCCACAGAATGAGATTATTCTGTTATTTGAATAGTATGCTTAGAAAACTGATCACACTAGGCTTAGCATTTGCTAAGTAGGGGATCACTCTGCAATTTACAATGAAGTTTTTAAGCCATACAGGACTAAAGTGAACTTCATTGAACCTCTGTTTTAACCATCTTGCTTATATTTGTGAAGAGAGATTATGGCACTTACCTATTGCTACTCCACTTACCCCTGGTTGCAAATTATCAGTGGAGGAGCTGGAGTTACCGTGTTCTTCTCTGTTGTTTAATAAAACAAAGCTTCCCGTAACTGGCAAAACTATAGGCTCCTTTAATAGTTGCTTCACCTAGATATCAGGAAGAGGTAGTGTGCATCCCTTTCTCTTGGTTTTTAACATCAGCTCAACTGCCTTGTCAATGTGAGTTTTTGAAACCCAAATATAAATGTATTTTACATTTCTATTGAGCAGGTCAGACTTGCAATGCGAATTGCATTAAAGGTGAACCTGGAAAACAGGACAAAATAATCCTATATAACCAACTGCCTAGAAACAAAGTACTACTATAGTGAAGTTTTGCTTTAAAAAGACTCATAATTACCATTGCATTCATACTCAATAAGTCCTTATTTTGTGTTTTGGTCATGGAAAAAGCTAATTATCCTCAAGACAAAAGAACTTATTTGCAGGACTCAACAAAGTTTATATTTATAGTTCTTGTGGGCGGCAGCTGGAGGCTATCAGCCAGCAACCTTGATAAATGGTTTTGACATTTCCTACAGACAGTCCTCATGAAAAAGCCTTTTTATTTATTCTCAAATGTTGAATTCTGCATTATTGATCAGGTGCCATTTGTTAATGGCTGCTACTTGCTTGGAAGAATTACACAGTCCCTAAGCTGTGCTGACAAATAGCAATATTAAAGGAATGTTAAGGCTGCATGGTTAAGTGCTGAAAAGTCAAGACATTGGTAGCTGAGGTTGAGGACAATGGAAATTGAATTTTGCCTGAATTAAGATGGCAGAATTACAGCTGTGGACATGTACTAAGACTACTAACAAACACTGGATATTCATTTTAGAGCAAGTGGTTAGTTACCTGGTCTATTCACAAACACTGCTATTATTTATTCTAGCATTTACCAAAGTAGCAAGCGGGGGATGAAATTATTAGTGGCAGGGGTCTCTAGGCAGATGGGCAATTTGTTGGCTGTTTCTCATTCCTCTGAAGTTTCATACATCAAGGAGGAGGGTCAGTAGCAATGTTATGCTGTAACTACAGCTGAGGGTGAAAGAAGTTAGTGTCTCCCTGTGATGTGGAGAAGTTTCACTTGTCAAAGTAATGCTTCCATTTTGTTCTCACCAGGGGCTTCTGTTTAAGTTGCTTTTTTTGTTGTTGTTGTTGGTCTGCTTTTCTGATTTGGTATCTGTTATTTAGGTAGTTATGTTCAATGCAAATAACACAGGAAAGCATTACAGTCCTGATGTCTCGTTCTGTAATCAGACAGAGAAGGAACAGTGCTAAGCACACTGTGTCATCCTGCTTGCCTACATACCTGGCTTTCTTCCCGTGGGAACACAGGAGGCAGTGGAGATGAGCTGTACTGCATCTGCAGTCCTAGGAACCAATATAACAGTTACAACACAGAGACTTAGCTAATCAGTCTTTGGATTTTTTGCAAGAGCCACCACTAGTACCACCAGAGGCTGTGTTTGCTGATGCCCAGCTTTTAGGAAGAAATTTACTCAGACATATGACTTCCTTGGATTTACTCTCAAGAGTAAAAGTCATATTGTAGTACTTTTTAGAGGCTACTGAAAATCCCAACATGTTGTTAACTACTGTTCAGGCATTCTGTTTAGGTAAAGCAAACCTTTCCTAGGCTCTCAGATGATTAATTTGTTCTTCTGCCTTTTTGCTTAAGTTGAAAATGAGCATAATTGTAAATAGATGTCTTAATCCTGTCAGTTGCCATTGCGAAGCTCTATGGGATATCCAGGTCAAAGTTTCACTAACAATGTTGAAAATATCACACAGAATCACAGAATGGCATGGATTAGAAGGGACCTCAGTAGATCATCTAGACCAATGCATCCAGGAGGGTATTGAAGGTCTCCAGAGAAGGAGACTCCACAACCTTTGGGCAGCCTGTTCCAGTGTTCCATCATCCTCACTGTGAAGTAATTTTTTCTCATCTTTATGTGGAACCTCCTATGGTCCAGCTTGCACCCATTGCCCCTGGACATTGGAGGTCACTGACAAGAGCCTGGCTCCATCCTCCTGGCACTCACCCTTTACATATTAGTAAACATTAATGAGGTCTCCCTTCAGTCTCCTCCAAGCTAAAGAGACCCAACTCCCTTCGCTTTTCCTCATAACGGAGATGCTTCAATTCCTTAATCATCTTTGTGGCTCTGTGGTGGACTCCCTCAAGCAGTTCCCTGTCCTTCCTGAACTGAGGCCTCCAGTTTTTGTATCCAGTTTTTCCCACTTCTTCCTTTTGTTGGTGGTTGTTCCTATTTGAGTACAAATTCTCATCTCAAATACTTGGTAGTAAATAAGGAAATAATGCTGAAGTCAATGAGATTATAGCATATTCTATTTCTTACTTAAGTATCTGACTCTAATCTTTTAAGTCTCTACTGATTGTTTCTACAATGTATGTCACTGGAAAACTGGTTATACTCCTCTTCTGGATACCATATTTCTTCTCTGAAAATCCATGCACATGTTAGATATCTCACTATATTGCCTAATATGAGAATTGTACTTCCTTCCTTTTATATAGACTCTTTTTAGCAATATGGTCCCTTGACTTCTTTGGAATTTTTTTTCCTCCCCATGAGTTCTCAAATCTTTTTCACAGTTAGTACCATGAGCTGTCTGTTTTATTTGCTGTCTGTCTTTACTAACTGACACTCCAAAGCTTTACACATCTATTTCCATATTTATCTGCATTAAACTGCAATTTGTCACTTCTGGCTTGGCTTAAATAATGTAAATCCTTCTTATCCAATTATATCTCTGCTTATTATTTATGGTGCTATGCCATACACTGTTTTGTGTAGACTAGGGAATCTTCTTTTGTATGCAGTCATCTTTATAAATAATGGAAAAGCTTACAATTGTGATCATACATCTTCTGTGCAATACATGTATGTCCTTTGTTTCTCTAGCACTGAAAAGACATCACAAAGACATGCATAAAGGAAACTTTGTCATTTATTTGCATTTTTTTCATAGAAATCCTTTTTTCCTTAGACAAAAATTCTCCATAGTGCTTTGTTCATCCAGGAATTTCTGTTCTCCTGACAATGTATGTGAAGCCCTTGGTGCCACCCTTTCTCTAATTAGGGATAAGGTGACCTGCCTGCTTAAACTTACCAAACCACATCCTCTGAAGTAATATCAGAGATATAATTATCAATAAGCATGCCAGAGATATTGCTACTCTAAATATTATGACTGTCAATCATCTCTAGTCCTTGTGTCAGCTGAGGCAGTCATGTTTTACTGGAAGGATAGATTTCTAGGAGAAAACTTCAAAGGAGTGAAGCAAAGTTCTTCTCAGTCTTTCTGCACATGGCCTATGAGAAAGTGTAAAGTGAGTTGCCACTGCCAGATCCCTCCCGACAAGTTCTGATGTCCTTGTCTTCTGTCATGAAAGCAGAGAAATTGCATAAGGAGGCTTGCCTCAGTAGTGGTGCAAATGTGTTTGCTTGGGTTTGTGAATCTGTCTATAGGATCTTTACATACCAAGCCAGGCTGGAATACAATCAGTACAACACATGATACATTACGTGCTTAGGAGGCCATTACTGGACTGCCTGAGTTTCTTGTGTTTAACATAGCCAAGTTGGGCAATGTTCTGTGTCCGGGAGTATGTTGTGGTTTAACTCCAGTAGATAGCAACTTGCTCACTCCCTCTCAGGGGTATGTACAAGAGAATCAGAATGGTAAAAGTGAAAATTTGTGAGCTGAGATAAAGACAATGTAGTAAAGTAAGCAAAAGCCATGCATGCAAAGAAAGCAAAACAAGAAATTCATTCACTTCCCATCAGCAGGCAGATTCTCAGCCAACTCCTGGAAAACAGGGCTCTATCACATGGAATAGTTACTTAAGAAGACAAATGCACATTCCCCCTTCCCCTTCCTTCCATTAGCTTTCTTGCTGAGCATGATGTCATATGTTTAGGTCATTTGTGGTCAGCTGCCCCATCTGAGGAGCAGAAAAGGCCTTGACTCTGTGTAAGCATTGTTCAGCAGTATCGGTAACATCAATACTGTTTTAATCTCAAATCCAAAACAAAGAACCATAGAGACTATTATGAAGAAGAATAACTATCTCAGCTAAAACCATTACAGACTATAAATTAAACTAAGCAGAAGCAGGAAATATTTCTGGGCATTGTCACTCAGTTGTCCATATGCATACATGGTTGACAAGGTCCTTGGAATGGTGTTGGGCCACTAAACTGCTCTTCCAAACAATTCCTGGCATGATTTTTAAATTACCAACACCTTGGCCATTCTGTGCCAGGGAACAGTTTTTGCCTTGCTTAATTTACTTGATAGATACTTATAATGTAAAGACCCTTCTGAAAAGTTTGTATTGAGTAGAAGAAAGGAAGTGGGAAATCCACTAACTCTAAAAGGTCACGGGGATAAAGCAAAATGGGGAGTTCTTGAAATTCATGGCCACTAACTGTAATTGCTACTTACCACCAAAAAATAAATTCTCATAGGAGTGAGTGAAGCCAAGTAATTTTTTGGAGTACTGTGTTAGAGGCCTCAGTAAAGCACCTGCTGTCTTTACCAGTAGGTGCATGCACATGTCTGCAGATCCATTGCAGGAAAGATGCAACATGCCAGTTGATCCCATGTTGCTCATGCTGAGATTGTTAAAGGCTACTTCAGTTTGTTCAGTTCTTAGGAAAATGACACTTAGCAGTCACAATTGAAGATACTTGGCAAATAAAAGCTCAACAGACCTGATATTTCCTCCCCATGCATCGACATATGAGCTGAGGTAGTCTGATGTTGATCCCATTGTAGATGAGGGTATGCTATGTTAATCGTGTGCATGAATATGTGGAGAGTGCAAGAAGCTGGGGAAAATCCCCCTCCTGCTTGAGGCAACACATGGACTGGCCCAGCTATGCAGGTCTGAAATGCTGGCTTCTCTCAAACAGATCAGATGGATGCAAAAGGAAAATCAGGATCACACAGTCTGGTTTTTGCATGTGACAAAACTTAGTGGGATACTGTTTCCATGACAGGATCATCCTCATGTCTGTTTAATTTTTATTTTTTTTAAAGAACAGAAGAAAGTTTATGTTAATCTTGTAAATGCTAAAGTAGCAATACATCAGTTGAGTGACTGTGCTGATGTATGCACTGATTTCAAACAGTGTCAGTACCCAGCACTGTCTTTTGAGCATACTAAATTACAGTGACATGACTCAAACTCAAACTGCTGACTCAAACCATACATAGGGTCACTGAGCCATGGCCTGTGACCTTAGCATATTTCACAGCAGATTTTACTGAATATAGTAATACAGTTACATAATCCAGGTGATAAGGGCAAGCTCTTCAAATAGAATGACTGGTGCTGGAGTACTTCCCATTATTGCTGCAATTGCATGTTGGTTTAGTAAAATTTTGGCAATTACAAAAAAAAGAAACAAACAGATACTTGTAAAAAAGAGAGGAACCGCAAGCCCTAATAGTATTTCATTCATTTGTTTTTGCTGCTTTTCCAAGTAGCAGTAACAGCCATCTCCAGAATGAACATGAATGATCTGGCCTGAGCATTTTCACTCTTGTGCTAAAGCAAAGCACTGAAGTCTACAAAATTTACCTTTGGGAAAACAAAAAGAGGGGAACATGAAGCCTGTTTATGCATAATTCCTGGCCAGCCTACACTGGCATAATTTATCTGAGTTTGGTTTTGTTTTCAAATGTGACCAGGAGACCTACATCAAAACTGTGTCCATTCATGCAGTTCTGTATTTATCTCATTCTGGCTCAGTCTGTTTGTCTTGGTCTCTTAGAATTCATTGAGCATGATCAGTTAATTGTCTCTTAATCTGTAAGAAAGATAATTAAAAATGCTTAAATAGTATTTTTCTATATTCCCTGGGCACTACAGAAAGCCAAGCTTTATATCCACTATGCAAAAGCAAGCGTGTGCGTGTTTGGAATGTTATAGATATTTTGTGCTGTAGTATTTTGTGGCTGGCTGCAGCAAAAATACATGCCTGCCACCATTATTTACACCTGTAACAGTGAGAAATTACAAACCCTACTCTTCATTAACCTCCAATAAGGCTGTTCCTGCAGCCAGTGATTGCCATTACATTGATGGAGTGCTAATACAGCTCAGTAGCCCTGGCTGGGCTGTCTCACCGTGACTGCACTGCAGTTCCTGCCTCCCACCATCACCCACTGCATGTCCAGAAGAACCCGCTCAAATGATTGATGGGAAAAACATCTGGTAAAGGCAAGGACTGTGCCCAAAGCAACTACTGCCTAGCCCTGTCCCTGCAGTAATTAGATGAATGAACACCAAACGAAATCTTACAGGCAATTGTAGAAGTGCTAATATCCCCACCATCAATCTCTAATCGCTCGTGTTGCCTCATTCTGTTTGCAGTTAGTCCTGTTTGATACAGGCCTGACACAGCTACACTCTCCCATTTTCTGTGCTCTTTTCACTGCTTGTCCTCTGGACAGACTCTTGTGGGCACAAGAGATGTGTCAGTGCTGGGACTGGACTTGTTTTCTGTCTTTTTCTTGTGTCACAACTTATTCTACTTCGCAGAACTTTCTGAACCCTTGTCTACCACCACAGTGTAAGAACACAACAAAAAGGCCACGGTAGGTCACAGGTTTAGTTTAGCTGGGGAAAAATCCTGCAATAACCAAATTCCCTCTTCAAGAAATAGTTGATGTGTATATAAGGGTGCATTAGATAAAAAAGGAGAAAGCAGAGGAACATGGGTCAGGCAGCTGAAATTGTAGTAGAGATTATGAAAATATCTGTTGTTAATTTAACAGTACATAGACATAATTATATTACAGCAATTCCCTTATATCTTCTGTTCATAGAATCATAGAACAGTTTGGGTTGGAAAGGACCCCAAAGATCATCGAGTTCCAACCCCCCTGCCATAGGTACTACCTGTGAAGAAACCCTTTATTGCCAAGAATAATGATTTAGAGATAAATTTATTTTTTTAAAATTCTATTTTAAAATATATACTCATAAGATGTATACCCATTTATTTAAAAGTAGTATATATAATTTAAACGTGCACACTCATATACGTAAAATGAATACATAGACGTAACTACAAGGAAACCCTGTTGAGGAAACTAGAATGGTGGAGATCTGATTCTGCTTTCCTTTGTAGCATTGCACATGGAGTTTAATATTGTGGAATGCAGTGGTTGTAGAATATGTTCAAGGACAGAAGAAATCTTTGTAGGCAGGAACTGAAATCCAGCAGAGTAAACGGGGTCATGTTGGATTGAACAGATGTCAAATGAAATCCTGCAAACTCACAGGAGAAAACACATTAAGAAATGCTTCCAGCATGAGCAGAATTAAGAGGTGAAGTTGTAGCCTACAAAGGGCACAACAGCAATGCGGAGCAAGTGGCCTTTACTTTTATTCTCTTTCTCTACTCGTAAGCTAAGGTAGCTCTTGCTGAGTTTAGCTAGATTTGCAGAGGTGTAAAATTAGATCAAAATTAGGCCTGAGTTGTTTGTTTTAACACCAGTGCATGTCTCAAGAGAGTACTTTTATGTTTCCCTACAGTCAGAGGTGCGTCTAAGGCTGGGCGCTGCCAAGACCCATTCCCTGGGATTCAGATAAGAATTTGTGACAGTCTGAGTGGTCCCATTAATCACAAGTGGTATCTCTTAAACCCTTCAGTTACAAGAGATTAGTCAGAAATTTTAGCATTGGACTAAAGAAGTAATGACGCACAGGAAGTGTAGCAGAAAACCTGCTTCTTTTTAAGAAGTTCAATTTACAGTTTATTTAAATATATATTACAAGCGTAAAATATTAGAGTTCTTTAACTTCACTACTCTTTTTCAAATTAACTGTACTGTATATCTGCCTTCCCCAAGACAGCACTATGATCTTCAGCCTGTCTGCTCCTGAAATTGAACCGAAGTCTTCTAAATCCATTAAGTCCCTGTGCTATCCCCATAGCTGGATGAGTTATATTCATCCATATTTGTGCTGCCTCCCCCATAGCATGAATTGCTGGGTCCAGCACAGACTTGAGCCTCCCCCAGCTATAAATTGCACCAAGGGCTGTGAAATGACGGAGCTGGAGGCAGTACTATCCCATTGTTTTTACTGCTGTAGCTTAGTTGAATTTATTCTTGTCATATCTGCTGTTGGGAAATGCTTTGCACAGATCTTTGGGTTTAGGTTACATGCATAATAATGTTTAATAATGAAGTGTCTAACTAATGGCAACTGACAGTCCTTTGAGTCTGATAATGACTGAATGTATCTATCTGCTTGCAGTGAAGTGTGCTTTGACTTGGCCCATTGTGCAGGTGGGGAGTGTAAAACAGAGATTATATTACTCTAGTTCACAACTGTACTGCATCTGAGGCATAGACATTAGGGGTCCCAGCTCTCCAATCCCAACCTGATTCCCAGACCACTAGCCTGCCTCTCTCCTCAGAAGATACCTTGAGCTCAGATATCTTAAAATCTGGTTTGATCTGCATTGGGCACATTGGTATGGGTTCTAGAATGTGTTTCTCAGTGGTGGAGGTCTCCTGTATCTTGCCTGCTTGTTGGGGTTTTGCCTTAGTTGCAGCATCCCTGCTATATAATAGATGTGCATTTTGTACAGCCAGGATCTAATTGTTTTCTAAATTAATGTAATGTAAATCAGGAGCAGTTTGAAAAAGTTATACTCATGTGAAACTCGTCTGGAAGAATGCTCCAGGGTTTACAAGTTACCATATACATTAAAATGATCTATTGTTACTGGCTGTATTTAGTGTCTGTCATACCCATCTGTCCATCTTTATTTTTGATAGTAATTTTTGCTGAAGACTCACACAGATTTGTGTGAGCTGATGCCAGTAAATTTTTAGGATTTCACTTAAATTGTTCTTTTACTGCAGGGAAAGAGAAAGCTGATTCCTCAGCTTCTATCACTCTAAGTGCTGGAAGTTAGGAGAATTTGCAGTATTACTTCATGAAGACCTGGCAGATATTAATCTGATTTTGTGTGAATAGGTTTAAATCAGGACTTAAACAGTGATATTATACTGTAACAAAACTGGTACAGCTGAAGTAAAAACTGAATGTTTGCACAGTTTGAAGCCAGAATGAGCTCTTAGGCTGCCAATATATGAGGGTTAGTTATATTTCATGCGCCATGTGTTCTCTATGATGCAAAGAAACTTAGCCCCATGGTATTCAGTTAACTCTCCATTGCACACAAGAATCAAGTATATGGAGAATATGGGTTCATAGAAGCAAAAAATTCACACAAACTTATAGGGAAGTTGTTTTCTAAAGAGACCAAGTATATTATTTTAAGTAGTTGAAGAATAGTTTCCAGCAGAACAGTTTAATGCTTTTGGTATTGGCATGTGTTTAAAATTTGGGACACAGTAGAAAAAAGCTAAAGGCATCCGAAGGTGAAAATAGGAAAACAGATCAAGACTAATAGTGCTCTTTGTTTTCTTGCTCATGTGGGATTTGCAGTGTTGTGCTCCCTCCCTTTCCTGTGAGCTTGAGTAGTGTCTCACTTCTGAGCTGCCAGGAGACCTAGGACTGGAATAAATATTCAGACCTTGCCCAGTTCATGTGGACTGACTGAGGGTGTTGGCTGCCTTTGTCCATTTTGGGACCCTTTTTTAGGGTTGGAATTAGAAGAATGCATTTGGCAAAATATTGTATACAGCTTTTACAGTTAGAGCATAGATTTGTGACTATATCACCATCTAACGACAACTTGCTTTCTCAAGTTAAAATACGTGGAGCTGAATTACCTCCAACACAGAGATATATAGAGAAGACATTAGAAAAATACTGAATAATCCCAGTTGATCTCTGAGTCTTCAAAAGACTCATGTCAAAAATTAATTTGCCCAGAATTTACTTCTCAAAGCAGCTGATTTATTTCTATGTGGAATGATCTTAAGCCAGTGTGAAAAGAGATCTACATACAAAGAGCACGAGTCTCAGTGAGGCCCTCTGTATCTGCAGACTTGTCTAACTTTTAGAGCTACAATCTCCTCCCAGGGTGCATGTGCCATTACAACAGCGAATGTGCTCCTGCTTTGTACCAATTGGACTCTTTGTGGTCAACTGCATACCAGCCATGGGTGGGATTTCATATAAGCAACAAATAGTTCAGAAGCACTAAGATCAAAGTTTTGTCTACTTGATATGAAGGTCAGTCTGCTCCAGGACAAAGTGTGTGCAGGTGTGGGTAGAGGCTAGTGTTGGCAGAGAGATGTTTGCCCTATCGAGTTCAGGAATTCTTGTGTCTGCAGGTGGTGAATTTATGGGGAGAGACAAAGCCAAACTGATTGTCATGAGTTTTACTTACATCTAAATTGCTTACTAACTAGGCTAAGCATGCAGTATAATCTCATTAAATCCATGAAGATGTATTTTTGTTTTAGGAATAACATCTTATTATGTAGCCATTTATTGAGTTGTGAGCTAACATGTTTTAACGAATCTTTTATTGCTTATTGCATTCTGCTCCCTTGATGACAATTTCAAAATCTGACCATTAAAACAGTGGTTTTTTCACAGCTCTTTGATGATCACACTTAGAACTGAGCAGTTCATCTTTTTGCATTTGGATGAGAATCGGAAAGGTGTAAATTAGAGATCTGGCTTTTATGAGCTTTTATTGATCAAACTGCATCGTAAAAACCGCAGCAGTCCTGATGGCTTAGCAGTCTAGATTACCTTTCAGCTTTCTAAATAGGGCCACTGGGGTACAGTTAATTTTCAATTTATATTGAGAGTAGGTGATGAACTATTTCTCATTGTACTTGAGTAACATTGACAATAAAACACCATAATGGACTAAGTTATTTTAAATACACAAGTTGCTTGCTGAAGTATATGGAGATGAGTTCTGTCTTTATTCATGATGAATTTAAACGAGATTCTGCCTATGTCTTCACTGACATCCACTGAGACAGAAGCTACAGCAAGCAAGTATGGCTTGTTTGCGAGTAATTGGAGAATTCATTGTATGTGCCATTCTTGAGCATCCCACTGACTAATCAAATACGGTCATCTTTTTGTGTGCTTGCTGACAGGTCAAAGTCATGGTCCGCATTTCTTCCACCCTTGCCAGAGAAATGTCTGAGTCCAGCTCTTTCTTAAAAGTTGACCCCCGTAAGAAGCAAATCACACTATATGACCCCTTGGCCTGTGGAGGTCAGAATGTTTTCCAGAAAAGAGGCAACCAGGTTCCACCCAAGATGTTTGCTTTTGATGCTGTTTTTCCCCAAGATGCATCACAGGTAGGTAACAAATGACCAGAATAGTTATCTAAACAATAGCACACACCTGACACAAATTAATTTCTGCTCTAACAGTTGTACTTTCAGTGGAGTTACACCAGGGATCCTCTGATATCATCAATAATGAAACCAGTGCATCAAATTGTTTTTTGCTATTTGTGTGGTTTCTTTATTCTTTACCATAAATAATTGCTCCTAAAATTATCAGTGCAGTGAATGTGCCAAATGGTGCCTCACAGGCAAATCCTAAATATCAATGATACAGAATTCTATTATTTGATGCATGCAACCATCTGATCAGAACTGCAGTTATCTTAATGCAGTCCTCTATTAATTAAGAAGTCAAGGATTATTTATACAGTGTCCTACTAGTACACAAATCTTTATTCATATGTACATATTCATATTTCTTGTTTGTATCAGACTTTGTTTTGATGAACTTTGTTACCCAAATGTCGCAAGAAAGATAGTAGAAGAATTAAGTAACATTGCAGAGTAAAATTAGAAAACAGAACTGTAAGGCTCTTTCTGTACTTGTAAACTAAATTAAACTAAACAGAGCTAGGGCACAGGGCCAGTTTAAGTACTGTCATATGACTGTATCAGACTCTAACCTAGTTCTGGTCTAGACAGCTAGCACCTCCTGACTAATGTGTGGATGCAGTTCAAGGGCTGCCCTTTGAACAGCCCCTTTCTTGGCCCATTTTATTTACTATTTTAGTGATAGTATAGAAATACCCATTAACTATGAGAATTTACATGATGCAAATGCGAAGTGCTTAATTTAAAAGCCTAAACTGCAAATTCTGATTTCTTTTCACCCACTGTTAATGGGCAGTTGCTGCAGAAGCCACTGCTGTAGACCACGTCATTCAGCTTGCTTGAACCTTGTATCTAAGAATGCCTAGGGTAAATTTGTATTTGTACTTCTTAAACTGCTGCTACAGGCTTCAGTATAGAGCCTACTTCTGCTGAGAGCTAAGAAAATTCATAATAATGTATAGGGGAAAAAATATCAATGCTCCTTAGCTAATAGCAGAGAAGCTGTTTATTCCCCTTACATTCCTTACCCACCTGCTAGTGGAATTGAACTCAGCCCATAATTGGGCAAATAATAGAACCTGTAAAAATTCCTCAGTATTTGATTGCTTTTCAATCAAAAATATACTTTGAAAGTCCCCTAAGTAGGCAGTTGTAACAAAGCAACCACATCCCCTTAAAGTATGTGTATTTTATTTAACCCTTCAAAAGATGTTAATGCTTCAGCAAATGAAACTTGACACAGAGCAAGTGTTCTACTTCATGTGGAAACAGAAGTGAAAACATGTAATTGAGACAAACAAGATTCTACTTTTTGATACTTCCACATACTAGCAGGAGCAATGGTGACATTATGACCATATGCCAGTAAAAATGTTCTAATGATTTTCCTTATTATTGTTCATGTTTTCATTTTCTTTCTTTCCTCTCTCTTCCCCATTTTTAAAAAAATCCTGTGACAGGCTGAAGTATGTGCTGGGACTGTGGCTGAGGTGATTCAGTCTGTTGTCAATGGGGCAGATGGCTGCGTATTCTGCTTTGGCCATGCTAAGCTTGGTTAGTATTGTTAAATTTCTGTACTCAAACAGTAAAGTGATTTTTTTTAACCCAAGATTGCTAGTACATTAGATTAGGGAGAGTGAAATTTCATTAGTCAGTGCATGGTAATTGTATTTGAGAATGGTACACTGTGTGTGACCTTGTACAGTACCTTCACTTGCACATCTCTTCACTTTGCATAGTGTCTAAATGTTGGACAGTATGCTTGTTGGTACAGAAATTATCTTTGAGCTGTTAATTCATTCTGTCCCCTGAATACAGTAATTTTTAGCATTGTCTTCAATTATTCATGAATTAATTTTGCAAATGTGCCTGGTATTGGAGACTACCAAAATACCTCTTCTATCAAGCTGTGTAAAGGCTCTGAATATCCACTTGAGTACTTGATATTTGTGATGGCAATATTCAAGTGTTGTGACTGAGCACTCAAAATAGTTTGATCTGTATTTTGTTCTCTGATTAGACAATTCTCTCATTATTTATTTCCTATTCTAATCTATTGCAGCATAGTCTAGTGGAACCTATCTGTGGCAGAGGTGTTGGAACTAGATGA
Source organism: Turnix velox (assembly GCA_013400935.1). NCBI lineage: Eukaryota > Metazoa > Chordata > Aves > Charadriiformes > Turnicidae > Turnix > Turnix velox. The sequence continues at coordinate 21,925 of VZTY01021098.1, forward strand.
TCTTTAAGGTCCCTTCCAACTCTAATCTGAATGTTAACAATGGATCAAAGCTTGCTCTTTTCAAGCATGTCATCAGCATTGTATTTTACTGCATGAATTTACTTCTTCATGATCCTGGAACCCATTTATGTCAATCCCAACCCTGGTGTATGAGGTATAATATGTTGCTTAGAAGTAACTGCACTCACAGTATCTAAAGCTGGGATTTTTAGAGACCATGGCACTCATACTAAGCTCAGTTCTCCCCACTATTCAGCCACATCATAGGCTGTGGTGTTGTGTGATAAGGACCTGAAGCAACCTGCCTGGGCAATGGGGAATGTGAGGGGAATGTCTGAGGTAGTGATTTTTGAAAGCAGCTCAGGATAGCATCTGCTGGTTTTAAAAGCTCATTGTTTTTGCCCATCTTTTCCCTTGATAATTGTACTAATTGTAAAAATGCTGTTTTCATGGGGCTGTGCAGGATAATCTCTTGATAGAAGGCTACGAAAGCCATGGGAGTGATATTGTTCTCTTTTCTCCCCCCCGCCATTCCTCACAGGGAAGTCATATACGATGATTGGGAAGGATGATTCCATGCAAAATCTTGGCATAATCCCTTGTGCCATCTCCTGGCTCTTCAAGTTGATTAATGAACGCAAAGAGAAGACCGGAGCCCGTTTCTCTGTCCGAATTTCTGCAGTGGAGGTGTGGGGGAAAGAAGAAAACCTGAGAGACCTATTGTCTGAAGTGGCTACAGGCAGCCTGCAGGATGGCCAGTCTCCAGGTGTCTACCTTTGCGAGGACCCCATTTGTGGCATGCAGGTGAATTCAAAGTTCATTTTACAGTGAAACAAGCAATGTGACTTTTTCTGAGCTATTGAAATGGTTTAAATTCAAGAACTACCCAGAGCATAAAGTTTATAGACTTTAAAGTGTTTACTTTAAAACATGCAAGAACTTTATGACCTGCAGCTGCAGGGCCATCTGCTCTCCTGGCCTAAATATTTGTACCTCTGGTATAACTGATGTTGAGCAGGGGCTTGTGTTTGCAATAAAATGTGAAAGCAATCAGTGCAAACAAAAATTCACCTAATTCTTAAAAAAAAAATTGAGAAGAAAGTGTGATCTCCCTTTTGTAAAACAACACACTAAAATATTTACAGTACTGCACAAATAGCTGGAGGCCATTAATATTGCTGTTTATCTCTTTATAAACTACATTATTTATTGCATTTGCATTAGCAGTGTTGTAGGAAGCATTAATTGCTACTTATTAATTGCTGCCAAGAAATAAATTCCTGAGCTGAGCAAGCTAACAATAACTCAAACTCTTCTCAGGTCTGGAGGTTTAGCAGAAATGAGTAACTGGCTCATGTATTTCCTGGGTAACCACCAGAAAGTCTCAGCGGCGCTTTTATCCCCTTCTCTTAATTTGAGGAGAAAAAAGATTTGTTCTTTCATTTTGCTGTCTGTGAGGGAGTATGTCTGATTTTTGTATGAGTAGATGCAGAGGGAACAAACCAGCGTGATGCTTGAATGGATTCTTTTAACTTTAAAGGCAAGGGGTGCCTCCTTCCAGAACCTGTATGGTACCATGTATCCAAGGATGAGGAATGGAGGGAGGAGGGAACAGATCTATAGCGTCATGTACCCTATTTCCAGCTTCAAGCACAAAGAAATCATGATTCACATTCCCAAAAGTCATGAATCGTGGGATTTTAAACAGCAACTAATGAATTTGGTAGTTTATCTCTTAGTCTTTTAAGCCTTTGGACATCCTTAGATCATATTTTCTGATTTTTTCCATTCTATATGAGGACTACAAAGTTGTGTTTTGGTTATAAATAACAATTAGGGTTTGCATTCTCGATTGACTCCTTGCTTTAAAGCTTTATGAAATATTTGCAGTGTCATGAGATCTCAACCCCTTGATATCCAGTAATAACTGCAGTCCAGTGAGTAGAAGATGGGAGACTTGAGCCTTCACAGTTCCCACTGGGATGATAGATGAGACAGTTAAAATCTGAATTGACATTATAATGTTATAAAAGTTTTGTAACATTGTAACAACTATGCTATTGTGATTTAACTGCAATAGCTATAATAATAAATATTCCATTGTTGCTGCTTATTTTCATATAGGTGGAGACAAAAAAAAAACTTTTACAAAGTGAATTATTTTATATCAGTGGAGAAAAGATAGGTCCATGAGACATCTGTGTACCTCACCTTTGTAAAATACTGAAAGAAACTGTCAGGAAAAAATCCTTTTTGCTTATGTTTGCAAGATACTGGGACAGTCTGGAGTCATGTGTCCCATACCTGAATTCTCAAAATCCTCAGATGGGGGTATATTATATTACAGCCTTCCAGATATGCAAAATCAGCAGTACATAGAGCAATGAATGATCACCATATGTCATACTCTCTGTCATTGGACCTTTCCAAGTATGCACATTTTCTTGTTGCTTACATTAGTGAGATGTGCCCTCAGACTGGCCTGCCTTCTGCTTGGCTTCTTAACTCCTTCCTGCCCTTCTTCCTTGTTCTAGAGAGAGTTTAGCCTCCAGCTGTGCCACCCATCCCATGCACAACCTCAGATTTATCCCTTCTCAGGCTGATTAATGGTCACAGAGAGAAGATAGGAAAACTTCACTTTTAGCTGTATTCCATTGCTGGTGAACAAATCCTGAGCATGGGAATTCCTCGCTGTTTTTTACACAAGAAAAACAAGTCTATATTATGGGCTGTGGACCATCTCTGTGTACTGCCAGAACTAATGCCATCAGATTACAATGTCAAATATCCCTTCCACAGACAAACTAATCTTAATTGACATGAAACATGCATTCCTAACATTATGGAGGTTAATAATATCTGCCCTTCTATACTGTCTATCACTTTGGAGAGATAAGAGCAGGCTGGTGACTGGACAGAGGTCCAGCAAATGTGAATGTATATGTATTACCTGCCTTGTTCCATTTAATGGATTGTCTTGGCTTGCGAATGAGTGCATAAGGTTGTGGTATAGAGGGGTAAGAAAAAGGTTTCTCTTCTGTGGTGCTCCTCACATGCCTTGGGCCTGAACATAGGCTTCACTCCTGTTACTCCCCAAATTCATCTGTGGATTTCTGCCTTCTAAAACTTTCTGAAGAGGAACACATAGTCCTGTCCCTACCAGTCTCCACCAACCACTGAGTTTGGTATTGATGTGTCTTCCACAATTAGTATTTTTACTTCTAGCCATAAGAAGGACACAATGATTGTCAGCAATGCGGGGGGGGGAAGGCAGTAAAAAGAAAGAAAACAATGAATTAAACATAAATAGCTTAAATTTCCATGAAAGGACAAAAAAAATTATGTATCTTGCAAACTTGTATAACAGCTTTCAGTTGGTGAGGTTTATTTGTAACTATTGCCATCATAGGTATCACAAGTAAGAACCCTCAAAATTCGGTCATGGGGCTGCTGGAGGACATGGCACTGTCATTGTCAGTGTCAAAAGGGTGTAATTCCATCAGGTACCTTTGCCCTTATGATCCCATCAGAAGCCAATGTATCTATATTATGTGTAAGGCTGAGGGAAGCTAATAGCATTGACTTATGTGGGAGTTTATAGGTAATTTCTCCCTTGTGTTGAACTGCAGCTCCAGAATCAGAGTGAGCTCCGTGCCCCTACAGCAGAGAAGGCTGCCTTCTTCCTTGATGCTGCCATCGCCTCGCGCCGCAGCAGCCAGAGGGACTGTGATGAGGAGGATCACCGCAACTCCCACATGCTCTTCACTCTGCACATCTACCAGTACCGCATGGAGAAGAGTGGCAAAGGCGGAAGTAAGCTGTCTTCTCACTCTCTTTGGTTTCTTCCATGCCTTCACAGAGGCTGATTTTAAACAGTTCTCCTTTCAGAATGAGGCGGAACCACTCAGACCAGCAGACTGCCTGTGAAGACTCACCAAAGGCCACTGGCAGTTATTTATATTAATTGTCAATTGAGATGCCATTGTGGACATACTAACAGTTAGTCCTCAGCACCTCTTGTATAAAAAAAAAAGTGCTTTTCAGATTGACTTTTACTTTTCTCTTTGTTTATACTGCTGAGGTAATGAATTAAAATATTGCAGCAATGAGAATTTCCTGACACCCATAGACTAGTGCTGAAATATGGCAGCACCTGTGGAAGCTTCTTTTGGCAATGTGTATATTGTAGCTTTTCTTGGAGTTACATGATATTTTAATTGCTGGCCCAAGTACACAGGCACAGAGCACTCTCATGATTCTTAGAAACGACTCTGGGCTTTACAGCTTGGCTTGCTCCCTCTCTTTGACGTAGGTGCTTTTGCTGGCTCGTGTCTTTACTTCCATCTCACTTGTAAATGAGTAAAAGATGCTTCCATGCCTACTTCTATGTTTCTGTAATTTTCAAAGGTTTTATTTGATACACCATTTATATTTTAAAATTATATTTATCTTCTCTTTTGAGTCTCACAAATTGTTTATAACTGGAGATATACAAAAGAGTTTTTTTAGTACGTTCCAGTGTTTGTAAAAGATCTGTATAATATAAGAAGCACCACCACCAGAAAAGAAAACTCTCACATTAAAATTCTTTTTAAAAAAAATAATAATTTTTACAGGGAAAAATGTTTATTTAAAAGACACCAGAGAGCCCTGCTGCTTTAAATTTCTAGGCTTAAGCAATTCTGCAGAAACAGTACAGACTTCAGCTCCTGTCTCTGCGTAGGTTAGTGGTAATAAGAATAGATTGCAAGCTATGATGTGCACTGGGTGAACACTACTGCAGTATTAATGTCTAATGTTTTAATGCAGAAAATTTACTACAACTGAAATTAGAAAAGAGAAAACCAGAAATTTGCTCTAAATGGAAAAGTAGTTTGCATGTGTTTAAGTAATAACTCTTGTGGAAGTGACAGACAGAAATCTCAATTAACTAAAGGTTTATTAATTAACCACCCTGCAGTGGAAACGAAGGCTGAGAATGCTTCTGTTTCATAGGTATAAACTTAGCTAATTTTGAGGGAATTATTATCACAATTATTTAGTACTCCATCCTTTTTACTGCATGAAAGTACATCTACATCCAATCTGCTTCTGCTACTTTCAAAGGCAATTATTAAAATGGAAAAAATATTTTCCAGTGCCTCTAATGACTCATTTTCAAAAAGAAAACATGATCCTGTTGGGCTGTAATATGGCATGCTTTGCCCACTGCCTTTAGTTTTATCTTTGTCTCATGGCCATACCACCTCCTGTCTTCAAGTTCCCATATCTGAGTGGCCTCACAAGCCAGGCAGGGTCAGATCTTGCTGATAATTGAATGAGGGAGGAATTCCAGCTGCTCAGAAAGGGCGCCTAGTGATTATCATTGTCTGATGTTGTAATGAAGGACTTTTCAGAAAAAGAAAAAACACCAGAACGTGAAGATAGTAGAGATACATGGATTCCAGCAACAGGATTAAATAAAGATAGGAAAAAGAAAAAAAAAGAAACCTAGCTTCTAAAGGACAACGCATTAAAGGGCTAGCTAACTTATGGTTTTGGTACAAAAGGACTGTTAGAATAACACATTGGTACTGTACTTACCTCCTTGTTAGATTCATTACCAGGAACATCATGAAGCAGGCTTAGCACCATTGAAATAAATGGCATTGTGGCAGAACTGGCACAGTAATTTTTCATCTGTCAGCCCTGCAAAGCCTCTGTGAGGACAGATAAAAACAAGTGTAAGGATGTTCTGCTTCTTTTCTCTGTAGTAGCCTAGCACATTAGTGGACAACTTGTCTAACAAATAACTTCATTTTCAGATAAAGCAAGTGGATCTTCCATCCTCAAAATATCTTTCTTTCACTTAAAAATTAAGGAAGAGTGAAAAAGATAGGGTAATCACTCTTATTTTGGATTTCCTTTGACTGTGCTATAGGGGTATGTGTGGGTATAATATGACTGAGATATGCTTTCATTTTTTCCCCCAGTATCTGGTAAGCTTAGCATAAGGAATACTTGTTATATGTAATTCAGTGAAGTCATCTGCAGTCATTTTTACTGGCAAATAAGCACATTTCTTTGGTTTTCTACGGAAATCATTAGAGAATACTCAAAACAGCTAATTTCAGCCTTCTGAGGCCAGGCTTAGAGGACTCGGGAACTCTTAAGACTAAGATTTCAAAGGACTCATAGCAGAAAAAGTCCTCCATGAACAATTCAGAGGAGGCGAATGTGCCTTTGCCAGGATGTTTCCCCAGGAAAACCTGACTTTCTGCAGGGAGTGCAGGAGCCCATACTGCGTGTGAATGCTTCCCATTACTTTCTGCAGCTGAGAGCACAGTGGTGAAACATCCATGGACCTGTTTAATGGGTTGTTGTATAATGTGTGAACTGTTAGAGTGTTTTGAATGTCTATCCAACAACATTAGTTTTAAACAGACATTTGTTTTTCAGTTCTGTTTTGTGATACTCAGTGTAATTTAACTAATACTGCAGTATAGTTTGATAGTCCAGTGTTGTCTGATACCTGATGCGGTTGAAGTATTAGGAATTATAAGAAGCACAAATTATTGTATTTTAACAACTGCTGACTGAGATACTGGCCACATTTTTGGAATATTATTCTCAAATCCCTTAGCATAAATGACTTTCAGTGAAAGGTCTTCTCTCTTGTTTTTTCGCCCCCTTTTTAATTCTTCCTTCTTCTTTCTTCTCTCTTCTTTTTACTCTTATTTTCTTTCTTCCTTCTTTTCCCTTCTTTCTTCTTTCTTTTTTCTCTCTGCTTTTTAATTTCTTCTCTTCTATTCTTTCTCTTTACTCATGCTTCTTTTATCATAAAAATCTACTCATAATTTTACTGTTGTTCATTTTATTAGTTATCACCTACAACTGAAACAGAAGATCTGTAGAGTTATATATAACACATTCTACAGAAAGGCTTCATATTCTTATGGAAAGTTTTGTGTCATGCTATACAATGGGTAGTAGGATAAGCTGTAATCCCTGCATGTTGCAGTGCATGCAAAATGAAATAACTCCTCATTTTTTCAGTTTAGGTGAAGGTGTTTTAAGTTTATCTGTTTTTTATATATCCCTAGTAGATGTGTATTTTCTACATTAAAATACAGTTTTTATAGTTGACTTTCTCTCCATGAACTCATCCACAAAACGATGTATAAGTTATTCTCTGCTGGCTCCTGTGGTACTGACATGCCTGTATACCATGGCATGGTACCACATCTGCTGAATGCAGAGACATTGAAAAAAATGTCTTGTGCTGAGAATCACAGAATATCAGGGATTGGAAGGGAGCTTAAGAGATCATCTAGTCCAGTAAGAATCTCAGAATGAGTCAACAGTGTATACTTGCAGCCCAGTAGGCCAACTGCATCCTGAGCAGCGTCAAAAGAACTATGACCAACAGGTTGATTGAGGAGATTCTACTCCTCTACTCCCCACTCTTGAGACCCTACCAGGAGTACTGTTTCCTGCTTTGGAGTCCTCAGTACAGGAAAGACATGGACTTATTGGGTCCATAGGAGGGCCACAAAGATGATCAGAGGGATGGAGTATCTCTCCTGTGAAGATCGGCTGAGGGAGTTGGGATTGTTCAGCTTGGAGAAGAGAAGGTTCCAAGGAGACCTTACAGCAACTTTCCAGTAGCTGAAGGGGACCTACAGGAAAGATGGGGATGAACTTTTTATCCGAGAGTGGAGTGATAGGAAGAGGGGTAATGGTTTTAAACTGAAAGAGGGAAAATTTAGATTAGGTACTAGCAAGAAATTCCTTACTGTGAGTGTGGTGAGACACTAAAACAGATTGCCCAGAGAAGTTCTGTATGTCCCATCACTGGAAGTGTTCAAGGCCTGACTGGATGAGGCTCTGATCAATCTAAGTGAGAGGAGTCCCTGCCCAAAGCAGAGGGGTTTAAACTAGATAATCTTTAAAGTCCCTTTGAACTCTAACCTTCCTATGATTCTGTGATTGCTAAGAAGCAATGAAATGCATCTGGAAATTTTCATAGACCCCATCACATAGTTGCTCCCATCACCATTTTTGCTTTCCCTCAGTGGGGTGACCTGGTCTCCCTACACACTACTATGTATTTTTACTAGATGAGTAAGTGCTCTGTCAAAATGGCTTTGAATTTATTTGCATAGAGATAAACTCGGAAAAGAATTTCCACTCCAGTTTAAGTTACGTTTGTGTCCTCAAATCGTGCTCTTAAATTTTGTGCAAAGGTCCTAGAAATGAAACTACCTTTTCCTACAGAGTGTTTCTAAACTAACTCTCAAGAATAGGGAGAAAGGGTCAAAGACCAGATGAAAAAAACACAGCTAGGAGATTACCCTGAGATTGTAGAGAATTGGCAGCATTTCTCTGAAGTCTATGTAACCCCCATCCTGGATTTATAAGGAATCAAAGGTTTTTTAAGAGAGCGAATGTTTGTTACTCTTGGTATTTCAGTGGTAGCATGTTTCCACGTTAAATACAGTGTTTTCATACAAAGAAACAAGAAAAAAATAGGGAGCCCCTGTATGTTTTACAGAAACAAATTTCAGAACTGAGCTGGTTGTCCATAATTTATTCATGGCATGACAAACCTTTTCTTAGCCCAAATAATGTAAAGTGTGTAGATAATGTAGAGTATATAGACTTAAAGTTGAACATACCTCAGACACCACAGGTACTTCTGAAGATCCAGTACTGCAGATGAGAAGGATAAGGTAATACTGCTGACCAAGCAGCAATTGCCAGCCTGTAGTTTTCCACAGAGAGGAGCAATAATGCTAAAAGATAGAAAGAGAGAGAACTCAGGTACAGGCTAATAGAGATGCTAATAGATATGTATTAAAAAAAACCCAAAGCAACAAACAACGGAGTGAAACCTGCAGGAGCCAGACAGCACTGAAATCCTCAAAAATTTATAAGCAAGTCCAGAGTGGACAACATGCACAGCTATAAAGGTTGACAGCGTGTTAACGAGACTCCTGTGGTTTGTTGCTGCTAACATGAATTAGGAAAGATTTCTGGGTTGTTTCCTCTTCACAAGTCGTGCTGAGTCTTTTGTGTTCCTGGGAAGCTGCTTTTGGAGGCACTTGCTAATAATTTGCTTTCTTTGTTTATGGCAGTGTCTGGAGGTCGAAGCCGCTTGCACCTTATTGACCTGGGTAGCTGTGTAAAAGCACTCAGCAAAAATCGGGAGGGAAGCTCTGGCCTCTGTCTCTCATTGTCAGCACTGGGGAACGTCATCCTGGCCCTTGTCAATGGAAGTAAACACATCCCATACAAGTAAGTAGTATTGTGTGTTGCATCTAATGAGAGGATGCATGCAAGTGGTGTGCATGTCTAGGCCTGAGGCAGACCTGGGCTTAGCAGGGAGACAGATTGTTGGGGTCAGTGAAGTCCTCTGGAGGTATGGCAGAATGTGCCCCAGGTCCAGTAACACCTGATCTCTTAGAGTCTTACATATGGGCAAGAATAACCTGGTGTATCAGTATAAGTTGGGGACTGTTAGAGAGCAGTGTAGGGGAAACGGACCTGTGGGTCCTGGTGGACAGCAGGATGAACATGAGCCAGCAATGTGCCCTTGTGGCCAAGAAGGACAGTGGCATCCTGGAGTGTATTAAAAGGGGTGTGGAGAAGGGTTCTTCTCCCCCTCTACTCTGCCCTGGTGAGACAACATCTGGAATATTGTGTCCAGTTATGAGGAAGGGCTGAGGGAACTGGATCTCTTTAGGTTGGAAAAGAGGAGACTCATTCATGTTTATAAGTATGTAAATGGATAATGTCAGTAGGATGGTGCCAGGCTCTTGTCAGTGTCCTCCAATGATAGGACACGGGGTAATGGGTACAGGCTGGAACATAGGAGGTTCCACATAAATATGAGAAAAAACTTTTTCACAGTGAGGTTGATGGAACAGTGGAACAGGCTGCCCAGAGAGGTAGTGGAGTCTCCTTCTCTGGAGACAATCAAAGTCCTCCTGGACACCTTCCTGTATGAACTTATCTAGGTGTTCCTGCTCCAGCAGGACGATTAGACTAGATAATCTTTCGAGGTCCCTTTCAATCCCTGACATTCTGTGATCTCACCTTAGCTATGGTATTTGCTCTGGTATTACCCTGTATTTGACATTCAGGTTCTATATGAAGAAACCTGTTAAAATAGGACTCAAGTGTCTTAAAGATTTTAAGGCTGAAGTTGTACATTGTGTATGATATCTGGTTTCCTGTTGCTGCCATAATGCAGCATTATGGGGAAAATATTCTGTCTATTGTGTGGAATTTAGTTTCTTGAAAATATGTCACAATCATAGAATGGTGTTGGAAGGGACCTTAAAGATCATCTTGTTCCAACTCCCCTGCCAGCTTAAGCATGCATGAGCATGCATGTTTGTCATGAGATTCCTTATGTGATCCAAACTTAACTTCCATTTTGTTGTTTTGTGATTTGAATCTTAGTGTCAGCTTTTTGCTTGCAAAAAAGAAGTAGGCCCTATCTGTCACCCTCGACAAGTGGCCTTTGCTACTGCAGGTAGCTTCTAGGAAATTAGAGTAATTGCTCACCTAGTGGATATGCTCATTTCTCTTCACTGTTGCCTCACCCCATTTGTCATCTGTGCAGGTCTGAAAGCAATTTTGCATTCATTGCCCAAGCCACACAGTCTTGCAGACTTCCTAATAAAAACTTTCTGATTTTGTGGATGCTATTCCTTTTTTCTAGCTTAAAGCCAAGGGAGTCACAGAAATGGCTCGCAGTAACACTTTGTCATCAAGCTAAGGAATGCTGTCAACATTCATGAAGGACATGTATATGAAGGTCTGGAGTTAGGAACAATAGTCATAGTCATAGTCATCTAGGTTGGAAGGGACCTTTCAGATCATCAAGTCCAACCATCAGCCCAACTCTTGCAAGCTTCATACCTGGACAGGGACTTGAACCCTTGACCCTCAGATTAGGATAGCATGAAAAATAAGCCATTCATGGGGCATATTTTGGTCCATATTTTTTTCTCTTTTTATCATTTTAAAGGCTGCAAAGATTTTATTTTCTCAGATTCAAGATTGTAAGGCATTGACAAGTTTTACTTCTTTGATTTTTTTCTACATTTTGGAAAATTAGGATGTATTGAGTTTGGTTATAATTTTATTTTTCTTCCATATTTATTTTACAAAATTACTGGGCAATCTGGGCTTAAAATATACTCTCTGGAAATATTCCTGTTCTTGGAGCTCATTCAGACTAGAATTCAGTTAAAGGCCAATGAAGTTTGTACATGATGAAATATGTAATAATAGTATGAAAATATTTTGAACTCTGCATTTCACAAAGTGTAGATCAAACTGTTCTTATTGAAAAACAGTCTTCTTTCCTGTTGGATTTTAGAAATTGAAGGAAAGGCCAACTGTAGGAATAAAAAAATTATGTTAATGATGGTCCCTAGGCAAGAACTAAGCATCCAAGGAATAATTACCAAATACAACAGCTGTCTTTCCTGGCAATGCCTGAGTGGGAGCTAAGTGTTACCAAACATGTATTCAACTTGCTGCACTATCAATCTAATTCTGTTGTGGTTCCCAGCTGTTGCACTTCTGAACTTACACAGCCAGAGGTGCCAGCCCATTTGCTCATCGATGCTTCTGTACCACTGAAAGAAGAGCGAAGCTGTCTTCAGGCCAGCACCTCTTCTTGTATTCTCTCCTGTAAGAGCAGATAGCTCTTATAATACAACTATAAATACGGAGAAGTGATTTGTCATCTGTAGGCAACAGAGGCAATATCTCTGTTTCTGTGGAGGAGTTTTAAAATGTAATTAGAATAACATGCTGGCACAATTTGAAGGAACTATTGTCCACTTCTTACTGTGAAGAGTGAAGAAAGCATTTTGTCTCTAATGTGTGATCTGTTCATGAGCAGTGGCTGTGTAAGCCCAAACACTTTTGTTCAGTGGTCTGTCAGACCAGATGTGTGCTGCTCCTGGGTAGAGAAGAAAGGAAGGAGGGGGAGTGTTTGCCATGCATTGTTACAAGAATCTGAGTACCCCAGAGACTTCTGGGATGTATTCAGTAGCACCTCTTGTTGAAAGCAACAGTTAGCCTATCTGAGATAATTTCTTTTTCTTTAGAGGTGTTCTCTTTCATTGCTGAGAATAAAGTAAAAATTTTGTTAGCTCCCTTCTTTTTGACTAGACCCACAAGAAAGCCTTGCAAGTGTTTCCTAATGTGACAGCACCATGCATTGTGTATGTGGTCTCAGCAAATCTATATAGAGAAGCATGCAAGAGGGTGACAGAACACTAGAACAGGCTGCCCAGACAGGTTGTGGAGTCTTCTTCTCTGGAGACATTCAAACCCCGCCTGGTCATGTACCTGTGTGACCTGATCTAGGTGTTCCTGCTCTGGCAGGGGGATTGGACTGACTAAATCTTTCAACTTCCCTTCCAATCCCTGACATTCTGTGACTCTGTGTGAAAACAAAACATCTTTTCTTTATCTAAGCTATTGAGCAACCATTCAGAATTTTATGGCATCCTGTCAGTAGGCCTTGCAGGGCTTACTGGGAACCCTGAAACTCACAATTTCTTAGACAGGTTTTCTCTTACAGCAGAAGTTTAGTTTTCTAAACTCTGAACAGGCTGCAGGCTCTTAAACTCTCTTAATCTTCACAGGTAGTAGTTGTAGGGAAAAGCTTATCCAGATTCATAGCAAGCATAAGCAGATGCTACTGCATTGCCTTCAGTGGGTTCTGTGTTTATGCCAGGGATGAATATGCCTTTCTGCCTGCAGTCTCTATGAAAAACACATGCTGGTGTTTAGTACATTTTGCCTTTTGTTTTTTTTTTTTTCCCCTGACCCTTAAGGCCAAGCCATGGAAGCCATTAAGCTTGAATCTTTCTCCCTTGGGAACATCTTCCCCTCTGGTTATGTGAATAGTAACACAGATTGACACTGGCTTGAGGAGGCATTTGTCTATTAATGTTGTATGAAAGTAATGTAGAAATTCTGAGACATCATTTAATACAGGTTGATACGGTTTGGGATCTGAAGAATGGATAAGAATCTCTATAATGGGCAACAATATGCAGCTAATGAGTGACCACACTGAGGTTTACCTCTTTCATGTATGTACTTAAAATCTCTCTGATATCTCAGTGGGTTATCTTTCTCCCAGTATTAATGTTCTGACATATTTTGAACCTTACTAAGCACATGATTCTATTATGGTGTGAACCAGTGAGTTCTTCTATCTCAGGATGTTAGATAAAAGTAGAATTTTTATTTTGACTTAAAGACATTGCTATTTAATGTCAACTTTTTCTATTGCTCTTGAGTTATGAGGAAATCACCCAGAGGACTGTGCATAAGATATTTTCTCTGTATAAATGTCAAATATCCTAATAAAAATTGGAAAGGGACACTTGCAAGCCTAAAGAAGAGCAAGGGAGTCAACTCCAGCCTTTATCAAGTTTGACAGGGCTCAGATCTTATACAGGAGGAGGGTTTTACTAAGCTGCAGTAATTGTTAGTGCCATTTTAGTTTTAAGAGCATTTCAGTTTTACATTAGTGCTGCATTATCTGCCTCTGATTTCCAAGATGAATGTGTTTTAAACTCTCAGATGAATACCCATTAGCACAAACTCTAGATACTGGTTTATATAGCTCACTATTCAAAATTACTCTGGTTGCTAAGCGACAGGGCTGGTGATAATTCATGGTAATGCTGTTTTGGAAATAATCATTTTTATACATTTTAATGACTATGAGAATGTAAGAAAACTGTTTAGAAAAGTGCAAGGCTGTATGAATTTCTCTTTCAGAAAATGTTGCTTTTTTTATTTAATAGGTTTCTCTCTTAATGTACTATTGCAATGTGCTAGTGTTTCTGGAGGCATCCTGTATTTTGAACTCAGTGCTTATGCTTATGCAAAGAGGGAATTTTGTCCATAAAATAGATGGGCATGAGTCAAAAGCATTAATTTTTCTCTTGGCACGTCTGCTTCTCTGTCATATGGTTGTAGTTCCTTCTACATGCTGGTATTGTTTTTTTAATCATATCTGTGGAAAATAAAATTATATTAAGGGACTGGCACAAGGTTGCACAAGAGGCTTAGTAGCAGAGACACCATATTTAAAGATCTAATCTGATGCTTAAACCATCAGTAATCCATTCTTTCTTTCTGCATGAGCTTTGGAAAATAATTTATTCTTGTATTTGTTTATTCCCATTTATAAAACTGAAGAAGAAAAAATTCAATTAGGATTTTTAAAGGGCATTCAGATTTGGCAAAAAGCGCTACTTACATTTTAACTGTTGCTAGAACTCTGTTAATTTATTTTTTCACTTTTTTAGAGTTAAGGACTCAGGTAGTCCTACTGGAATGCAAAACCTGTGTATTTTTAGTCAAAGATTGACTATTATTGCATTTAAATAAAGAGGAGGAAAAGAGAAGTGCTGGATTATAGTATTGTGGTATAGAAGATGAGTCTGAAATGATAACAAGAGTATGCTGCATGTCAAGGTATTTTCTTTAAATTGTTAGTTAATTATTGCAGTAAAAATGAGAATGAGGTTTGGATTGAGCTGGTAATTCAGATTCTTTTTTTGGTTAAATGGATGTGTATGTCTGCAGTTTTTTCATTTGTGAAAAAAATCCTGTGTGTGAAAGGAAAGTGCTATCCCAGGTATTATTTGTTTCTATGTCTTGTCATTGTACTTCTAGCATGAATTAGATTATTTACTTGAAAGAACTACCACTGAAGACTTTTCAGGAAGAGATAAGGAAAGATATGAACCAGTTCACAGTATAAGTCTTGTACAGTATTAGATTAGTACTGGAGATTTTATCCTTATTTAGGAACTTGTACTAAGTATCAGTTTTATGGGACTCACAAACCCTCTGGGACTCACAACTTCTTATTAGGCCTAAGAATTCAATGCCAAAATTGGATTATATGGCCAATGAGCATGTTTAATGGTTACTTTACCAGGGCCTAAACCTAAAATACTTTTTTTAAACTGAGAGAGTCAATCACTTTTGCTTTCCACTGCTGGAAACTCTTCTGTTCCTTGCTCTTGTTTCTCCTCAGTGAGGACACGGTAGAAAGACCATGGAAGACCTCAGAAAAAATTTTTGCTGCCATTGGAATTTCCAATCTTTCTTTGTTAATTTAGTATTAAATATGTTAGAAGTGGATGAGGAACTGTTCTGTTTTACTTTTTGAAACATGACTGCAGAAGAAGGTGGAAAAAAAGAATGAAAATGAGAACATGAGTAACAGCTGAAGTAGAATTACAGGACTGGGAAATGTCCCAAAATGAACTGTAGAGCTCCAAGAGACATTGAGATAATATGTAGAAGAGATGACAATCCTCAGTGAAGAACTGGGATGCAAGAGACAAAAAGAAATGAGCCTATTCAAAAGAGGAATAAGCCTAAGAAATACTCCTGAATGGTCTAATTGTAGGAATATGGTCAGTAGAGATTTTGACGAATGTGAAATTGTTTCTAATTAGCTACCAAAAACATGAGCTACTCGGGAACAAAAGAATATTTACATGATGTTGGCAGCTAAGTCATATGGACCAGAGCCTTGGATAAGAGACACTGAAGCCATTGGAGTAGTGCCATATTATACCAGCTGAGGACCTGGCTTTACATGCATGCTCTTTGACACTAGCCAGAGGTACTTTGGCAACATGGAAGAGCAAGGCAGTTGCCAGCAAGGCCATTGAAGCACAGTCGGTGCCAATATAATGAGGACTTGGAGCATCTGGCAATTACTTTTGCCTTTGAGGGTTTTCTATAGTTGACAGTTTTACTAGGTTGAATTTCTGACAATTTGCTTCTTTATTCCATGGAACTACATAAAATAGATGGTATCAGAGATATACCGCCTGTGAATGTAGGAAACCTTCTTGTGCTTTATTAATTTAATCTGCAGCTCAGTAGCAAGAAGATAATGGATTTTGCATGCTCCAGCAAATGCTGTTGTAGTGTTCATCAACAATGCACTTTATTGCAGGACATTCTGTACAGCTGATTTGAGCTTTAACTTCTCCTGTCTTACAGTACTGTGTCTCATCATCAAATTGATGAGAGAAAGTAGACAAAGCCACAAGGAAAACTTCTGTGGAGCTGCCATTCCCCAGCTTTTTGGGTTTTCAGTTCAGTCCTACCAGACTGACAGTGTAGTAGAGGTGTCTGCATGCATATTTACTAGATGTAAGCAAGTATGTTGTACTCAATGACCCTGATCCCATTGCACCAGTTTCACAGAACTCATTTGACATGGTTCTGTCCTGCACAAGGCTTCAATGGGGAGGTATCACTCTCATGAGCTAGCTTTGTTAATGCTCATTGAACAAATCAAAAATTACTGCTTTAGAAATACTGTAACAAGCAAATAATGATGGACTGCAAAATGAAGTGAGAAGGGAAGTGCTCGTAGTTTATAGTCAAATTTAACAGCAATTACTAATTGCATTTAAATAGCCATTCCTATCAGCAGCAGATAGCTGCATTATGGAAGGACACTACTTTGATCCTGGTCCAGGACAGACATGGCTGGTAATGAACAAGAAATCCAGTAGTGTGCAGTTATTGCTGAAATATAACTTCAGGGGGACCCAAATAGGCCATTGTGGTGATCTCATGTACAAATGAGTCTACACTTAATTCATTAAAATGCCATTTTGAACCTTTAGTCAGGGTATCCAGTAGTTTATTCTCACCTGTTCTTCCACTGGTTTCAGCTCAATTGAACATTAATACATATTCTCTTGTGGAAATGTGGTGATAATTAATTTCATGTATAATTGAACAATTTTTAGATAGTTCTGCTCTTGGAATAACATAGCTCTTGTGTGATGCAGCAAAATGTCAAAAAGCATGCAATATACTTATAAACCTTACTTCAGATTTTTTTCTATCTCCAGTTTCTTGAATAGTTGCATCTGGGCATGATCTGTAAAATTAACTTTCATTTCCTTACCAATTCATTTTACCCTGCACAAAACCAGTGTGATTCAGAGCAAGAGAGCAGACACCCCACTGCAGATGACAGAAGAAAATAGCTTTTCTTTGTATAGCACCTGTATGTAGCCCCTTGTTTGGGACTGAGCATATCATCAATAAAAAGAGGCTACAGACTGGAGAAAATTCAAAAGAGAAGTGAAAAGAATTATGAATGGTTTGAGATGAAAGGGTTACTCACCTGGAAGAACATTGGAACAGAAATAAAGCTTCATAGCTGGCAGGGAAAAGGAGACCACTGAGAGTGGAGATGACAACTAGTCTGTAGAATTTGAAGAATATGAATACACACAGGAGGAGAGAATTTTTTCTGGTGAGACAAAGTGTCAAAATGATTTCTTATCCTTAAGTAATGGAATAGAGGAATATAAACTTCAAAGCATGCTCACAGTGATTCCTTTTAGTCAATGGAATAACTTCCCAAGAGCTGAAGTGAACAATTCATTACTAGAATGATTTAAAAGCAAAATAAAAATGCAACTAACAGCTACTAATAAACAGTTTGGGATTGGTTAGAGGCTAGGCTTCTACAATTTCAGTGCAGAGTTCTGGAGCCAAGTCTTTAACAATTTTCAGTAGTCATATTTCCATTTTGATCATTTATCTTCATGCTTGTTTAGGAACGGTTTGCACATGGCAGGCGGTTATACAAATAAACAATAAGACATGTTCTAGTGTGTCTACTTGAGTCCCTTTGTTTTTAGGAGCCTGAAAATTAGCCGTCAACTGGATTGTTATATCAAAGAAATACAGAAATTCTCAGCAGCATCTTTCTGAAGACTCAGCCCTATCAGGGACATAAGATGTCCAATTTCTGTGCTGCGTGATTTAACTCAGTCAACAACCTTTCTTCCCTCATAATTTAGTTACACTTCTTTTTTTGAAGGCCTTTTCTTCTTCAGACTGCAAAATCATGTTCTCCCACTGCTTGATCCAAAACTCAGTGTATATCAATGGAAATCTTTTTATTGGGCTTTGGTTTAAACCCACACATTAGAAAACATGCTTATATCCAATTAGATGAGATAATCCTCAAATCCTTGCTAAGGGATACTGTATACCATAGTTCATGTTTGGCGATTAACAGCTTATTTGATGAAAGAGGCATTGTGTGGTTAAGTGTTACTTGGTTTGGTTGGGATTGCACGGACATGATTGATGTAATTGGTGAGTGTGAAAATCAGAAATGTACAATCATCTGTTGACTGGTTGCAAATGGGTTTTCAACCAGGGATTTGGAGCTCAAGCAGGTTACTCAGAAACTTACCACATAAACAGGAACTTGAGACAACTGAAGTGGTGGTAGGATTATTTTATATTCTTTTTCAATATGTATTAAAAGTATTTGTGACCTTAAGTTAAAAATAAACAAAAACTTGGTTTACATCTTCTGGGTAAAAAGCTGAACAATTTTTCTTTATACTCTTTCTTTTCTTTGACTCTATTTAACACTACCTTATCAATGGAGTGACAGGCCAAGAAGCTTTGAAGAGAACTGCGTAGTTGTAAATATGGAAAACTTCAGTCACTTTATCCTGTTGATAGCATTGCAACTGAAGGATGGTTTTTTTCCCTACAAAATTGTATTGAATTTCTTATTTTCATAGCATGTTTGAGAGGAAAACAATTAAGACAATCCTCTTGTGCTCTTCATATGCCAACCATCTTCTGCTGGATGATCAAATTTTTCTAGTTGTGGTTGCCTCAAGGCCTGTACACAATGAATGGATGTGAAGTGAATGTTTTAAAATATGCAATGACTGGTCTGAGATATTATGCCTTTTGATGAAAAATGAACTTGTTAGATTAATTTTTAAAAGTTAGTTTGTTTATAAGTGCCATCAGGTGACATGCTTTTTAGCAACATGTGACAAGACTCAGTAAAATTAATTTCAGACAGCAGGTCTAACCATTTTAGATATATTTTTTCTTATTGGCAAAACTGGTATACCTGCCATATTTTAAATTATCATTCAATATGCTATTTTTAGGGATTGGGTGGAGTTAGGAAACTCTTTCTCCCTCTATTACTTAATTTTGCTCTTGAGAAGAAATAAAGCTTCACTTACTTTGAAAATTAATGACAAAACTTAAGTTCATACTGTTAAAAATACCATCCCTTCTGACTCCCTTTGGTATGGCCAGTTCTGAAGGGCAGAGAGCTGGGTACCAGAATGACAGCACTTGTTTGAGAGAAAAAGAGAAAGCTGGGAGCTGTCATAGACATTAAAGGATTTCTGGGCTTGTAAAAGGATACACAAGGCATTACACTCCTTGGAGAAGGGGATGCTTTCCCTGATTGCAGTATCTCTCCTGCTGCTGTCACTGCAAGCAGCTTGCACAGCCTGCAGCTTTCCCAGGCGTCCTACTGGCCTTCAGCAGGTGCTCCAGAGGGTAAGGCTCTCACGTACCTCCTGTGTTATGTGTCCCTAGATGCCTATGCCACTTGGAGACAACCAGAGAAAAAACGAGGGGAGCCACGTGCAAGCTGAGCTGCTAAAAGCACCTCATCATCTCTGTGGAAGTAGGACCTGAATCTCCTTGGAGCAGTCTTTTAAGGATTGAACACAATTCTCATGTCTGCCTCTAGCTATAAACACAGTAGCAGAATCTTTTGTGCTACTAGACTGTGTTTTCTCTCTCTTGCAAAGAACAGTTTCACAGGCTCCATGTGGTATGATGTGATGCTTTGAAGTTACATGTCTGTGCAAGAATATAGAAATTAGATGCAGTACCCAGATTTGCTTCCCAGTTGGCATGTATTGCATAACAAAAACAAGTGTTTCCAAGGGTACCATTTTAGAGAGAGGGAGAGAAAGTATCCTAGGAGCAATGTGTACTCAGTCAGACCCTGCCAACATCACCTCCTGAATCCTGCTTATCTTCCTCATGTATGGACATTGCTGGAATGATGGAGGTTAACTTTCTCATGTCAAAGAGAACTGAAGGTAACTGTAGTGGTTCATGCTCCGGTGAAAGAGGTTCCTGTGAAGGAGGATCAAAGCCAAATAAGATTTGACTCTGAAAATACGTGTCTGTGAATGCAAATCATTTGTCATCCTACCACATTTTGCTCCAGCGGCATTTGTGAAACACTCCGTTTTTTTCAGCCAAGGGTCAAGGCTGCTTACTGTGTTACAGAAGCAGTAAGGGTCTGCTTTAATATCCTTTAGGATCTTTGCATCATATAGAATATAAGATAAGCCTGTTAAGCTGGTAACAGTTTTTCTGTTGTTAGGTAACTACTGCCATTGTGGATGGCTATGTGCTGTGTAATGACATTTTAATCAGTGGCTTTTGTTGGCTTTGAGCTATTCTTGATTG
This sequence comes from Turnix velox, assembly GCA_013400935.1. Taxonomy (NCBI): domain Eukaryota; kingdom Metazoa; phylum Chordata; class Aves; order Charadriiformes; family Turnicidae; genus Turnix; species Turnix velox. The sequence continues at coordinate 42,268 of VZTY01021098.1, forward strand.
CAGTCCTCCATGAGTTGCTTCACTTGAAATCATTTATGTGTGTGTCAGATATAACCTTCAAGAAGATTACCCAACTGCAAAGACCTTTGTGTCCACTTGCAAGTGGTGTTCCAGGTCTTGTCATGCTTATCTGAGCCAAACAAGCCCCACAGTGATGAGGGTGTTGTTTGGAGGAAGGCTCTGGCTGTTGTGAATCTGAATGTGATGCTTTGTGTCTTTCTACAGTGTAAGCTCCCATGGGCTGTTGCCTGTCTTCCCTGCAGTCAGGGCATATTCAGGCTTCTGTGGTGCTATAGCAAAGCTCCTCTGCTCTTTACTTGTATCAAAACCACATCTGTTAAGTGTGAAAAGTATTTTGTCACCTTCCCAGGAAAATTGATAGTTTTGCTTAAACTTTCTTACCAAAAATATTTTTCATCAACTTAGACAAGCTTTACAGAGTGTGTATCAGGTATACTTTACTGTCTGTTCATGCCTATATCTTATCATACCTTTGCACTCATTTACAGCTGGTAACATTATAAAGCATCCTATTATTTTTGGTTTTTATCTCTAATAGATTTCAGAATTTTTATTTGTTGTATACTTTTGGCAAATACTGTGAAGCACTCATTGTGACTTGCTGCAGTATTTTCAGTTCATGGTTACTAAAAATCTGAATTCTGACCGCGGTTTCTGAAATGCTTTCCTCATTTGAAGCAGTTGGAGGAGAAGAAAACCAACATAATTGTAAGGGGAATTTCTGATACTAGGGTATTCCGTGGGCCTAGTGCCCCATGTTAAACCTTCCACAGGCTTAACTAGTAGCATGCACCCCACTGTGCCTGTTGGGCCACCGTTCTGCCTGACATGTGCACAGTTCTGTGGCATTGTCTCTGGCATGTCCCCTGTACTGGCAGGGTTTCTCTTGTAGGAGACTCACAGGAAATACTTCTGTCTTGGTGACTCTGCTTCTGAACATTCTCTGACACTATATTTAATGATCTTTTATGTGGTCTAGAGATGAGTAAAGCACCCAGTCTTTTTTATTTTTGCTAAGTCTGAAATGAACTGGTATATTCTGCTGTGCTAATTGATTAAATGGCATCTATCATAACATAAGGAGATCAAACAAGATTATTTTTCCTCCTGTTTTAACATTTAAAACTCAAATTCTGACCAGATTATTAGCATACAATTTTCAGATAAGCTAGCCAGAAGGTCCCTAAATAAAAATTAGTAGAAAAGATTAGCTAGGAAAGCGAGATTGCTAATGAGCTGTTGCACTATGGTAATGTGCTAGGTTTATAGTTCCTACCTAGCCCTAATCAGTGATAACTGCAAGTTGGCAGCATTTGATAGCTAATTGGTATTACTTGGAATTACACTGAAACAAAATCACTGAAATAAGAATAAAGACTTTATATATGATGAGTTAATGATAAATGCTTTGGTCAAATACGCCTCTGAGCTACATACACTATGTGCAAATTTGCTACTCTGAGGGAAGTATAAACTTCTTTGATATCTTTTGGGTCATTATTACATCATTTTGAGACTGGTTAGTGGTGACTTTGAAAACAAGAGGACTCTTAAGTCATCTGCTGCGTATTTAATATGTCTTAAGTCAAACACACAAAAAAACCCTTATGCCTGAAATAATGCAAAATATTAACAATGCAATAATGACCTGAACAGTCACAACAGTCCATTTATTATTGATTTTATTTACTCCATGTTCATTTGAGAACCACTGTCCACCTGCAGAATTAATTGGACACAAAATCATAACATGGATCTGAAAAGTTGTAAGGCGGAATTAATCTAAGCTGCAAGACATGAAAAACTTAAAAGACTGGCTAACTTGACATCTATGAGCTGAGATTTTTGTCATTGCATAGATGTAATTAGGTGGCTTTATTCACTCTCATAATGCTAACATGGGAAATGTCCTGCCTGTCCTCAGTAGCCAGTGGTGGCAATGATTGATATGCACAATGCTCAGCGCCTAAGCTGTGCAGCCTGAGAAGGTCCATGAGTAGGCCTGGCTCTGACATGCATGCTCTGAGATACTAAGCCACTTCCTGAGAGGCTGAAACATATACAATCACACCATCTTAGTGCTAGTCATGCCAAAACACTTTAACTGACCATTTAATAAACCATTTGCAATCATATTTAACACAGGGTCAGACCTTCAGATATCTGAGGCAGATTTTCAGATGCCTGAAGCCTGTGCAATACTCCTGGGACTGAGAGTAACATAGGGACTATAGAAGAGGGGACAGCAGAAGTGTAGGAAATGAAAGAACATGGAACACAAACCCACTGGAAACTAGTCTTCATTAATTCCTCCGTTAATAAAACAACTTGTTCATTTATTCAGATCTTCAACATTTGAAAGGTAATTATAGAATCACAGAATCATAAAATCATAGAATAGTTGGGGTTGGAAGGGACCTTAAAGATTATCGAGTTCCAGCCCCCCTCCTGTAGGCAGAGACACCTCCCACTAGATCAGGCTGCTCAGTGCCTTGTCCAGCCTGGCCTTAAACACCTCCAGAGAGGGGGTGTCCACAACCTCTCTGGGCAACCTGTTCCAGTGTTTCACTACCCTCACCGTGAAGAATTTCTTTCTTATGTCTAGCCTGAATCTACCCCTTTCCAATTTACATCCATTAGATTAACATCCATTTAGATTAATATATTTTCTTGCTGAGTAAAATTCATGCAGTCAGCAGCCAAAACCCTCTCTAAATCATCAGTATGTGGGGAGAAGAAGGAGGGATAGAGAGAAGAAAGGAGTTTAAAAGAGTTAATTGCCATTTTGTCTAAATTACACAGACAATTTTTTTTACTGTAATAGCTGCAAAAGTTAACGTTGAGACATTAAAAAGAAGTCCTGCTACAACAAAGATTTGATGTTGGCATTCAGATATGAGAGGAAAAAATCCTGAAGGCCTGAGAGAAAACTCACATTAGAGTAAATCCAGAAAGAAGTGCGGCCTTCTCAGAGGATGAGTCTTGCAATCTGAAACAGGTATATTTAAATGGAACAGGTATATTTAAATTCAACACTCCTCCCAAAATGGGGATGCAGTCATATACAACTCTCACTCTTTGTTTTTTGCAGACATGATATTCAATGTCAGAATTTCTAGGTGAAAGAACAGCAGTAAAAATAATTGAGTTGGTGTCCCCTGAGAAATTACTAGTTAAGCTGAAGAAGGGAAGGAGCTGTAAGATGCATAAGATAGTGAACAGTGATGAGACAACAATGGCTAGCATTAACGTGAGAGCTGTCAGAGCAGAGCGAATGCCACCAGGGCAGTTCTTCAAGGACCAGTTTGGGGAGAGATTTTATTTAGTGTTATTGTCAGCAGCCTTGGCACACAAAGCAAGAGTGTGCTAATCATGGTGACTAGTTGCACAAAGCAGAGAGCCATCATCTGCACAAAGGAAGATCAGAACATCAATGGGAGCAGCTGTGGGACCTCAAGGGTTACCCTAATAAAAATAACACTAATGCAAGGGCTTACTCTGATGGACTGCTAACTATGTCTCCTGAAATCTGGGAGCTCATCAGCTAGAATGGGGGTTGCTAGTGGTCTGATTTAAGCATATTGGTTAATGAACACAGGTGTCCACAGCTGATGTAATAGTGAGAAAATAATGAAGTCTAAGCAGGCACTAGGAATGAAACCAGAAAAGGAGTAATGCCCTTATGCAAGCAGCTATCAATTTCTCTCCTGGATGTACTTCTGGTCACCCATATAGATGAACAATTAATTCAGATTAGAACAAGTAAAAAAAAGCCTGGCAATGGGAGCAGGGTAGCTTTTAGCTTGAGAAAAGATGCGATTAACTTGGCTTGTGTACCCAAATAGAAATAAGGAATAGAGCAAGCATGATAAAGAGAATAAGTGGCAGGAGCCACTTATTCCCAGGGGGGTCGGAGCAATGGAAACCAAAGGGCTGTGTTAAGAGTATGGTCAGATAGAGTAGGTGGCTTTCAGCATCCCACTCTGAAATGGAACTGTATTTGAGCAGTACTAGGAAGCCTTAATATTTTTAAATATGGGTTTTCTAAGTGCTTAAGAATTCTCTTTACTGAATAAGGACATTAATTTCTTCTTACCACAAGCATCACCTTCACTTTGATGACATCCCACAGGGATCAGGCTCATGGGACCGAACAATGCTTTTCTCTTTCCTCCTTCTCAATCTGTGTTTGTTGCCCATTCTTTCTCATTAACAGAATTACTGCCTCTCCTCTCGACCTTTCTTGTGTTTCCAGTCACACTGAAAAGGGCTGGGTTGATAGGAGTCCGAGCAGCACTCTTCACCTCCCTTAGGAGGTCGCATGCAGAGGGGGTGCAGCAAGGAGGCTATAGAGCCTTGCTGGGAAACACTGTCACCTAGTACCAAAAATGTAAGCATGACTGAAACTGATTCAGGCCAAATGTCCTTCCAGTATCCTGTCTCTGTCTGAATTCAACAGCAGATGCCAAGGAGAGAGCATTAGATTAGAATGAGTACTTTGTGAAAATATTCCTGCAACCTCAAGTATTTACAGCTGCAAGAATTCCTGAGTTTCAGCAGCAGCTTTGTAAAAAGAAAGGTCCTTCCAGGCACATTGTAAATTAGTCTAGTTTGAGGCTTTTTGAAGACAGTGAAGGTTGAAAGAAGCTATTTATGAAAGACTAGCTCAGCTTGTCTTTGAAATTTTGTTTTAGAGCTTCTGGGATTTTGAACAGCTAACTCATTAATAGATATATTTTTTATTATTTGGCATTAGTAGTTGTATGTTACTTTCTGAAACTCACAAGTCTGTTCTAATTAACAGTTTTGGGGAGAGGCAGCTATTGACATGGAAAAATTAAAAGTAACAGCTTATTTTCTGGCACAATAGATACCCATCACGCTCTAAGGCATGCTCGAGTGACCGCAGGTAAAACTGCAAGCTATGTAACAGTTACGAAACTGTTTTGTTTCCTTTGCTGTCACCAGCTATTAATAGATCTCTGAAGTGTCAGAGATATAAGAGCCTATTGAGGAGCTTGTCTAATTAATGGTATTGTAGTGGGAAAAATAAATAGAAAAGTCAATTTTTAAAGGGAGAACAAAACTTCAGATAACATGAAAAATGCATATGCATCATTAATATTTTAAATTGCTGCACAGATGAAGATAAATGTATTTGATACAGACTATCTCCAAATTATTTAAATAGCAAATATAGATACACTAAAATGATTATACACTGATTTGGCCACTTTTACTTAAAATACATAATACTTACATGGAGACTGGGGTCCCTCACATTTCATTTGGACTCCGCTGTGAATGAAGTATGGTGGAGTGTGAGGAGGGTAAAAGAACCAAACAGTTTCTTGTGCCTGTGCTGATGAAAAAATCCCCATTGCCCTGCAGCAGCTGCTAGATTTGGGCCTGTGCTGCCAAAAATAGCATCATAAAACTGCCTGTGGTTCCACAGTTTGTGTACTTGACTTCAGAAGGGACTGTTTTATTCATTATCTCATGTATTCTGTCACTAATCTGTAAAAGCCCAATTCAGACCCTACTGACGTTTGTAGGAGCCGTTCTGAAGTTTTCTGTGACAACTGGGTTCAGACCACAATGCAGTGGGTTTCAGTTTATTAAATCTTGATTCTGAGACTTCTTTTTACACATCACCAAAACCAGGCATGGGTAGGGAATTTTTCATCTATGATTTTTAATTGCTTTGTGAGATCAACAGTATTACTGCTGGTCACATCTCTAAATCAGCCCATTTATGTGAGTGTTGCTGTCTGATGGCCATTCATTTATATGTGAAAGGAGTTTTTGGTCTCTCCAGTTCCTAACAAGCTCAACCTGTCCCTGTTGACTGTTGTCAGTACAAATATAGAAGCCAAGGACTTACAGGCAAGAGAGTGCTGTGTTCATCAGATTCTGCAGATGTTGTAGGTGTTTAAAAAAATTATTTGGACCCTAAAAACATAGACTGAATAGTAAACAACTGCTGTCTGTGAAGTGAAACCAGCTTTCCAGTCCATTTTGCTTTTAAAAGTCTCAGTTTCCTTACACTTCCCAAAATAGAAGGAATGTATAAGGTTTGACAGAACACCAAAACATAGTTACTATTACTTAATCAGATTTTTAGAAGGAGATGGGCATGCACATTGTCTTGAACCTATACATGTCACATATTCATGCCAATACAGTACTTGTAAATAACAGATACGAGTTTTTAATTCCAAGATGATCTGGAGCCAAGCAACTGAGGTCAGTGTGTCCTTAACTGGTAAATGGGAGATGACATACAAAAAATTACCCTCTTTTGGAACTTGACGTGCTTAATTCCCACCCTAGGTTAGCACATCACTTGGCTGTTGCAAAGTCCATTTTCCTTGCTAAAGGATAGGGATTGCTTCTTTTAGCATTTTTTAGCAGTTCCACACTTCTCTATGAAGCAGAATTTGGAGATATATATGAAAAGGAACCTTTAAATGGTAATAAATTTATTTCCAAAGATGGAAACACAACCAGGGGCTTCTGATTGTTTATTTTGCTTTAATGATGTTAGTTTAATATATTCACAGCTTCACTTAGTGTTTGAAAGCTTATAGTCAGGACCTGCTTTCATATGAGTGCATATTTTTTGCTGTGCTCTTCTAAAAAAACAGTTCTGAGAGCATCAGCATCCAGAAAATTGTGTAACAATTTGTCTCCTAATTTTGACATCCAGAAGGGTATAAATACTGGATGTAGGTTCCTCTGCAGTTGGGAATTTCTCTCATCTGTATTCTTTCTTAGGTGTGTTCAAGAGTGGAGTTAAAGGAATTCCTGTCTTGTTTCTACAGGACCACTAATAAGTGGTTCATCCACCCAGCCATCATTTCTTACAGTAATTAGAGAGATCTTTGAAGTTTTTATATTATTTTCTCTTTTTTTCCTTCAAATAGGCTAACAAACTAGAAGTTTATTGCTGGAGGTGATGAAACTAGGGCAGAGATGCATGGGCAGTATGAACTCTTAAGCCCAAGTTTCTTTGGGAATACATCTACTAAGTAACACAGATGAAAAATATGACTTTCATAATATTAATGACAGCCAAAGTCTGCCTGCTTTGTTTCCTTTCTGCACAGGAGAGTGTGCACCTTGACAACCTTCTGCTGCAATGCTGTGGACTGAAGGCTCTTGGAGGTCAATATATAAAATCTTAGTTATTGAAATTCAAAGTATTTTTCTGAGTGACCTTCACAATTTCCTGGAGATGTCATCTATTTACACTAGTAGCAATGCCAAGCGAAGTGGTTTCTAAAACTGAACAGCAGTTAATTTATTTTCAGGTACCACTCCATTTGGGATTGCAATTAGGATAACTAGAGCTGCTTTCCAGCACAGGAAACTAGGAAGGTCATGCTGCCAAATTGTTGGCATGTTGATGAAAGAGTGTAAACTACTACTGTCACTACTGCAGATCAAATGAGCCTAACAGAATGAGGTAATTATGAAATCCTCCCAAAAGATCATGAATATTCATAGATCAATTACAACCATTTGAAGTTAATTTTCATTTGAGGAAATAACCCTGGTATTCCACTCTCAGAATGTATGAATTACAACACTCCTTGCAAGGAAAGGACAAAGCACTTGCTGCATAGGCTCTTGTTGGGCTGCCTCTGGCATGGGGGGCAGTGACCAGCCTTTTCTTTCCCCCTCCAGATAAGGGGGCAGCTGAAGTGACTACCTAGCTTCCTGTGGTGTGGGTAATACAAGAGTTGTTCTAGTCTGGTAGGCAAGTCCTTGCAGTGAAAGATCAGTTGAGGTGGCTACTGCCCTGCTCTCTCTGCAGGGGCAGATGGTCACTGATTGTGACTCTGCAGCATGTGTAACTCCAGCTGATGACACTGGCAGCAGCTGAACTGCAGGGAGGTGAGGCCTGCTGAAAAACAGCCCTTTTGCTTAGCCTATTGAACGCATTTTGCTTAGCTTGTTGAATGCAGAGTGGAGAGTCTCGACTTAACCAGCCAACAGCCTGGCTCTTCGAAGATCAGGGAAGCTGGGTGTAGCAGTGCCACAAAGATTCTGAGCAATGGGAGCAGATCCTGCTCTTCATCCTGGTGGAGGGATGTTGGGAATGTGCCTTGATGGATATCTCTTTGCTGCCCTCATGCCAATATTAGCCAGGCTGCTACAGCTCTTGAATGAACTCATTTATGGTGAGAAGGACAGCGTTTGAAGGAGTCAAAGCAGACAGTGCTGTTGGGAGTCTGTGCTTCTGTCATTAATTTCCTTTTCTTTTTGGTGAAAAGAAACAAAATAGGCTATTTTGTGCATCTGTCGTATGTTCATGTGTTGTCACAGGCAAAATGATTGTTCTGCAATTTGAAATTGCCATAATCAGGTTCTCAAAAGATAAGAATTGCATGGAGGGGGATTCCTAACAATTGATATGCATTTTGTAATGCTAGAATTCAAGTATAAGTCTGTGTTATTCCATGCTTGGATGCAGCAAGACCTTTCTCCTGCTTTTGACTGTTGCAGTGTCACATCCCTTCCAGACGAGATTGTAATATTCCCAGTATGTGAACCTTTTTGAATTCTAGGGTACCTTACACAAGATAACTAACTGCAGTGGCAGTGGAGATTTCCACTTTGCTTAGTTTTTCCTTTAAGGTTAGTCAGCTTCCACCTGGAACAAGTTCATTATTTCCCCAATGCCTCATTTCATGAGGTGAAGGATTCACCAGGTTAAAGATTCAGCATATTACCCATCTTTATTCAACTACCTCACATTGTTCTGCTAACAAAGCCAGGCTTATGTGGCTGAAGCACCAAGGACTTTAGCACTCCACCTGGTCTCACTTTGCTTGTGCCTACACATGTTTCTCCCATTTCCTCTCTCCCTCTATCAAAATTATTAACAGAAAGGAAAGACATAGCTAAGCAAACTACACTGGTTCATCATGAACTCAGCTGTTACACACCTGTAACATCTGCTGTTGGGTTTGTGCTTTTTAAACTATAAAATGTCCTCTGTAGAGATTATTTCCATGCAATAAGAGCCAAAACCAAATGGAGTCTTGATGTGATTCCCTTGTTATGCAAGCATTTATTATTATGAATAAAGCAGTGCATCAGCACAAGGGAGCATACTTAAGATTTCATGATCAAAAATAATTGCCTTAGTTAGTGAGATTTTTTTTCCTTTGACGTACCTCTATAAATAATTAGATTACAAGACACCTCAGGGCATACATAATCTGATCCTGTAACAGTGACACCTTGAGGGAGTTAACAACTTTCTCCTTTTGGCCAAGTGCCTAGGAAGACACTAAGGTATATGATTAATAGAGAGCACAAACACGGATCCTTGCATGTCCTAAAGCTTAGTTATAATATTGTATTGCATCTCTCATGGAATGTTATTATTTCTATTCCTGCTGGTGCTGCTGTTGTCACTGAATAGCCAGAATCCTCACAGCAGTGGGGTGAGAGGCAGGGAAAAACAAAGAAAACATTTGTTATTAAGGTGGAGGAAAAGAAACAAAACTCAGCATATAATAGGATTGGTGAAATAAATCCACTGAAAAATCATTATTCCAAGACTTTAGCTGGCTCTTTCTCCCCAGTATTCCCTTGCTATGTAGAACACTCTTGTGCTGGCCTTTCCCATACAGAGAATGAGATGCTGGGCATCTAAGACTTCTGTCAATTTCCTGATTGTGATATTTATTCTTATTGCTTCATTTTCTATTCATGAATTCTATTTCGCAGCCCTAAACAAAAGCAATTATCATTTGCCTGTTTTCCGCATAGCTCACTTCAAACACATTGCTCACACAGATTCTCACAAAGCTGAAGGACCTTAACAGAGGAGTATCCACGAAGGCAGTGCCTTTGCCAAGCCCCCTCCCCATGGCCTGTGTCTCACCCATGCAGTGTGTTGCAGTCAGCTGTGCCAAATTATGGTGGGGCTATTAGGTTCCTCTGACATGGATCAGCGAGCAGTCAAGGAGGGTGTGAGTGGGTTGAGGGGCGTTGGAGGTGAGGCAGTGGCTTTAAAGACTGTCAAAGTCCATTGTAGCTGGATGAATTCAAGCTGTGCTGGGCTAGTTGAGGAGCTAGGGGTGGTATAGGAATGAGAATGAGTAAGCAGGTCAGATGAGGAAATCCCAGGACAGACACTGACAGAACAGGACTGTTTGACAAAAAAAACCCCAAAACAAACAAACAAACAAAAAAAAACATGACAAAAAAGGTGTGAACATAGGAGGGCACAGCTCTTCTACAGCGTAGTAATGCAGCAATGCTTCTGAGTCTTGCTGTTTCTCTGCAGGCAACTAATACTGGCAAAACCTCACAGTAAACTGTGTCATGTTCCCCTTCTCTATTGCTTGTCCACACAAAAGGTGGCAGCCAGCTGCTGCTGACAGCTGGCCAACTAGTTCAGCAGCAGAGTCTTTTTAATATATAGGAAGGTTCCAGGCTTGCTGATGTCTTATTGAAGTGTAAACAAAAATCCACATAAAATTGCATCAAAATACATATAATAAGAGCATTCATATTGTGAAATCAATGCCTACAGGAGCAGGAAATGCCAAAATTAAGGTTGTCCTGGCAAACTTACTCTGGCCCCATGCACAGTAGCAGTATACTGTGTTGTTTTTGCAGTATTTCTCCCTGGCTCCTAGAATGCTCTTTTTCATGGCAGCTATAGGACCTGCTTTGGGCACAAATCATGACTGTGCAGTGATCTAGTCACTGCTGACTTCTCCAGAGACCTTTGCAGACTTTATGTTGGGGTTTCCCCTGTATGAGGTGTATGTCTAGTATTTAGTAGTATTTTGTTGTAGCTGTGATGATCTAAGGAGCTAGGCTAAAAAGGGTTTACAAGTAATGGCAATATATTTTATTAGACCAAGTGATGCAGTTAGAAAATGGAAGCAGCTTTTAAGTACTGAACAGGCTGCAGGATGGACTTAGTGATAGGAGTATAGTAGTGATGGGAGCTAGAGAATTGACTTAGGCTTTTGAATCTCAATTGTGGTATCCTTCTAACCACATCCTCATTGCTTGCTGATATTCATGCTGCCCAGAGAGGCTGTGGATGCCCCCTCTCTGGAGGTGTTTAAGGCCAGGCTGGACAAGGCACTGAGCAACCTGATCTAGTGGGAGGTGCCCCTGCCTATGGGGGAACTAGATGATCTTTAAGGTCCCTTCCAACCCAAACTATTCTATGATTCTATGACAAGTTATGGTAAATTTTCTGAACTATAAAAACATTAATGAATGGGATAGAAGTACATTTAAAATTAAGACAGGTATTTAAAATGGGGCTATTGGGCTGCTCTGGCATATCATTTCATTGCTCACAGAGCAGAATAGGAATGGGCAATTAAGACTCCTGAGGATTTCCACTTTGTTACAAAGACATTGGTGCAATTCACTGAATGCTGTTAGAAATCTGGGACCTTCTACAAACCAGTCTCTGTTAAATACAAGAAGCAATGTGTGCCCAGGAGCAGCACCCTGTCTGTGAGCTACTTCAAATTTTTCTGTGTCTTAATTTAGTTTGCACAGCCAGAAGATCAACAAAGGTCTTCCTTCTCAAAGCTCTACAGTGCTGACATTATCAATGCAAAACTTTTGCTTTCCCATGAAATTGTGCTTTTGCAAATGCCAGCTCATGAATCACCTAATAAGACAATGCAGAGCCTTTATGTTTTTAACAGGCAGAAATGCCATGTCAGCACTCATACTTTGTCTCACACCATCTGTCAAGTAAATTTCAGAGAGATATTCAGGTTTTTTACCAATATTTCACTTGATGAGGATAGAGTGAGTTAAAAATGAAGCCACGCAGTTTTGTATTATGTTCTCTTTGATTTTCTTTTTTTTTCTTTACATGTTAGGTGCTATTGTGAAAGATTTGTGAGCCACAGATAGGTGAACTTGTCTTATGACAGTGTCCAGAACTGACATAAATATGTGTTTAGCAAATTTTTCCCTCTTTATTTTATTTTTCAATGTGCACTAGTGACATCAGGCTAGTTATTTTGCCTGAGTGCAATGTGAAGTTGATAGCCAAGAGGCAGTCAGTACTGAATGACCAAACTCTGAGATTATAAATCAGTGTAGGCTAGGCTTTTTTGCTGCTAGGTGTCAGGCTTTAATCCTAAACAAATCTGCACTTTAGTTGCTGTTTCATATATGTCAGAGAATCATTTGAATTCTAGAACAGGAATTTCCTCTGTACTGCAAGTGTGTATTTCACTACAAGGCAGATGGCACAGATTATTTTATATTCATATTGCATATACCTCTAGGAGAGCCACACTGCAGTGTGCTGACGCTGGCTGCATGGGTTATGTGTTCTCAGGAGACCGACATATTCAGAGTGTATTCTTTTGCCCTTTCCCCTGTTGTCTCATGTTTGCTATGATAGAAGCCCTAGCAAATGAAAGGCTTATTATTGATTTCTGTGCAATGTTAATAATTTCTGCATAACTCTGCATTGTAGTCACAGTAAGTGATGTACAAAATTTGATATCTTAATTATTCTTTGATGTCAAGGAGAGCCACTAACCTGAGGTACAGCAGCCTATTAACTCTGGATCTGTGGATTCAAAGCAGCCTTAGGTCACAGGTGGAAGGGATGAGGCCATCTCAGTGTGGTTGTTATGGACATTTATTTATTTCTCCAAGACACCACTTTCAGAAATCCTGAAACAAAAAATGTTTTACTTTATACATTGCTTATGTAGCTGAAATCACAAGTATTGGAAATCTCAGGAGAAGCTCTCCAGCCTTTTTATCAAATGCATCAAAATATGCATCAAATTTACTCAATTAAAAGAGAGGTTTCAAGAATTTTGGTGTCTGTCAGTCAGTTCCATCCTGTAGACATGAGGAATTCCTGTAGACAAGAAATGTTAAGTGAAAAATCAAGTACATGCCATGTACCATAGATCATAAGGAGATATTAAACAGTGAGCCCCAAGTAATGATAGTGTTGCTGTCATTACAACATTGAAAGCAATTCCTTTAGCAAGAAATAAATATCAGGCTGATGCTGCTTTTTCTTTCTTAGCTGTATGTAACTATTATCAACTTTTAGAGGCTTTCTTCAAGAGGATGCCTCTTCCCAACTATCCAGCTTCTTAACCTGTATACCTTGTAGCTTAAGCTCTGTTAAAAATTATATAAGATACTTTTACTACAGGATTAGATGACCACCATGGAAGCATTAGATATGCATCATTATGCTGCTAAAATTGTCATGCTTGACAATTCCTATTCCTAGTTCAGTCACAGACAGCCACACAATAAGGCATCAGCATTTCAACAGCTATCTTGTGCTGAACAATAGAGTAAATAGCAAGAACAGAAAATGTGATTCTCATCTCCATGGAAGAAAAGATCTGATATGAAAGAACAATTGTGCAAAGTCTTAAGGCTTGATTGTTTTGTATTTCACCAGCATCACCCAAAATTTATTTCAGTGATATAACTAGTATTATTATAGAGTTATACAGTGCCCTGGCAGGCAGGAAAAAATTTAGGTCTTCTAATCTAACCCACTATCACCTTGTTCTCTAGAAGGGGGCCATAGTTTGCTGGCCTACTGTGCACTAGAAACAGGCAGCAGTTTGATGTTTGTGGCTTCTTAACAGTAAGTTTCCAAAGCTGATCTGTAGGTTTGTACAGTGGTAACAGTGCAGAAGGGCTGAGGCAAGAAGAAGATGAAAAGGGGAAACTGGGAAGAGAAAAGAAGTTTAAATTGTAGTCCAGGTTCTTTCAGCATACTCAGCTGTGCACACAGCATAATGTAAACCTGAGAAAGGAAACTGATTAGGATTCCATTAAAAAGAAGAGAAGACATCTTGCCGAGAACCAAGTCACATCACAATGCTCAAAGTGAAACCCTGCTCACTAATGCAGCCTTAATTCATTTTATTTTGCAGAGACAGCAAGCTCACCATGTTGCTTCGGGAGTCCCTGGGGAATATGAACTGCCGTACCACAATGATCGCTCACATTTCAGCTGCTGCGGGGAACTATGCTGAGACTCTGTCCACTATCCAGATTGCATCAAGGGTACTCAGGATGAAGAAAAAGAAAACTAAGGTAGGACAATGTAAACTCCCTTCTTGCAGTGGTGGAGGAGGGAGGAAGAAGGTCCCTAAAGGATCTTTTATGGGCTAGAGCAGCAAGTAGCAAAGCCAGTAACCAGTTCCAAAGTGTATGGGTTGCATGTAACCTGTCCTAGGTGAGTGGCTCAAAGCACATGGCAGTGACTAGGGATGGCTTCAGATTAAGATACAGAGCAGTGAATTCAAACATATCTGCTATAGCAGGTTGGTATGCTGGCCTCATGTAATGATATAGCTGTCAGAGAGCATTTATTTTCAGTTATGCTCTTAGTTCTAATGAAAAAATAAGGAATGAAACTGCTGCAGAGTTAAAGGAAATTTGGATTAATGAGGAATTAGATTCTCTGTGCTTCTCAAGAGAGAGCTGAAGTGAAATAAATGCAAAGCAATGTGTCCATTGCCACAATTGATACACCTTTTATTCCCACTGCTTCTAAATATGAGTGATAGATTTTTCCAAGAAGTAAGAATGGGCTGTGTTCATTTTCATGTTTTAGAGTCCTGCTTCATTCTGTACAACTTATGGTGTGACCTGGACACAAAGAGTGAATTTTATGAGTTTAAATTTGTAGCCTATGAACTGAAAAACACTTTTGTCAATGGATTGAAAAGATACAAGTGAAGGGATTCAGTCCACGCACTATCACAGTAGTGTGTCTCCAGGGACATCTGAGTGCACACTATGTAATGCCACACACTGGTCATATGATCATATGGGGATTATCTTCATCTTTTGTGCCTTACTTGTGCAATGAATTTTCTCATTCCTTTTCACACACACATATACACACAAATGCAGCAAAGCCTTTGCCAAATATTTAATTTCTTTTGCCAGGCAAAGTAATGAGAGGAATTCTAATCCATTTGTTCACATTTTTTTTTTTAGAAGTGTCCTGATTTTGAGTTGAGCCCATTGAGTGCTCCATTGAACATGGTTATGTGCTTGCTGTAGTACTATGGTTAAGAACCTTCAGAGCTCTATGCCTCAGTTTGGTGGTTTCCCAGTTTAGATGTGACTGTGACCATTTTGTGGATGTGCTTTGTGTGAGGAGCTGTTTGCAATGCTGAAATGTCATGTTCTCTCTCATATTGCAGTACACATCAAGTTCTTCTGGAGGAGAGAGCTCTTGTGAGGAGGGCAGGATGCGGAGACCCACACAGCTGAGGCCTTTCCATCCTAGAAGCACTGTTGACCCAGACTTCCCTATTTTGCATTTATCAAGTGATCCCGATTATTCATCCAGCAGTGAGCAGTCGTGTGACACAGTGATTTATGTTGGCCCCAATGGCACTGCCCTTTCTGATAAGGAACTGACCGATAATGAGGGTCCCCCTGACTTTGTTCCCATAGTGCCTGCTCTACAAAAGACCAAAACTGAAGGCAGGTTGGAGGAAGTTAGTGAATCGGGGCCCAGCACATCTGAAAGAGACTGCCTGAAATGCAACACCTTTGCAGAGCTTCAGGAGAGGCTGGATTGCATAGATGGCAGTGAAGAGACAGACAAATTTCCCTTTGAAGAGATGCCTGTTCCATTTAGCTCAGACCAGATGTCTAAATGCTCTGTCTCAAGCCAGCTGGCAGAGCTTAGCCACTTACCAGAGTCAGATAAGGAAGATACACTGCCAGAAAGTCAGCATCCTGAAAGAGAAGCCAAGGAAAGTACAAATGCAACGCCCAGCAAAACTAAGAGAAATCACTCCCCTGTTCCTTCTGGAACTCTTACTAATGTTTCGACTCCCTCTTCACCCAGGAGTGTAACAGGCAGCTCTAGTAAAGAGCTTAGCTCATGTCAGTTAGCACACAGCACCAGCCTGCAGAGCAGCAGAGAAGGTCTCAACACCTGTGGTTTTGTGGAAAGCAAACCTCGGTCAATGGGATCGCCCCGGCTTGGTGTAGCGAGCCTCTCCAAGACATCTGAGTACAAGCCACCAACTTCACCTTCCCAGAGATGCAAGGTCTATACACAGAAAGGAGTTCTGCCCAGCTCTACTCCTCCACCAGCTCCCCTGAGTAAGGATGCTGGAATGACATCTAGTGAGTCTTTATTGCAGCCAGAAATCCGGACCCCACCTGTGGGCATGAGCCCTCGGATCATGAAGAAGTCAGTGTCCTCCAGCAATGGAGATTTTGAAGTGACCATTCTTGATGAAGATCAGCAGCAAAGCATTTCACCAGAATCCAAGAAGGAGATTCTGAGCACCACCATGGTGACTGTGCAGCAGCCGTTAGAGCTGAATGGAGAGGATGAGCTGGTGTTTACCCTTGTAGAAGAGTTAACTATTAGTGGAGTCCTTGACAATGGACGCCCAACTAGTATCATCAGTTTTAACAGCGACTGCTCTGTTCAGGCCTTGGCCTCTGGATCTAGGCCAGTCAGTATTATTAGCAGCATATCTGAAGATCTTGAATGTTACTCCGGTACAGCTCCTGTGTCTGAGGTCAGCATTACACAGTTCCTTCCACTTCCAAAGTTGGCCCTGGATGACAAATCCCAGGATGATGGTAGCAGACGCTCATCCATCAGCTCATGGTTGAGTGAAATGAGTACAGGGAGTGATGGTGAACAGTCATGCCACAGCTTTGTAGCCCAGGCATACTATGGGCACGGGGAAGCAATGGCAGAACCCCCTGTCTCTGAGTTTGCAAGCACCATACAAAGTGCCAGCATGATTTGTGTAAGTGATAAACAGAAGCCAATGACTGACAACATGCTTATACTATCAGAAGTGGGGGAGGAAGCTTTCGGCAAAGTGCCACCCATCAAAGGCTGTAAAATATCAGCTCTAGGTAAAACTACTGTCACAATCAAAAACACTGCAAGCCTCAGCAGCTGTGAAGGCTACATCCCAATGAAGACAAATATTACTGTGTATCCATGTATTGCTGTTAATCCCTTCAAAGTACAAGACACTGATGATACTGTACCAGCAGTTAATGCAGATCCAAAGGCTACTCATCCCAATGATGGCAAAGAATCCAGTCCGAAGAAGGAGATGAAATTTGAAGACCCTTGGCTAAAGAGAGAAGAAGACGTGAAAAAGGACAGTTCTGGAAGCAGTGATGCGCCAAGGCCTGACACAGCCACACTTTCAGCTAAGCCTGAGCACAGCACAAAGCAGTGCTCAGCAGACAGGTTTAGCAGCAGCAGTGGAGACACCTCTATCTCTCCAGGATCTGACAGTCTAAAGAGGATTGTGGATGGGTGTGAGGTGGCAGCATCCAGCTCTGCAACCCAAAGCCCTATTCATTCCAGTGATGGGTTGAAGAATGGCAGCCTCCCTCGAGGGCTTCCAAGGGTAAGCAAGCCAGAAGAGTCTGACTGTTACCTCCATACCACTGCCACTGACATCAGTGGAGTCAACTGTCCACCTCTCCCCCAGTTTTCTAAGGCTAGCCTTGACAAGAAAGTAGCCTCTCCCAAACACTGTGTCCTTACTCGTCCCAAAGGGACTCCTCCTCTGCCACCAGTGAGAAAGTCTAGCTTGGATCAGAAGAACAGAGCCAGCCCCCAGCACAGTGCAGCCAGCAGCACCACAAGCAGTCCCTCCAGCCAGCCTGGGTCCTTCCTGGCCAGCTTCCCTGAGGAGCTGAATGCCAAACAGAAGGGCCCTGGCATTGACAGTAGTAGCAACAGCAGCAGCAAACTCTTCAGTGCCAAACTAGAGCAGCTTGCCAGCAGGACCAACTCCCTAGGGAGGTCCACCGGAAGCCACTACGAGTGTTTGTCATTGGAAAGAGCAGAAAGCCTGTCCTCTGTGAGCTCCAAAATGAGCCCTGGCAAAGACACCACCATGCCTAGGGCTGGAAGGAGCCTCAGCCGTAGTGTCATGTCCTCACCCATTAACTCGGGCCTCTCCACAGGTGCCTCCCCAAAAGCCAGCCAGTCGAAGATCTCTGCAGTCAGCAAGCTCCTGCTGGCAAGTCCCAAGGCCCGCAGCCTGTCTGCATCTGCCACCAAAACACTCAGCTTCTCAACCAAGTCTCTGCCTCAGTCTGTAGGGCAGAGCTCCAGTTTGCCTCCAAGTGGAAAGAACATGTCCTGGTCAACGCAGTCTCTCAGCAGAAACCGGGGCTCCAGCCTTGCTTCCAAATTGCCCCTTCGGGCTGTCAACGGGAGGATTTCAGAGCTGCTCCAAGGGAGCACCAGTGCCAGAGGCTTACAGCCACGGGGAACATCAGAGGCAGACGAGCACGGAGGTCTTCCTGGAGATGACAAGCCAACTATTCACATGCTGCCTTCACCTTACAGCAAGATCACCCCACCTCGGAAACCTCACCGCTGCAGCAGTGGTCACGGGAGTGACAACAGCAGTGTCCTGAGTGGGGAGCTTCCCCCTGCCATGGGGAAAACAGCCCTGTTCTACCACAGTGGGGGTAGCAGTGGCTATGAGAGCATGATGAGGGACAGCGAGGCAACGGGGAGTGGGTCTTCAGCACAAGACTCCATGAGTGAGAATAGCAGCTCTGCAAGTGGGAGGTGCCGAAGTTTCAAAAATCCAAAGAAACGATCAAATGCAGGTAAGCTGGCAGTGGTGTGAAAGAGGGATGCAGACCAAAGCAGATAACGAACATATGAGATGGGGAGGCTAACCTCAAAAGTGACCTAATTCAGCAGCATCCGTATCTCATAGCAGACAAGGGAGGCCAGTGTAAGTGTCCAAGGCTCTGAATTTCTNGAGCACGGAGGTCTTCCTGAAGATGACAAGCCAACTATTCACATGCTGCCTTCACCTTACAGCAAGATCACCCCACCTCGGAAACCTCACCGCTGCAGCAGTGGTCACGGGAGTGACAACAGCAGTGTCCTGAGTGGGGAGCTTCCCCCTGCCATGGGGAAAACAGCCCTGTTCTACCACAGTGGGGGTAGCAGTGGCTATGAGAGCATGATGAGGGACAGTGAGGCAACGGGGAGTGGGTCTTCAGCACAAGACTCCATGAGTGAGAATAGCAGCTCTGCAAGTGGGAGGTGCCGAAGTTTCAAAAATCCAAAGAAACGATCAAATGCAGGTAAGCTGGCAGTGGTGTGAAAGAGGGATGCAGATAACGAACATATGAGATGGGGAGGCTAACCTCAAAAGTGACCTAATTCAGCAGCATCTGTATCTCATAACAGACAAGGGAGGCCAGTGTAAGTGTCCAAGGCTCTGAATTTCTTAATTTTGCTCCATGCACAAATCCTGTGTGGCTACATTGCTTTTGCAGTGGAGTCTCACCCCCACCCATTTCACTTAGGTTTACTTCACAGAAACAGAAGAGCATTCACCTCCCAAACTAGTTAGTACTGCCAATGACAGCCACATTCAAATATTTACTTATGCAAATATTCTTCTGATTCAATTCCAGAAAGATGCCTTTGTGAGATGGTGAAATGTAACTCCTGTTATTAAGCACTCTGGGCACAGACTCCCCTCTTGGTGTTCATATGTTTCACCATCACAAGATTAGAGTCTTCCTGAATGTGTATATTTTGTGAGCCCCCTTTTGCTCCTTGTGTGTCCTGGATGCACCAAGGTGCAAGATGCCCCACAGCTGAAACCACTGCTGAGTTCCTACTTCCCACCTAGTTGGTGGAACAAAGTGGTGTCCATTCCCCTTGAAAGATGTTTTCTGCCTCTAAGACTCTTAGTTGTTAACATTTGAGCTATGAGTCCTTCTAATCCTGGTAATTTATTGATAACAAATACAAAATTAAATTTTGGATATTAAGAGAATGACTGCACTGAAGCACTTGCAAATACAAAACCTTTTTATTTATCATAAAAAGGATTAGATAAACTCTACCTTTGTTCATATATAACCCCCAGTAGATCTCATACTACATCAGGACTTTATAATTAGATGGCCAGAGCCCCCTGGTTCATGCCAAAAGTCTTTGCAGTTGCAATCCGTACATATTCTCACAAGAATGAGTTCCAGAAAATGGAAGGACTGGAGTGAAAAGCATCCATTATTGGTCACCTCACCTTTCTCCTGTGTGCTGCCTTCCAGGCCTGAAGTGTGAGTCCTGCCTAACCAACTTGTGAAAAGAAAGTACATTGGCATTGGAGCTGGTGTGCAGAGGTATATGAAATACTAGTAGCTACTTATCCTACAGTAGTTCTGGCTGTCCAAAACATCTTATAGAGTTCCTAATTCACCATTCATTTCTATTTGCTAGAACACTCATCTCTCAGATTCATTTGCAGTGAACTAACTGGGTAATTCATAGCGCTCCCTTTCTTATACTCCTAAGTGTGGTAGCCGGAAGAACATGTGCAGAGCTGATGAGCACAGTAGATACTGCTATTAAAACCTAATCTGTAAGTGAATGGCTGATTGTAGCTGTTCAGAGGATGCATCTGAAAGTGATCACTACATGGTGTATGCACACACCAAGTGATGAAATCATCTTTCTGAAGTTAACTTTGTGTCCTATAAGAAAACCTCTTCCTTTCAGTTCTTTCAGTTTACATGGCAATAAATAGATTTTCTTCTTTCTGAGGAATTGTTCTTTTAATAGCACCTTTCAAGTATACACTTTTTAATGGCAACTTGCAAGAAAAAGAGGGATGAATTTTTACATTGTGGAAAACAAAGTTGCTCACAGAGACTGTGTTTCTGGGTGCATTTTACCAACTGAATTGTATCTTGTGCAGAAGCTGCCCATATGATGGACTTTCAAGTTCTGTGAAAACAGGCAACTATGCAGGAGTGGGAATAGAGAAAATTGCAATCCTTATTAGACACTTCTGAACAGAGCCTCTTCCCGGGGGAGATACTTTAAAAAAACCACTCTGAGAAGGGCATCAGGCAGAGCTTGTGTGTTCCTTAAACTCCAGAGTTCATCCCAAACTTAAATCAGAAGGAGAACAGGTGTTTGTAACACTAATTCTTACATTCCACTTCTCTCTCTCTGCTTACATAGCACATTGGAGGACAGAGGAGGCTGGAGATATGAGCAAGGAAAGAATTCTCTTTATGTTGTAATTACAGAAGAGCTTCATGTCTATATGTGGTCTTTTATATCAGGAATATATTTTGGCTTACAGCTTTGGCTTTTGATAATCCCCAAGGAGGACTGAACATTGTGTTAGTTGTCAAGGAAAGAGACTTAGAAGGAGAGGACTGTCTGAGATGGAGGCTTCAGGTCACTCTTGTAGTAGCCTGGAAGATACGGACGGAGAGAAGAGGTTTCTGCATGCTCTAGCCATCCTTGGCCTACCTGACAGAGCAGTAATGCTGGTTTGTTGTACTGTGCATATAAGCAAAGGCAAACATTCTTTAGTGAGATACGTGGTGAATCTAAGCTTTGTTGCTTTGTCATTTCTGTGTAACATCTGACCCACGCTTTTCACCAAATACAGCTTTTTCATTGCTTGACAGATTAATCTCTTTGTTCTAGTTTTTTGATAGGTTTAGTTCTTCTCTCCCTGGCCAGGAACAGTGCAGTTGCCTATACTGTGTTGTACCCAAAACTCCGGGGTGGATGTTTTGCAGTGGAGGGCCCAAATCTCTGGAAGTTGCCTGCTCAGTGTAGCTTGGCACATTGACCTTGCTCAAAGTACTTTGAGAAGATCTTCTCTTAATTCAGCCTGTCACCTGATGTGGAGAAATTCTAAGTGTATTATTTCTCATACTTCTGAGAGTGATTCCCTATATCTGCATGTAATTCCTGTATTGTTTTGAATGACTTGTATTTAAGTACAACATGGAGTTTTATGCAAATTTTAAAAAATATAAATCTTTACTACATTCTCTATCTCTAGCAGCAAACTGCTGCACAAAAATTATTAAGACTTCACTTTCTTATAATCCAGCTCCTGTTTGCATTTGGTCCTGCAGCAGTGAAATCATAATTCTGTTTTGATGTGTTTGATAATAGTATAATTTTTCACATGTCAGCAAATTTATGGTGGCATAAAACCAGGATTATGACTTCAATGCAGGAGAACATGAAGGAGGAGCTGATATATAAGGGAGAATAGAGCTGTTCACAAATAAGTTTTTATTGCATAATAAACAAAAATTACAAAGGTTTGCAATCTTTCACCCTCTCTAATATTTAGTTTCTGTAGATCTGTTCTAGTGGGCATGTACTTTCTTAAAGAACACTTTTTAATAAAAAAAGATAGCAGAAAAATGTTCTGAGCTCTTAAATGACAAATATTACTTTAATACATAGTGTCAAGAGCATTGGACCTTCCCTGATGTGCGGTCACAGATCCACTGTGGTGTAATGGATATGGCACTATAGATATGCTCATTTCAGGTCAGGCAACCTTGTCCACTTTATTTATGATTCTTATTACCAGAAATGCTAGCTGTCAGACACAATCAACATGAATCAGCCCAAGGCGCCTGTAAGAGGAGCTATAAAGAGTGTTTAAAAGAATCACCAGCAGCCCTGTCAGATCTCGCAATTACTTCTGAAACTCTGACACATTGGAGAGACATCTTTTTTTTGCAGATTAAGATCTTGTCTTTCAATGCTTTTAAGTGCATTATTTGTATGTGTAGATGCTTCTGCCCTGAATGTCACAGATGAAGCTCCAGACCTACATTGACAGCTTTTGAAAGATAAAGCTAGTTTATATACTTCACTGTTAGCCTTGGGTTAAATTTTGGGCTGTGATGAGTACCCTGTATGTTTCATAGACATCCTAATATTGTGTTTTCCAAATTAAAATATATTTGCTTCTTGCATTCTGGTACCTTCTGAAAAATCATACCTTTACATCATGAAGTGCATAAACCTTTCCCCTGAAGCTAAACTATCCTCTTAATAAACATTCCCATCTCTCTGGCATTTAACATTGGTCCTATAACATCATGTCAGTATATATTGCCCCAAAGTGACTGCTTATGACAGAAACAGAGCTATTAAGCCCTGATCTATGGCTGTACATTTCAAGGCTTTGTACAGCTGCTCTTTAATCCACCCTGTGGTGTAAGTATTATTCCAGACCACATTTCACAGGTGAAGAAATGAAGGCAGAGGACTTGACTGACTTGCCCAGTCTTAAAACTAAGGAGAGCCAGATCCAGTGTGAAATTACAGACACCCTTAACTCCTAACCTCAACCTCAACTGACTTAAATGCACATCCTCCCCTGCCCTTGCTGAGCAATGGTGAGGAGGGTTTAATTTGTTATTCTCCTTTTGTGGCTGGCCCTTCCTCCCTCTCTAACTGCAAAAATCTGTGCAGCCATGTTTTTTCCAATTTCTTCACACACTCCACTAGTCTTTCCCCTCTAAGAAATAATCTGAGTCGTATTTCACACTCTGACTCTATAGTCTCCCCTCTCTCAGGTAGGCAGTACCTTCTTGAGAAGGACACTGAAGTCTTAGAGCACAGTTAGTACTAGGACCAATTTTATATTGTTTTTTAATTCATCCGAAATTTCAATGTAAGGGCCCAGTGTTGCTTCATGGAAAGGCAATGACAAGGATGCTTTTGTAATAAGTATTCATGTGTGTGATCAGGAAATACATTCTGGCTGACCTCCATTTTACAAAAGCCATATTTGTATCCCAGGAATATGACAGGGAGACGGGATGGCTGTATAAGACTTGGAAGATGTGTGTTGTATTCTCTGTTCGCCTGCTGGTTCGCTGTATCACCTTGGGCGACTCTTGTAATTTCCGTGCTTCCTGGTTACCAGCTCATAGATAATAAATTAGATAATGGTGTTGTGAAAAAAGTAACATCAGGTTCCTTTGATTAGAAATGTTACCTGCCTGCTTTTTGTTCTTCTGTTTCAGTTTTCAGCATCTTTACCATAGTTTTGTTTGTATATATGGGAGTATTACTTTAATTCTCAGTGCTGAACATTCAGAGATGCAGTTTTGGTGCTAGCTCCAGCTCTGAATGCTGGGAGCTAACAGCAAAACAAGCGACCAGGCTGTATTGAGGTTTATCCACTACAGCCCAGTCCTGTTTGCATTCCCATGTAATGTGCATAAATCCTTTGTTTATGAGTTTTACCTCCCTGGCTTTGATGATTTTTATCAGTTTCAATATTTCAGAGCTGTTTGTAAGGAGAGCTTCTCTGGGAACTGAAGAACTGGAGGGGCTCTGAGATGATTTATCAGAGATGAGGCTTTTTATAGAGACCACAGAGATCTTTCTGAGCTGATTTCTTTCCTGTTGCCTTTTGGAATACAGTTGAATGGCTGAGAGTTGTCTCATGTACCACCACATTGAACCAAAGAGCTGCAGCATTCTGCCAAGTTGGGCTGGTCCTCTGCAGTGTGTCTCCTTTGATTTTTCTGGTTTGGTTTTGTGGAGCTGAGTCTGGTGCTGGGGCTGGTGCTGGCAGGGTGAAATGCTCAGGCCTGCACTCTGTGGCCCACACAGGCTTGGGGGAGCAGCAAGTGTGCAACAGCCAGCAGTGGGGATCGCTGCCTGTCTGTATGCACAGATCACTGATGGGGGGCAAGACTCATGAGCGTGACTTGTGTGTGAAGGATGGAGATAGTCAAAGAGGTGAGGCTTATGGGATTGGGTCAGACTGGGCTAGACATTGAATATAAGTTAACATCAGAAAAATAAAAACCTAAGAGACAAAGACAAAAACCTTACAGGCTGTAAGACCCAGTAGAAATGAGACTGTGGGAAAATCAAGGTTTCCAAATGTGAATGTCCTGAATTTTAGACCTGTGTCCTAAATATGTCAGCATTTGCAGGACCCAACTGCCAGTTGCTAGTGTGTATGTGTGCATGTGTTTGGCACACACTTTTGCCTTCTTTACATAGGGAACGTGTCTGAGTATAGATAATTAATCCTGCTGCAGCATTTTATGGCTTTTGCAGTGAAGTTTCATGACTCCTTGCAGCTCTTTCTCAATACTAAGTTCTACCACCAGAGCAGAGCAAATTGCTACACGATTTTAAACACTTTAATAAAAAGACAGGCTGTTAAGACATGACAATAATTACCTACAATTAGAGGTCCTTTTTCTCTCTTGTGTGCATGGGATGATGGAATGATTTTAAAGATGAAGATTCAGAGGTTCCTGGAAAGCCCTGAAAATTCTATGTTCAAACAGATTCAATCTCTGGAAGCACTTAGCTCTGCCTATGAAAGTAGCAAAAAAAAGCCAGAGGCTGAGTCTGCAGGCTGTAAATTGTGAAAGTCCATCTCCAACCAATATTGCAAAGCATCACATTTTGAAATGTGGCCAAAATGATAATGATGAAACAAAACACCAACATAAAGAGTCTGAGCCTTTCATGTTGAATCCAAGTGAAAAGGAATTTGGTTTATGCTTAGACTGCCTAAGGCACAGTGTGGGGAGCTGAAAATTGCCCTTTATATTACAAAGCCGGAGGGCATCTCCAGCCTTTCTACTCTTACTTGCTTATAAGTAATGGTAGCTAATTGATATCCGGTATTATACCTTTACCATGACAAAAGATGTTTAGAATTATACAGGAAAAAGCTGTTTGCATGCAGGTGACCACTTTATGCATGTGAATGTTGGCTGGACAGCCATGGGGGGAGCAAAGGGAGGGAAAGCGCCAGCTTGAGCTCCAATTTTTTTGTTCATTAAAACAACAGCATTGATTTTCCCAGGTCAAAGCCAGGCCATTTCATGCAGCAAATCTGTGTTGAAAGGGATCAGTGTAATCATTTTTTACACGCTTGACTACTGCATGCCAGCACTGAGCTCTCAGCCACATGAAAACAGGAATGATTTAATAGAGGAAATGGCAGCAGGCTATTGTGCACAGTGAAGGCTCCATGTAACATGCATGACTGAGTCGCACACCATTAGACTGAGTGTAAATAAAACCTGCTCCTGACACTGCCGCGGAATTAGCTCACTGGAATGCCTCCACCACTGTCCTGTTGGGAGCTAATGCTGTAGCTGCAGAGCCACTTCACCCTCCAACCTCTGTCTCTGCTGCCCCAGCCATTGGCACAGCTATTTACTGCAGTAACAATAACCAGCTCCTGAAATATTGCCACAATGCTAACAAATGCCTGTTAAACCAAAATTAAGCCTGAAGCGCAGTAAATATTTAGAAGATACTCTGATTACATTTTTTGCTAGAGATCATGGGTGCTGAAAATTCACCTCTCCCTACAATGTGCATCTTCCCTGGAGCATCTCTTAGATTACCTGTCAACCTGTCATGCTGCAGAAGAGCTGCTTCCTGATCTGGCTTCAGCAGTGCTTATTCACTGGCTCTTAACTGCCCTGAAAAGCTCCTTTTAAAGTGAGACAGTAATTCAGGAAGCAAGGTTAAGGAATGAACTGGTTGGGTAGAAAAAAATCAGGAGTAGCCTGTGCCTCAGCACATTCCTTATACCAGTACAGAAGCAACTTACCTAGTTTAGGTATGGATGGAAGGTTATAAACATGGATTGCTTTCTTACATACAGCAAGCGGTGGTTTCTAGCCTCAAGTGACCTTATGCTTTTTACTGATTCACAACAGTGGAGTTGCATATACATCAAGAAGCCGAATACTATGTGAATTATTTTACAGTGAGGTAGACATAGAAGATTGTCTTCTGAATGTTGGATCCTATCAGTGTTTTCCAGGTTTTCCAGGTGTTCATCTACAACGTAAGTCCTTCCCATGTAATCTGAGTTGCCATGAGCAAACACTGTAGATTTTCTGGCAATAGATGCCTGAAATATTTGGATTTTGGAGTCCTAACTCAAAATGGGCACCCTAAATACTTCTGATGTAGTCTTCACACCGTCAGAAGGGCCTTCTTTGCTAATTAGGAGAGGAGCTGCACGTCATCCTGTATGAAAATCAGAGTGAATACCTGTGCTCTGCACTGGGAAAAGTGCACTATAAAATAAACAAGAAGAAAGGAGGTCAAAGGAATAAAGAGAAGTTGATTCATTCATGGACAATTGCCCATGAGGGCAGATCCATTAGGGCAAATCCCATTAGGAAGTGGGAATGAGAGTCAACACTTCTGCAGAGGGAGCAAGACAGATAATGATTGCTACTAAACAAGCCGTTTGGAGCTATGTTTGAGGGCAATGCTATTGCTACTGAAAGCACAGTATTTCTTGGAAATAAAGCCACAGAAGGAATGGTGGGAGTTTAGGGGTGCCGCTCTTCCTAATCAGTACTGTTTTTTGTAATCACTTTGAGTTTGGATGGACAGTCTAATGAGGAAAACTAAAATCCTGAACAACAGAATCTGTACATAAAGGCAATTTTACCTCCCATAACATGAAGTACAGTGGGGAATACCTTTGGCTCCACATCCTGCCTTTGAACACACTCTATAAACTTCTGAAATTATGTTATATCAAGTTACAGTTTCATTTTATGTTCAGAATATCTTGAATTTTCTACGACAGCTGTTGTTTTGCATCCTATTTAGATGTATCCTGTTTTGAAGAGATAAGCATGAGGCCTTTTTTCATGAAGATTTTTGCATTTATAGTTTTTGCCTTTACCCTTTTCACAGACAGTGTGCTCAGGCTGGAGTGGGTATTTGGAAAGCAGTCTAAGGGGAACACTCAAAAATATACAGTACTTGAGCAAAACCAGACCTCTTAGAGTTTGTGTTCTGATAGATACAAACTTTTATGCCCATGCATCTTTATGCAGTTGGGCAATTTTGCTGAGGTCAGTGAGTCGTCTTGTCCTTAAAGTTACCCTTTTACATACCTTCCTGGCTTGGTCTGGTTTTCTTGTACCTTAAGGCTTCTCTAGGCTTATCTCTGCAGAAGTATGTTGTAGCTTCAGTGCCACTCTTCAGTCAGATTTGCTTCTATTGCGGCACACCTACTCTGCTGTTTTACTCCCTTTATCCTAATTTTAACCTGGACAAACTTTAGCTCAAGGTAGAGCAACAGATCTGTTGTGAAAGCAAATCTTGTATTCTGTGCAATTTCAGGGCTATCTTTTAGTCTGATTAGTCATACCCAACCTCAAGATGGGCTATTCCAAGTAAATTCAGTAAGTTGAAAAACATATCCTCTGAGACATTTAGCAAATGGCATGTTGCTTTTCATGCTGTCTGATCATCAGTGACTGTCATTATTCTGTCCTGGGTTCAGCCTACATTCAGGTTTATTTTTAGTATAAATTTATTTTTCTAATGGAGGAATGAATTTCATTGACCGTATGGGAGGGTTAATCAGTTTGCTGAGGAGCGGGGCAGAGGGCACTATCTCCCAGTCACAGCCAGTGGGGCAGGGACGGGAGGAAAGTGCTTCTGTTGAGCTCCAGGCTCATAAGAAGCCTTCCTAACATATGTGCAGGGAAGCAGCGGAACAATGTGCTGTAATTCCTGCAAAGCATTTTATTTATTATACAGTCAAAATTTATGATATTCTGGCTCCATCAAGTGCTCCCAGTAAATTTGGGACTTCCAATGGGTATTTTCTATGTAAATGGAAGACTGTATATTCATTTTAACAATTTAATTGTTGTGTCTGTGTGTTGATATGGATGAACGAGCTGTCAGCTGCTTTGTGACACTCATCCTGAAGCTCTGATTGAGCTGTATCTTGTTACTCATTCCAATTAAGGTGAAATGAGGGAAAAAATAGAGGCTAAATGGAGAGGTCAGTGTCAGGACTGACAGAAGATACTGGTTTTTTGTACCTGGGCTAATAAGCAGCCTATTAACCAGTGCATGTTTAGAATAAACTGCATTCAGTTTTGCCTCACTGCAAAGATGCAGGAGGTCTTTCATTTCTCCTCAGAGAATTCTAAACCTCAGATAAATCATCCTGAGTCAGCATTCAAGGCTCTGACAAAAAGACATCCTTCTTTCTTCTCTGCCTCACATGCAAACATACCTTCTATAATGGAGCAGGAAGACCTGTGTGGGCACCTAAATGTGCCCCTGTGCAGATGGCAGCAAGTTTGCAGATGGCCTCAGGCAGCTCTGCCCTGCCACATTGCCCCAGGGTGCTTAGGGCTTTGTTGTGATAACCCATGGGCTTCAGGCACAAGCTCTGCCTAGAAAAACAGAATGAGCTCATGTTAACGTGTCTTGTGCTGCTACTGTAGTCTCTGCTGCTTCTTATCCAAGGAGTAAGTTCTATTAACCAGAGCCTCAGGTCAGAGCCCTCCTTCTAGACCAGACTTCTGTTTTTCACTGAGCTAAATGGATATGAATGGGAACTAAATGCAAAAACATTTACCATCATTCCTGTAATTTATACGCTGGTAACATCTGTTTCACTTTGCTCCAAATAAAAGTCTGATGCTATTCTCATGGCAAGGTGAATTGGAGCCATGCGCAATTTTTCCAGTGGGGATGGTTTAAAAGTGCCCCACTACACAAGAAGGTGGTACTAACAGCCACAGTGGGGGAAAAAGAAAGTGGGAAGAAAATCAAACATCAGAAAAAAGGCGCTCCCTGAGTCATAGTTCAGCCATGCATGGGAGTGCTGGACAAAAGGAATTTCCAATCTGCTCAGTTGCTTCTGTGAAATGCTTGAGCTAGTCTGTCGGCATGTTATGAGAGGAGACATGAGCATCAGTGCAGGGCACAAAGTAAAAAGAATTAGTAGCACTTGGCTGCATTACACAGGAGGTCAGATCTGATGCTTTTAGAAGTTGACTAACAGCAAAGATAGGAAAGAGATTGCTTTTACACTCAGATAAAATTTGAAAGATTGCTGCTGTGAGACAGCATGCACAAAGCCCTAAAAATTATTTTTAAAAGTGTTTTATGCCTAAATCCATTTGGTCTTGAGTGACACTAGGGCTGCACTCAGTGCCCTTCACATCTAATTAAGTGGAGGGCTCATTTCCTAGGAACGGCTGAGTCCACTGCAAGATTTCTCCATACATTTAGCTGTCCAGCACCCTGTCTCACCTTCCTTGAAGTATGCAGCTGATTTCACCATTTGGTTACCTTTCTCTAGCATCACTGACAGAAGTCATCCTCAGCATTGCAGTTTGTTGGGGTGTCTTTCCATTGTTGTCACTTTTTAGCTATGGCAATGGGTCAGATCTTGTTTTTCCTATTATCTGGATCTGAGCCTTCTCTTGTTCTAGAGATTAACTGAAATGCATTCAAGGTAAGTGAAGGATGGCATTGACTTCCAGTGACTGTTACCACAGATCTAATATAGCTCTTACCTGCTGATATTTGTAAAGCTTCATTTATTCTGGCATGGGCTTTTTTGCTGGTCTGCTGTTTGAGTAGTAGATGCAACTATGTGGTGTGTGTCACAGGATAGGCAGCCAGATCTCAGACCATTAGGTGCAAAGCAGCCTGGTAGAGCTCCTTGTCTGTCTGCCTGGGCTGTGTTCTCTTTTTCATGCATGGAGTAATCTCAAATACATTTGAATAAAAGCTCTGTAGATGGTACTTTGCAGATAGACAACAAAATAGACTTTTCTCATCCATTTTTGAGCTTTACAGGTTAATTACTGGTTACTTACCCTCAGCTGAACTCAGTAATCAGTGGCAGAAGATGTAGTAATTTATGAAGTCAGCAGAGAAACAGACTTCCATGTTATTTGGAAATGCAAGACCTAGACAATCAATAGATATTTTTGGTTTGAGTAGGGTTTTTTTGGCTTTCATTGAAGCACCGAGTTTGCAGACATATTGAAACAATTTACATTGAAATTTCAATAAATGTAGGGCTGGAGACTCCTCTAAATGATTTTATCTTGTTTTAAAAATAAAATCTGCATGATCATTCTGTATCCCATCCCCACTGGCATCAGTTTTCTTCTTGCAGCCAAAGAGTCACTTAATAGTTTCATTCAAACTTGCTGGCTCAAGCTTTTGGTTTCTCCCATCCCTTCTATTCCTGCTGTCTCCTAGGAGAAACCCTGCTGAAGTTTTCAGCTATAAATTTTTATTTTGTTTTTAAACCCAGATTTTTCTCTCATTGTACTGAACCAAGGAAGGAAATGTAACCAATTGTTTTTCTTTTTTGTGTCTTTTCTTTTTCCCAACAAACCATATGCTCAACTTCCTTACCACTGCCATCAGGCCAGTGACGTTCTTTTTTCTCCCTTGCTTTACCTTAGGCTCTGTCTTGCAACTCACACAGCAGATGCTTTCCATATGGCCAACTCTTTATCAGCCATGGGATATTTTCAGCTATTGCAAAGCTCCCATCCAGGGAGCTGGTGTTGCAGAACAGAGTGGGTGTGCATGGGCACTGGTATCAAAACAGACAGTCACTAACTTTTCAGATAGCCCATCATTCTTGCTGTTGCCTGTCACTGGTGCTGCATGACTTGCATAAGCAGGAAATGTTTTAGAAGAATATTCTACTGAATAGAGACAAGGCTCATGCTTGATGGTTACAAGCATTTTGTCCTCTCTAGTGTTTTTACTTCAAGCCAGCTTACAGTGTTGTTATGCAAAAGGACTAGGTGGTGATGTGCTGCCAGCATAGTAAACAAACTTGGATATCAAAGTGCCTTTTTTTCTGTGATTCAGTTAAAAACACCTTCCTGGATATGCTCTGTGCAGTGGCTGGCTTGTCCTTAGAATGCCAAGAGCCAGCACCAGTAAAGAGATAAGAAGCGAAGTTAGAACAGTTCCCACTCCGACCCTTCATTGGCATACCTGTACACACTGATACCTGGGAAAAGGGAAGCAGGTGCAAGCTCTGTAAATTTTGGGTGCAAGCCCCGAAGTCAGGCAGCAAATAACATGTTACTCATGGTGAGTGAGAACAGCACCTCCAACTTGGGTGGCCTCCCTGGAATTTCGCTCCATCTTCTTCTAAGAGGGCTGAATATGCAGTTTGTAGGCATCTCTGCAGATGGGCGAGAAAGGAGAGGCAGTAACAGTGCTAACATGAAATGGCAATTTCTGCACTTGCAGGTTCACAGAGACGGAGACTCATTCCAGCGTTATCACTTGATACCACATCCCCAGCAAGAAAACCTGCCAACAGCCCTGGGGTCCGCTGGGTGGATGGACCCCTGCGAAGTGGGCAGAGGGGGCTGGGGGAGCCCTTTGAGATCAAAGTCTATGAGATAGATGATGTGGAGAGGCTCCAGCGGCGACGAGGTGGGGACAGCAAGGTGAGTGTAATCCATGTAATCTGTCTCCCTCCTAATGGAAGGTGTAAGAGAGGCAATTCATATTATTCAGTCAAAAATGTGTAGTATTGTATATGTAGACAATAGCTTTGACTGCACTTCATCCACACAGCAGATTTGTCTACAAAGCAGAAGGCAGAATACTGCTGAGACTTTCACATAGGCTTGGGGAGGATAGTTCTGGTACTGGGAATGCTCCACATTAGTGAAGGTAGCACAGCCTTCACTGTAGATCTTGGTGGCTGCCACCCCTCAGAAGCCATTCAAGGCCAGGCTGGATGTCTCCTGGCAGTACAGTACCCGTGCTGTTACAGTGCCCCTTATATTTACAGAACATGTATTATCTGTATTAATGATTGTGAATTGCTAGAGCTTTTCATAATTTATTCCCTTTATTTAAGGATGTTTTGAATTTGATATTGCTATGAGTTCTCTTACTTTATAATATGGCTGTGCATTTCTTAAGCACCAACCACAGAGAGGAGTTTAGGATTTTAATACAGCAAGTAATGTATTTCCTTCTCCTGAGAGTTCACATTTAGTTTGGCTGAGAAATGTTTTGTTACAGTTAATCTGATTTCAAGATGCTGCCTGTTACTAATTATTATGGTTTATTATTAACTACAATTGCTAAGTCTCCAAAGCTTACTGACGAAAAAACATCAAAAGCAAAGAAAAGCAATAAAAATAAAACAGATGATAGATTATCTTATGCAATGATTCAAATGCTTCCAGAGTAAATGGCTTACTGGCAGTACTGTTGAGTGAAAGATCATTTGACTGAATGGATCTGGGAATTTCTTATCCTGTTCACCTATTCCTTCCCTGCTTCTTTTTTTCTGGTTGGCAGGAGGTGATATGTTTCAATGCCAAGCTGAAAATCTTGGAGCATCGCCAGCAGAGAATTGCTGAGGTCAAGGCCAAGTATGAGTGGTTAATGAGAGAACTGGAGGTGACCAAACAGTACCTGATGCTGGATCCCAATAAATGGCTCAGTGAATGTAAGGACATCATTTTATTGCCTGGATTCATAGTTCTTTGTTTTATTTCATGGCATGGGGGTGGAGGAATTGTGGTGGAGGGGTGGAGGGGAGTAGAAAGTTTTTGCTAGTAATGCGATGTGAACTACTGTGTTTACAAACTAAAATGAAGCAACCTGAGGGCAAGGTTTAGATTGACTGTATTTCTTGAACTAGTTCCTATAATTCCAATTAAATGTTTACAGTAAAACTGAAAAATCCCTTTTGCCTGATAGCTAAATTTTGAAATGTTACAACATTGTAGTGTTGAATATTGCCATTTGTAATGTTCACACGTTTCAGTCCACAGCTCCTGAAAATGATACATATTTTTTGGGGGGGGCTCAGATCACTCAGAAATATGAGCAATATTATAAATCTGCTCTTCTACCACAGAACAACACCATGGAGCAGACTTGTCCCTTGACACTAGCAGGCTTACACGAAAAATTCATTTGGTCAATTTTTTATAACTATAGATGTATAAAGTTCAGAGAGCTTAAAGCTTCACATTCAAATGAAGAAGGACCTCTACATTTCACAGGAAAAAATATGAAGAATACTGTGGTAATTGTACAACAGTTTTTAGGATTAACATGCAGATATGTTCATATGAAAGAATTATAGGAAAAAATTAAAGTACTTTCAATTTATCTAGGATAATTGTAGGTGGTAAAAGGAGATCAGCTGGAGTGTTGTTCTCTTAAAGCATCCTAGCTCTTCCTTTGACAGTTGCCATAAATTAACAGTAGGTTGGTGCATCCTGGAAAACAACCACTGCATATGTTTTGGGAACACTGTTAAGGAGTAAACATTAAAAAGGACAAGTTGAAAGGAAGGAGAGAATTTGCTGTATGTCACCTTCTGCTTACTATGGAATACCCTTCCAGTGTGATAAATGCAGAAAGCCTCAAGGATGGCACAGGCCTCAGGGAACAGATAAGATGGGAATGCTGTCCCAGATGTAGTCTCACACACTTGACTTCCATGGAAGCCACTGCTAACTGGTGTCTGGCAAGGAGGTTGGAGGTTGGTTCTGAGT
The DNA here is from genome assembly GCA_013400935.1 of Turnix velox. Lineage (NCBI taxonomy): Eukaryota > Metazoa > Chordata > Aves > Charadriiformes > Turnicidae > Turnix > Turnix velox. The sequence continues at coordinate 76,468 of VZTY01021098.1, forward strand.
TCTGAATTCTGAATTCATCAAGGAACTTGACCTCCCAGGGCAGAGCACCTATTTAAATCTCTTTCTGATCAGCAGAATGCATACAGCTTAGCATTTGACATTTGCTTAAGAGTGTTGTAAAAGGTATCTGTAACCCCGGGAAGGGTGGCAGAGCATACAGTTCAAGAAAGCATCCAATGCAATCTTACTAGTGTTTTCTGGCAAGCTGACATGCCATTTAAATAGCCGTTAAACACAAAAGGCAACTTCTAAGAACAAGAGAAAGCTAGAGATAATTTTGTTAAGAGCACTGATGGGTTTGAAGACAAAAATCAACTCTCTCCTATCAAACAGCTGAGTTTTGTCTGCTTTTCCTATCTATGTGCTTTCTTTCTCACAGTTGATCTGGAGCAGGTATTTGAGCTGGATTCTCTGGAATACCTGGAGGCGCTGGAATGTGTGACTGAGCGTTTGGAAAACCGTGTCAATTTCTGCAAGGCCCATCTTATGATGATTACCTGTTTCGACATAACCTCTAGACGCCGATAAAGTATGAACCTCAAGAGAATATCAATGCACATCTATGCCATCCTACTTTTCCCTTCTGAATAGCATCCCAAAGACAACAGAATGAGGATGAAGGTTGGAGTCAAGTCTCACCTGTGTGTATGAGAGATTTGCTGTACTATATAAAAAATTAGTATTAAAAAATCCAGGACAAGTGTGAAAAGTGGAGATAAAAGGTTGTCGACTCTTAGCCTAAAAGAGCACTTTGAGGAGCCTTTAAGGACATGTCTGTAAATAAGAACTGCTGGCAGAAGACACTTATTTACCTGCAGTAGATGAGGGAGGAGGAAGGGTGGTTGTAGGACTTCCATTGTGAGGTTCATTAAAAGAAAACCTATCCAGAAAAACTGTTTAAGTGCCTTGCAAATCTTTATTATCCAAACATTTATGTTCATACTTTATTGTGTACAGATGGTGCTAGTCAAGAAAAGAAAAAGGAAAAAAACAACCACAGTTTTGAAATGTATTTACAGCTTGTTTTTCTCTTGGTGTTTTTCTTCTATTTCAGACTTGCTGTTTCTAAGTAACTTGTGTTTGTAGAGATATTTCCTAATCAGTACAACATATGAATAAATGTTAACTGTCTTTTCTTGTTACCAGAGTAAGGGCACTCAAAGAGAAATCCAACTTTCCCAGATGACACAAAAAATATTTCTAGTGGTAAGGCTTGCATATGCATTCTTCTGTACTGTCTTGCATTCTGGAGGACACAGTAGTTTTCCCATCCTGTTCTGCAGTGTATGAGAGGGGAGAGGTGACATTACTATGAAGTAAATATCTTTTCCATTTGAGCCAACCCCCTTAAGCTTTTTTTTTCCACTTTTTTTAGCTTTTTAATGTCTAGAGTTATGGATAAAGAGACACTTTTATCTTAACCTCCTTTTCTTCCTCTTTAGGCTGAGAGCTACCATGCTTATCAATGCCAAAATTCTGTCTTTTTTTCTTGAGACTACGATTGATAAAATTTAGCTTCACCTCTTTTTTGACATATACCACTGCAAAACATGTTTGAGCAGCTTTTGGTCCCTGGCCCAATCTGTCCATAGTCACAGATGTAGCAGAGAAGTGCAGGCTTTCTCTGCTCTGCACATTTAAGAATAAACAGGAGGCATGAGTGATTGGACATAGTACTTCAGGCATGTTAGGTATGGCATTTTCCATATCAGCCCTCCAGTACTGAAGCCATGGCAAAATTCACATTGATATCAAAAGGACAAAGGTCTGTGCCTCAGTGCACATCCAAATATTCTACTTGCTTGCCTCTGTCTACAAAGCAGCATGTGGGAAGGGATAACCTTTGTGTTTCTTAAAGGAATGGGTGAAATATGCATTCGAATTACATATAAACATAAAGAATTGTTTTGCTGAATAGCTTTCTTCTTCATCTATATCCAATTAGGAGCATTCAAAAAAATTCTTCTCTCACATACAGTTGTGTGCTTGTGAGAAAATAACAACATCATTATATACTCAATATGCATCAGTTTACTGCTGTACTTGAATGAAAATTTTCTTTTACCTTTACCATCATATTAATGCCACCTTAAAGTATCTCAAGAAGCAAGTCCCAATGGAAAAATATCCCTACATTAATAATGATAGATTTTCTAGTGGTTAGCTGAAAAAACCTTATTTTTAAAAAAAAGATAGAAGTACCATTTATAAATAGCATTTATTTTCTTTTAGTGCTCTGCAACATGTAACAACAGATCTTACTCATTTTATTAGTTTTGTAACTGGATTTTATAGATCCCTTCTTACATTCTGTAGAATTATCTGGACAGAAAACAGGTCCCATATGAAATTTGCTTTCTAAACTGTTTCACAGCTTTTTCCTATCATGAAACTCATATTCCAAACACATATCAAATACAAAAGTCTGATCTCTCTCTCTACCCCCTTGTCTCTTAAGGCAAAAAACCTCTGCAAAAAGTTCCCAAACAATGTGATTACTCTAGTTTTGTAATTATTTCAGCAGCACTTGTTACATATTGGTTCTTTTGAGGCCACCTCTTCTCTCCAAAGTCCCATGAACTCAGCATGACTCCACAGATCTATGGGAACTTCCCCTGTATTTTTGTGCTGGATGAAGACCAACTGGCTTTGGGATATGGAGTGCCTCTCCCTCCTCATGGACTTAGTCCTGAAGAGCCTCAGGCTACATACACACAGGAGAGACTTTTGCATCCAGCTCACATCTCTTACTAGCTTGCATCCCCAGGTAGGCCTGTACCACTCTCACCTGTGACTCAGGAGCCACCCTTCACCCAAGCTGTGCACATGGAATTAAATGTTGCCTTCTCTACACTTAAGCTTTTCTGAAAATGTGTTTTCTGGAAGGTGGCCTTTGAGTAACTGGGACACATTGTCCTTCCTCTGTTGAAAACAAGAAGCCCAGAATGGGTTGGTTGGGTTCCCTGGGAGACTGTGGTGAGATGGTAAATAGCAACTAATACAGTAAAAGTTAACACTCACTTTACTGACAGAACAAAAGTGAAATGCTGGCAAATGGGGCATACACAGAATGCATTATTATCAGGAGATGCCCTCTTGCATAGACTGGAACTTATACAGAAAGTGCTGATGTTTCTATAAATCAAGTGGATACATTTCAGACCTACTGTAAATTATCTATTACATGTAATATTCCTCAGCATCATTAACTTTATTCATCACTGTCTTTAGATGTGGTACTTCTGTAGATTAGAAGATGTAGCAGAAAGTGCATTTATCTAGTTGTTGTTTTATAGAGTGAGAGCATATGTTTGCTTTCCTTATACAGAGAATTAAGATCAATTCCTGAAACCAAATGGATTATGTCAAGGAAGAATATGATATATTGAAAATCACAGCCCTTACAAATATTTTCTTTCTGAAGAGTTAATTAGAATGGCCATTGACACTCCCATTGTTTACTCATACTCATATCCTAAAATCCATACTCATCTTCTGTTGACTTTAGTGAGTGCATTTCAGAGTTTGCCACTAATTTCGAGAATTGTAGGGATTTAATGCATAAAAGGGAATGAAAATCTGTGGAGATTTGACATCTGAAGAATGTTTTCTCATTCAAAATATCTTTTTACTTCAGAATTTATGCTTTTATACTTCAAATATCAGCAAAACAGATAATTGAAAGCATCAGGGCCTAACTATGAAATTGATCTTTATTTAAGATAGCCAGCGCTTTCACAAAGATCCATATGCTTCTGCAAGTCCTCCAGGAAGTCCCATTCTGTATCAATTGCTAGTGTAATGCTGATTTTATTCTGTTTTTTTAACAGGCATCAAGTTGCCTAAAAGACTCATAAGCAATGTGAATGTACTGCTTAATTGTTTGTACATTCAGAAATCAATCTTACTTCCCAGGGATAGCTTTACTAGGAAATGGCAATGTTAATGTAATTAGGTTTGAAGGTTAATTCTTTGTTTGCATGTAACAGAAGATTGCAGTTCTTCATTGTCAGGTTGTAGCACGGTCACAGAATACTGCCACTGCTCTGTGCCCTCAATGATGTGCTCAGGCATGGGCAGCTGGAGCAGCCTGGGCATCATTCTGAAAACTGCTCATCTTGGCATGTCAGAACCCTAGTTATCACAAGGAACAGAACTTGCTTATAACCAGAAATTCAGGTGAAACCTTAGAGTGAGGAGTTTGAATTTGATCTGGATTCAGACATCCCGCTGGTCTACAGGGGACAAAAAGCCACAGGTCGCACACCCACTGACTCCAGATGCTGGGTCACTTCTTATCCTAGAGGGTGTGGGAGAGCCCTAATTCCTGTTGTGTTTGTCACAACAACATGTGTCTTTCCTCCTACTGTGCATACATTGCATTTGCCTGGAAACAGTTTCTTCTCAATTCATTGAGAGCTGAGCAATCACACATATTATTTCACAGAAAGGAGAGGACAAACTGATACCCAGTGTCCCCCTTCTTAGCCCTTTACTGGGCATATTTTCATCTTGCCTGCACTTGTAGGAATGTGGCACAGTTCCCGGAAGAGTCACAAGAGTTACAGCAGAGTAAACCTAGTTGTATGGAAAAGGAAAATTCATCCACCTGCCGTTTCTGGGAATTTAGTGAGCTGATAGTTATGTAGACAAAGAATGTTCCTCCTACCTGTTTGGTAACCTCCCACTTTGCCTGAAGGCCATGCTCTGGACTATCACTGCAGATCTGTGGGCTTCAATCCAGTCTTGGAAGACTCCCATTGCCATAAAACATAACTTCTGAAACTTGCAGCTATATAAAATACTAACCATTAAAGAGCAATATCACAATCCTCTGCCACAAAGTAAGCTAAGTGAGAGCTGCAGATAATGTACAGAAAAAGATGAAAGATACACACTGATACTTTTTTCCTTTCATCTCTGAACATGGCAATTACAGACACAGAAAGCTGGGAGTAATGCTGGGAGTAATACACATCAACTCCCAAGCTTTTTCACAGAATGGACTCAGTACCACATGAAGTCTTTTTGTTTGTTTGTTTGTGGTTCTGTGTTTGTGCTGGTTTTTTGTTTTGGTGTTTTGGTTTTTTTCTTACTTATCTCTACAATATGATTTGTCTTAAAATAGCAACTATGGAATGGAATTCAAATTTTTTGACAGCTGAAGTACCTGGACTCTTTTACAAACATTGCATTACAGATAACATCCCCTCCCCATCCTATTATTATGGGGGAGTGGAATTCACAAATGGAAACAACACAGAGTTATAGAATCATGGAAGAGTTTGGGTTAGAAGGGATCTTTCTTCAACTAGATCAGATTGCTTGGAGTCCTGTTCAACCTGTCCTTGAATGTTTCCAGGGGTGGTGCATCTACTCCCTGCCTGGGCAATCTATGACACTGTTTCACCAGCCTTATTGCAAACAATTTCTTCCTTATATGTAGTCTGGATCTACTCTCTTTTAGTCTAAAATAATTACCATTTGTCCTATTGCAGCAGGCTCTTCTGAAAAGTTTGACACCCCAACCCCATCTTTCTTATGAACCCCTTTTTAAGTACTGAAAGGCCACAATGAGATCTCGCAGGAGCTGTGCTTTTTCCAGGCTGAATAACTCCAACTGTCTAATCTACCAGAAATTCTTCACATGGCTGCTCTCAATCCCTTGATCCCCAGCCTGTACCGACAGTAGCAGTCATTCTGAGCCAGGTCCCTCTGGATGGCACCTCTTCCCTCAGGTGCATCAGCTGCACCAGTCAGCTTGGTGTTACCTGCAAACTTGCACTTGGTCCCACTGTGCATGTCATTGATGAAGATATAAAAAATTACTGGTCCCAATATAGACCCCTGAGGGACACCACTTGCCATCAGTCTCCAAGTACATGATGAGATGTTCACAGCTATCCATCTAACCAATGCTGCATCCACTAAACAATCCACCCATCAAATATGTATCTGTCCCATTTAGAGAGAAGGATGTTGTGGGGCACATTACTCCCCTTCCAACCAAGGAATACTTAGAAAACCCTCCTCAAATTCACCAAGATGAAGACACAATATGGAAAAAACTTCTGAATGTTTCTTCTAAAGATCTTTTTTTCCCCATTCTCTTCTAGCTTGCAAAGCCAAGCTGCTGCATTTCCTGTGTAAAGGCTCTTATTGAAACATTAAAGCCTGTAAAAGTAATCCAAATGAACTGTGCTGTATTCCAGGCTGTTGTGAATTTAAGGCAAGATATTTATCTGGTAATCACAGCTCTTAAATACAGCAATTTCCACATATGCATGGCACATACAGCATAGTTATACCAATTGCAAGCCTGGACGCTTAGCTTCCCATGAGATAAAACTATGTGTCTAGTCCTAATAATTTCAAAATTGTAACTTTAAGCTTCTGCACTGGTAAGTACTGCCTAAAGAAGATATGAGTCCCATAAGCCAGAGACTGAGTGACCCTCTGATGCCATTTTATACAGGAGGGATAATTGCATGGCGTCAGGGATATACCAGCTCTCTGCAGAGATCAAAGCATATGTTTCCCTAAATACTGATAGTAAGAGATGATGACAATACAAACAGGTGTTATTTCTCAAATCCACTGATGAGTGACATACCTTGCTTAATCCTGATGTCCTCACCATATTCTTTGGTTTGTTACTCCATAGGCTTTTGCACTAGAGACACCCATCAGTTTCTGGAGATACAAGGCTGGTCATTGCTAGCTATTGCAAGATCTGAAACAGGCCCCAAATAACTATGGCAAACAAAACTGTGAATGATTTGTCAATGCAAAGTTAATAATCTCTATCTCTTGCATTTCGTGTGCACTCATCCCAGGGTTATCTGAGCCTCCATACCTGCTCTTGGAAATAATAAACCATTTTATTATTGTCGTTATCTTTTCTTCTCATTCTCAAGCAAGCTTTCAGACAAAAAAAAAAGAAAAATTGAGCACCTTTTTTTCTAATTCCATTGAAGTCAATATGAATTTTGCCACCAACTTCACTGACAGCAGACATGTGCTCACTTGTGCAACATTTTGAGGCTCACAAAGGGGCTAAAAATAAAATAGTAGCATTCATCTATAATATTTCAAACACCCTTCATAACTCTCCTGGACAGGAACTAAAATACAACCCAAACCATCTTACTTTGAGTGGTCCTACTTAAGTATTGAGCAGACTTTATAATGGTAATCAAATGGTGCTTGAGGCAGTTTCAGCTATATTACATATTCTCTGTATACTATAGATATGGATGTATTCACCCTCTATATTGTATATGTATGTGTGTGAATATTTGCATATAGCACACACATATATATGTGTTATGTATGCACAGATACTAACTTGAGTTTAACTTCTTTCCCTCTCGTAGCTGAAACTGCTGATTACTAACATCCACATCATATTCTATGTATGAAGGATATAATTTATTTGTTAACTCAGGATGTTCTTGTTTTATAGAGTTGCTTGTATTTTATAATTTATTTACACATCATTGTTGGAAATGCTTATCTAAGTGCTATGCATTGAAGTGTATGTTTGCTAAAGCCATTTCACTCTGTCCGTGGCTATGTTCTGTCTCATCATAAAAGCGGTATAAAATAGGGCTAAGGAGGAGACAAACTGATGGATACAGGACTTATGCTGGTCCCACTCATGGGAAATTCCAGAAGATGATGTATCAGTAGTGGATACATATATTTTATCAACTAAATTTTTGGGGGAAAACAAAATAGGTAAAGAACAACATGAGGACCAGTTCAAAGTGTGTAAAGTCACAGCCATTTCCGAGTTGGTCAACAAATGCATTGAGCCTTTTGCCATTAAAATTGTACAGTTTATTGTTTGCTGGCTAAAAAATATTCCTTTTGTGGTATCTGAGGTGTGAAACATTGTCAAAAATATGATGTCTGGAAAAAAAACCCTCCAAAACTATAGTGACATTAAATGTTTACTTTTATCTTACCAATATAATTGCCTCCTCCTTCTGACTGTTCCACTTGGAATGAGTTTATGAAATGGCAGAGAAAGGGCTGTGGGGCCACAAGAGATTGTCCTGTTATAAGAATAGGAATGAGCAAGATCAAACCTGAAAATAAAACCACTGAAGGGATTCCACCAAGCAAGGATTGCTGAGAAGCAAATTCACCAGAAAACAAGATGGAATTGCTGGGTTTGACAGTAATGACAGAAAAAATGTAACCAAGCATAGCACAGTTAACTGCTCCCCTACTGCTGGCCAGAAGTGGAAAGAAGACACAGTCATGGGGCCTGAACTGGTCAGGCTTTTACATATGCTGGTTGTCTTTGCCTCCTCGTATTAGCAGAGATTGCTCCATCTGCATCTGAGAGCAAAAAAAAAAATAAAAAAAAATAATATGTTTATAACTGTATTTCCAACAACTGTGTCAGATTTCCATTGCCCTCTGGCAGGGTATATAACACAACATAAGAGTGATAGAAAGAGTTTGTGCCCATTATTCACAAGATTCTCCTACCTCAGAGAACCTGGTGGCAGGTTCAGCTGACCTCTGAACTTCTGATGAAGTTTGCACAATGTCTGCATGCCTTCTGTTCATCGTTGTGGTGTTTGCTGTTGAGAGAACACCTCAAGGGCAGGGCAGGATGTGAATTAGCTCTGAGCAAATAAATGCCCCTTAATGGTAAGGATACCTTGTTCTTCCCATTAGAAGAAAACAACAAGACTTATTTCTTGTGAGGGAAAGTAAGAAAGGAAATTACTTTAAAATCTCCTTAAAGATACATCATCTGATGGCAGATGACTGTGCCCCACTGTATGAGGGATGTGCTAGTGTGCTAGGCATCTAAATATTTGGTTGACAGTTTGGTGAGCATTTACAATATTCCTTTCTTCTCTCAGCTCATTGGCAGCACTGGCAGTGACAGTGGCAGGAGACACAATCATCATCAGTGATCACTTTTGCCAAAGAAAAGTATCAAGATGACCATACAGGCATGGAATCAGATGGTGTGGTGGAAGAAAGGAGGGAGTATCTACTCCTTTCTCCTCTCCCAAGAGAAAACCCTTTGACTCCAGCACAACCTTAGCAGTTTCCCCTGGGCCAGTGAGTCTGCATGTTGGTGTCTCTCTACAGTAGCTGTAAATGAAGATAAACAGCCACTTCTTTTGTCTGTAGGCTGTTCAGAATAGCTCTGATTTGCTCTAAAGAGCTAAAGGGCTTATTGCCTATTTTTAAGGTAATTTATCTTCATTGCTGTTATCATGCAACCACATCAGTATTAAAGAGACCAAAGTGCCTTACAGCCACAAAAACAGAGAAAAATGGGTTAGCTCACAGTCTAGACTTTGTCTATGGCAGAACTGATGGCAAGAAGGTCTCTATGAGCTAAAAATCAAATCTGGCCAGTTCTGAGTTCACTGTTACACAACTCCCGTCTGGGGCGAGACTGCCAGGAGAGGTTTCAGATATGGAGAGTGAGCGGGGGCTCATATCTGCCAAAAGGCTGATGTCCTTATGAGATCTTCTTGACATTATTGATATCTCTTGTAAACCAGTGCTCAAGCCATGACAAAGTTTGAACTTGCCCTTAAAACCAATAGCTTGCCAGGCTAAAAATCAGGAGAACTTGACAGGCCCCCATCGCCTCCTGAGGACCTTAACCACCTCCCCAGCTACTGGAAAACTAGAAGGGGAAGTAATTGCTAAAGATGGTTCCTCTCCTACATCTGTCTGCTAACCAGTGTGGCTCCCAGGACCTTACCCTCATTTTGATTGGCAGCACTAGCAGTCTGGAAGCTTATGAGGAGAGCGAAGAGGAAGAAAAATTCAACTCCCAGACTCTCTGATGTTATAAAAATAATGTTTTGCTCCTCCAGAAAAAGACCATCTGTGAGCGGATTTTAGGTTTTATGATATCTGTTAGTAGTCTTGACAGTTGCCAGTCTGCCTGTTTTGGAGGCTGACATCTGCTGTTTTAACCACCAAGCAATGTTATACTGGCTGTGACCACACAAATGCTCACCATTGCTCAAAACCCACTTCCATGACCTCCAAAAGTAAGCAGGTAGCTTGGAGGTCCTATCCAATTTCCCTTGAAGGCAAACCCTGACAAGTTTTGACCTGGAAGAAGCTCTAAGATGGCCAGAAATGGTCCATCCCAAATACATGCTTGTCTGGAAAAAAAAATCACATTAATTTTCATATGCTTTTGTGTGTAGCTCTTCTGTGGACACTTACTGCACAGTTTTGGCATCCACGCTTTGTGTCAGATTGCAGGTTTCATGCCAACCATCTGGCAGCCAAACGTATGCAGCTGTGTGCATTTGGCACACAACCAGACCTCCATTTCTAGCTCCCAGACACCCAAGTGCTGTCAGGCTCATGGGTGCAATGTGCAGGACATAGGGCTTGCTTCACCTCTAGCAATGAGGGACCTTTGTCATGCACTTTAAAAGGAGACAAGACTATCTCCATCATATCCCTGGCACAGCTTCATTCTCTGTCCAGGGAGACAAGAAAACGCAACATTTTTCTCTACTTTGTTTTTCAGAAGATGAACTGCTCACTGTAGTTACAATAAAGGAGAGAAGGGGTAAGAACACAAACCACCTCTCTTGTTGGACTGTGCATATCAGACTCCTCCACACTACTGCCATTGGATGCTCCAAGCTGCTCAGCATGGCCTCTTGCAAAATGTCCCTTGGAGCCTGCTTGAAACAAGCTTCAGATTGATACGAGTGGTGATGTTACTGTACATGTTCTTAATTAGGGTGATGATATGTAGAGCCAGAATGATGTGTGAGTGGCTCACAATATCGAAGGCCTTCGCCAGGTCCACAAAGACAACCCCAATGGGGTGATGGTCCCTCTCTGTGGCCCGGACTAGCAGCTGTAGCACCTTCAGGTTTCCCGAGCTCGAATGAAACCCTTCTGATGGTGGTTGATAGGGCAGGCCTTAGTTAGTCTGGCTGTTAGGATTTTAGAAAACAGCCTCAGGATGATGGACCTGATGGTAATAGGCCGCCAGTTGTTAGTGTCATTAAGTTTCTCTGGCTTTGCCGATTTGGCTATAAGGACCATTTGATTTGGTCACACCACGTCCGGTATATCTCCAGTGACCAGCCATAGGTTGAACAGTTCTTCAAGCATGGAGTACTGTGGGTCCATCAGCATCAGGTTCCTCACAGTGATTCCGTCTGGTCCTTGTGTGGTTTTCTTGTTGATCTCTCTGATGTTTTTGGTGATCATGGCTTCAAATGCGGTGTTATCTGCCCCACCAGCAGC
>VZTY01021099.1:0-66119 GCA_013400935.1 Turnix velox
ACACAATGGCAGCAAAAAAATAATAGTTTCTGCAGAAATGCTTGAGCTCCTGTGTTAAAAGCAAAAGTAATCATCCTTTTGTGTCCCATCTAATAGCTATGGACATGCAATTGCATTTCAACAATGTACTAGCTCAAAGTATTGCACATTGGATAATATTTCATATTAATTAGTATTGCAGCTTCCTAGCTTTTTTCTAAAGATGTCATTATATGATTGGATGCCACTGAGTCACCTAATCAATGAAATAAAAATTGCTAACACAGAAAAAGTAATCGTCACCAATCAGTCATGTTAAGTTAGGAAAACAAGAATGGTCTCAGTTAACTAACTCAGTGAGCCCAACCAACCACTAAACTCTGATATCTGTATTTACAAATCAACAGAAATGTTATGGACAGGTACTTTTCTAAATGAATATAACTAATAGTCACCATTTCCTAATTTCAGAATTTTCCTTCCCAAATAGTGAATAGTATTGTGATATTAAACAATTCAAGGACACTGAAAAATTGTGACATCAGAAACCCCAAGAAACCACATGCCTTCAGTAGTAAGCAGCTTGTATTTCTATAGGAAATACTTTTTTTTATTAATACAGAAAACTGAGCTTGGGAATAGGAAGGTCAAATGGAGCTTCTCAATTACTTGAGCACAGAAGCTCCCCCAACTGAGATGTGGTGGCTAATTGGTCATTTTGTGATAAAGCTCTTTCCTTTAGTCTTGTAGAGTGTATTTAATTTACTTATTAACAGATAAGAGTTAATTTCTTCCAGAGATGTGTACTATTCTGCATTTAGCTGCAAATTGTGTGTTTGTTTTTCCCCTCTCTGTGATCTGGGACAGACAGATGATTCTTTGAAAAAAAAAAAAAAGGATGAGATTAAAGCTGTGCCCAAACCAAGCCATAAAAAACCTTGGAATTGTTTGCAGAGAGATATTTCAAAAAGACAAGCAGCAGGAGAATGTATTAAGAGGATAGCCAGCTACTGAAAGTTTTTCTTCCACCCTTTTCCTTCACAACTAAATCTCTCAAAGCTATTTTTCATATAAATTAGGGGATCATAGCACCCCATTACTTTCTCAGGAAAGTTGCAACATGTGGCAGAGCCCCACTCCTTCAGCTATTTTCCTTTTTTTATATGCCTTGAGGAATTATAGCAGCCTAAAAACAATAACTATGAAAAATACTTTCAAGATGTTCAGAGTCCTCTCAGTTGTGAGCAATTTACTGTTTCCTTGCTCTTTGGATTGTGTCCAGTTCCTTCTCTGAGTCCCTTCTATGAGGGCAGAATTATGCATCACCCTCCTCCAAGTTTACTCTTTGATTCCACTCATTCTATTAAATTCCTTCACACTACTTTTTCCAGCGTGTCTTTAATCTTTTCTTTTTGGATTCAGCAAATTAATTATCAAAAATTGCTTTTAAAATCTTAATAATTTCTAAACCATTGCTGCATAAATGTTTCAGGTGAAATAGGATACATATGTTTTTCACAAAACTTTGACCAACTTTAATTGCTCTCTTTTTACATTAAGTGAAAATGATAATACTAAAAGCCCTCAAAATCTGACTTGGAATCAACTTGAAACTTCTTCTTGAGCTCATTTGACAACTCATTTGTTGTGCATATTGTTTCAAAAGAATAAAGTTTACTGTATCACAAAGACTTCTGCTGAAATGAGTTTATTAAGAAAGGTTTGATTTTAAAGAAGTCTTTCACTTTAGTAGAGATGTTCTCTTTTTACAGAAATGTCTAAAATTGTCTAAAAATGTCCTAAATTAAAAAAATTAAGATTATGTATTTAAACTTCTTGAAAAGTAATTCTCACATTTTACCTCTTCATGCAAAAGAAGGGACTTTTATAATTTAAAGGGTGAAAATGTCATCTCCTTTTAGTTTTTATTATGCGTTCTTTCTTCTATGAGTGACGTGGAAAAAGATTAGAAAGCACTAATTTTTCTTTTCCAATAATGGAAATCAAAATTAGTATGGCTTTTATTCACTCAGCATGTGCATCTCTGAAGTCAAATGTTTTTTCCCTATGTGTGGCTCCCTTACCAGAGAAGGTTTTGTTTCAGCTTTTTTTCAGCTTCCATTTGAGCAGACAGGCTGCTCCAAATTTCAGGTATTTTGGAAACAGAGCAAAGGTTCAGTGTCACCAGGCAAGATGCCAGGGTCAACTAAAAGCTTCTCCTGATTCAGATTAATATGACAGGCAGCTCAAAGGACAACCTGATATTATTTTCCTTATAATCATAAAGGTCAGTAGCCTTTAAAATACTACAGCCAGAGATACAGTCTGTTGGAGACTTGTTTCTGTCTTAAATCAGCAAGCAAACAGAGATCATAACATACAAATGAGGCAGGAACTTGAGCAGGAAAGAGACATTTGTATCTTCTTCACTTACACATTAACCTTACAAATTACAATTTAACTTTTATGTTAACTTATTATTATATAAAGACTCATAAGTTCCAGTTCAGAGAAACTCTCCAGCCAGGAATACTAAAATTGCTTTTGAATAGCCTCACCATAATTACTAGAAATGGGATCTACTTGGCCTTAAAGAGCATCAGGTGAATATGAATAGGCTTTACTATATTTTAAAAGGCTATTTGCTCACATAGAACTTTCCTTATTGGATGTGGCTGCTCAAGTGCTCCTGCTTAGAGCAGGACTGAGATTTTGAAGTAAACCTTCCTATTATTCCCACTTAGTATGCTGCAGTTCACGCTGTTGAGCTGTCAGAGCTGGTAAACTGGATGTTCAAATGCAGCTAAAATTTTTCTGTATTAGTAAGAAGTGAAGTCAAATAGCAATGGACCTGCAGAGCAAACCAGCTGATGCTGAAATCCTGATGTTCAGTTTCTGTCTTTATCAGGAGGTTTTACTCTGCACCTTCTCTGGTCCACAGACTGAGCAAACATGAGCCATTAATATAAAATATAATTTAAGATAATAGTTCAGAGTGATTTATCCTGTTTTTTTTCTGGTAGGTTGTCCTGTAGGAAATTCCTTGGTCTTTCAAAACCTAGAAAAAAAATTGTCCTTAGATTGAAGTTGCAGCTTCCTAATGGTTTTTTTAATCACAGTTTAAATATTAATTTCTACAGAATCTGGGCTTTCTTCTTCATAAAACTTCTAATATCAAATGATCCCAAAACCTTCTGTCGCTTCAGACCTATAAGCAGAAATACACTGCTTCTGCCAGGTCCTGCCAATCCTCCTGCACAAGCAAATCTGTGGAATTCTGAATTGCTTGTACAAGCTGTGTTGCTCATGCAGAGAGCAGCAAAATTTCATGCAGTAATTCTATTGACTACATCCAGATGATGTGATAAATTCTTAAGACATATTAGCACTTGCAGTATCAAGCAAAGGGTGAAAGACTATTACAGAACTTTGAAGGTGACGTTCCACAACAATGAATCATTTTAATACGGGCTTTGGAAAGAGTTAAAAGGCTTGCTGGAGCAGTGCATTCAAATCAACTTCATTGCATCAGCTGAGAAGTATTTCTGCCTGGCAAATGAAAGAGTAGAAACACAAGCTTTTCCCTAAAACAAAGCTATTTCTCACTCCCACCAGATGTTTTCATCTGTGAAACCATGTGTCTCTACAAGGCACCTTGTTATTTTCTCACCTGTGGTGCTGGGTGACTGCTTGATGCTGTGTGGGGCTGGCTGGGACACCACAGAAGAGCCCCCAGACATCTCACACATGGCCCATTCATACCTCTGGTGGAACTAAATCGCACTGAGTTGTAAATATTGACTCAGCAGTGTGGCTGCTGCTTTCATTTTTTTCGCTGAACAATGCCATAGGAGATTATTAGGCTTAGCAGCTGATTTCTGCTTGTAGGATGGATCAATGATCATTGATAAGAGTGACTTTTTTATCCACTCATTTTAGTCAACAAACTATTGTAGCATGGCAACCATGATTATTCAGCTATGCTGAAAATAGACTTTCCTTCCTCATACAAATACAAGATCATTTTCCTTCCTTTTTCACTCTGTGAGATACAATTATTACCCTGTAAGATAATATGCATATTGGCTGACACTGGGGAGTGACAGGAAGAAAAAGGATGTTTTCATTGCAAAAGTCTGGAGGATGAAAGGCATATTCTTAGCTTTTACCTCACATTTTATTATATTATATTAAGAAGTCCTACCTAAATGATGAGGTAAGCTATGGTGCTTCTGTTCAGAACACATTGGTGTTCCCCAGGAATCAGTACTGGGTCCAATATTAAACATGAGGAAATTTTTTCTTTACTTCTAGTGCCAGAACACTCTGGCACAAGCTGCATAGAGAGATGGTTGGGTCTCCATCTCAAAACCTTCTTGGACAGAATCATAGAATCATAGAATAGTTTGGGTTGGAAGGCATCCACAACCTCCCTGGGCAACCTGTTCCAGAATTTNCTGTCAGTGGAATTTACTAAATGTTCTCTAGAAGATGCCTCCAATTCCTACTGTTTTGTGATTCTGTAATATGAACTTCTAAAAAGAAAGTGATCTTCTCTCCACCTTGCTGATGGTAGACAAAAATTTTTGAACAATATTGTCTCTCTTGTCCCAGTGAATAAATCAGGTTGTTGTAGTGCTTTTGTGCCTGCTTTAAAGAACTGATTTCTTGGTTTAAGCATCTTGAAACAGTGACACAATAGATTAATAATAAAAGAAGAATATCTAAAAAGACTATGTGGAAGGAATAAACATCATCTCTTTTTTGGGGAAGTATTTATTCCATGTGGACATAGTGTGTGTTTTCACATGGCCTGTCAAATGTACCTAAGCAGCACCTGAGCAGTTAGTATTTATCATAATGTTTATAACTACTAAAAATTTAATAACTACAAACAATCAAAACACTGTTATTTGTTGGTGGAAAAAAACTTTTTAAGATTGAGGCAAACTACTGATTTTTGTGTAAAGTATTTGGATTTTGGATTTTTCTTATTACAGTAGCTGATTCTTGCATTAATATTCTGAACACTGTTTAGCTGGAAAAAAAAAAAAAAAAGGAAAAAAATCCACTGGTAGTACCAAAAGATACTTCAACCTTAGACCTCAAATTATAGACCAAGAAATAGTTGCACAATTTCTTCGATGACTAATATCCAATAGGTTAATGTTTCCACAAAAATGTCATTGACAATTCACAAATACTACAAGAAGCAAAATGCAGTGAGAAAGTGATTGGCTATTTATGACTTATTTTCTCAGCCTGGGTTATTACAGTTAAATTATGTAACCATTAGATGCAATAACTATCCAGGCATGAAAAGAGATTATTTAGCACAACTCCATACAGAAAAATTAAATACAAGGGTGTAGCTACCAGTGGAAAGAGATTTTTTTTTATAGTATTCTCTATAAAGAAAATCACTGTATCTGCCTCCAGGTCTTCTGGTTTATGACAAAAATCACAAAATATTGCATGGTAAAGGCAGAGTATATAGGTAAATGGATCAACATATCCAGATATCCTGTATAAAGATGGACAATTACTAATTGTTTGCTATCTGTTAAGCTGTTAACCTGCTATATTTATTGGTATCTGCCTCAGTTTCCACATTTCACATCAAAAAGACTTAATGCTTTGTCTGGTAAAACCAGAAGAGACAGCTCAAGCTCTCTGCCTTCATCACACTTGAACTCTTGACTTGCTCACATAAAATGAGCTGCAAGAAGACTTTTAATATCAGGAAAGGATATTCTATTCTTACTACTTTTCTGTCTCCTGCATTTTACATCCAATCTTGCTTCTGAGCAGCTATCTTGGGTTCTCTCTGGTGAGACAAGGGTGGGCTACAGCCTGCTGTGTCTGGAGGATGAAAGGCAATATACTAGATAGCTGTTGGTGGAAGGTTTCCCTGTGATTTACCTGGTGATGATACTTCTCACCAATCAGAGAGAGCTGGGGATTTTTGCTGACTAGCATTTCCCCAGCACAGTTCATATTTCTGACAAGAAGTCAAAAGGAAAATGTTCCTTACAGGGAGAACAATTCTATTTTCATGAATGGAAACCTAAATAGAATGTGGAAAATACATGAGGAACCTGTGTTTGAATTTGAAACAGGATGGTTATTGTTGCACCACCACTGTCTGCAATTCTCTTGTGTTCAAAATGCAGTATTATCTCCTCATCCCTTGTCCTTCAGAGGAATTGTTGGAGGACTGTGCTGGCAAAGGGATTACCAATGTGCTTCTCTGCTCCATCAGCTCCTTTCTTCCTTTATTCTCCATATTCAGTTTCTATACATTGTCTTTATCAATGCCAAAGGATTTGATGTTCCTCATCTCTCTGATTTGCTGTATGCTGCACAGGAATCTGTAAAAGGAGAGTGTAGCAGCTCTCACACCCATGGCTTCTAGGAATGTGCCTTGGATATGAGTTTGTTTATACACTGTAGAGGCATGATGCTATCCGGTGGAAGCATGGCAAAGTGCTCTCTCTGAAGGATATCAAGCTCAGGAGGGCCACGAAGATGGTCAAATGGCTGGAGCAACTGCTCTATGAAGACAGGCTGAAGGAGTTGGGATTGTTCAGTCTGAGAAGGCTCAGGGGGGACTTTATAGTAACTTAACAATACCTGAGGGGGTCCTAAAGAAAGGCAGGGGTAGGACTTTTTGATATCTGATGGGAGGACCAGAAATAATGGATGTAAATTGGAAGGGGGTAGATTCAGGCTTGACATAAGAAAGAAATTCTTTACAGTGAGGGTGGGGGAACACTGGAACAGGTTGCCCGGAGAGGTTGTGGATGCCCCCTCTCTGGAGGTGTTCAAGACCAGTCTGGACATGGCACTGAACAGCCCGATCTAGTGGGAGGTGTCCCTGCCTATGGCAGGGGGGTTGGAACTCGATGATCTTTAAGGTCCCTTCCAACCCAAACTATGATTATATGATTCTATGACTGTGTGTGTATAGATAATTAGCTAACATCTTATTTCTTAGAATTTCTTACGCTTAAGGCTCATCTTATCTCTAGCTATTTCTCTGGAGGGGTACACTGCCATTTCAGTGCTATATGCCCAAAAAATTGGAGAAAATTGTTCATGTAAATCCCAAAGAGCAGAAATGCATTTTCATTATACCAATTATGTGTTTTAGGACTTATTTTTGTATAAAGTATTTACTCAAGCTTTAATTTAAGTTCAAAGGATAGCCAAGTGCTTATGGCAAAGAAATCTCAGGAAAAATCAGTTCAAGTGAAATAATGATCACATGTTAAAACTGGAACAAAGGATCTGGATCAGACCACCCTACCACAGTGAGTGTATCTAGTATTGAAAGCATATGGTAGATCAGATCTATTGACCCTATGGTACAAAGTGAGAAGGAGAAGCCAAAAAACAGCCTCTGATTCCAGAAAAATAAAATGGCTTAAAGAGAAATAAGCATACTCTCTTCACAATACACACACACATTTCTCTACTCATCTAAAAATCTTCAAAAGTCACCACTTGCAGTTTACATTTAAAAAATATTTCCCTAATTCTGATGCTGCCTGTTGTGTGTTGCTGTCATTTATGGTCTGTAAGATTTTCATGGATAAGAAAAACCTTGAGGGATTTGTAAGATGTTCTAAAATTCACTCTGTGTAGAAATGCAGTAAGACTTCAGTGAGAGAGTGGTAATAGCAATATAAGTGACACGGATTAAAAATTCAAACAAAGAGCAGGAGAAGGATAAGAGTGGATCAAAAGTAAATCAAGCAAGAGCAGGAGGTGAAGTCAGAAAAAGTATTTCACACAACCATTTTTGTTATTCATACTCAGTACATTTGTACAGTCATATTTCTATATGGCTTTAGTGTTTGAAGAATATATATCTGATATAACTTTTCAGTTTCTGAAAGGACAGCAGGGTTTTCAGGAGAGGTAAACTCATGAAGAACCCAGGGTAATAGTAGAATATTTGCAGTTTATTCATAAGGATATTTCTGCCATTCTTTGCATCCACAGCAAATGGACAGAGTTAATAAAGAAAACTAACAGCAGGGGTTACAAACCATTCTGCCAGGTAGTTGTTCTCAAGAAAAGAATCCGTTATGCTGTGATGAAACATATAAATACATACAAGTAATCTTGACAGTGAGATCAACATATTTGCCCCCAAGAAAGAATAGTGGAAAGCAATCCTTCTTAATGCACTGCTTTTCCACATTGCTGACAACTCCCAGTTCATACATTTCTTCCAAGCTTTTCTTTTTTTCCCCCCATTCTGGGACTACCCATGTACAGACTCCCCATGTTCTTGGCCTGGTGAGAAGAGTCATTATACTCTCTTCATTCCAGCTTCACAGAACAAATCCCTGTATGCTTTA
Source organism: Turnix velox (assembly GCA_013400935.1). Classification (NCBI taxonomy): domain Eukaryota; kingdom Metazoa; phylum Chordata; class Aves; order Charadriiformes; family Turnicidae; genus Turnix; species Turnix velox. Next base: position 8,349 of record VZTY01021099.1, read on the forward strand.
AAAAGATTAAATAACTGGTATTCAGTATAGAAATTGAAAATAGTTTGTCTGTCAGAAAGATAAAGATCCCTCAGAAGAGATATCCAGAGAGGAATAGATAGAGAGGTAGATAAATGGAGAATTAAATTTTTTTGTAAATGAACTCATGTGGGAAATGCATAATTACAGTAGGCAAACAATGTTTACTATATTTTGTAATCATGTCAGCCAATATCTACTGGATTATGGCATTTTTGGTGTCTGTGGAAACACTTTTTACAAAATCTTAATTTGCTTTTCTGCATTTTTTTCCACTGTAGAATAAAAAAATATGGTGAAAATCAAGTTATTCACTGGTCATTCAGATTATTTTGGATCCTATTCAGCACATATTTTCCCTTCAAGGTTAGGAGCACCTGAGAAACAACCTTCTCACTGACCTTGAATTTTGATTTTCTTTATCACATCGCTCAATTGCTTGTGTTTTTTAAATCTGCAATCATGAACATTCAGTTCATCATGCCCATAAAATGCACCAGTAATTGGAAATGACCTAAAGGTCAGGCATGAATTGCTAGCCAGCATATCTGAGGGGTGTCCACTGTGAAAAGAATTGTCTTGATTTTCTGGAAGGCAGACGAATAGCAGTTTTGTGGCAATCAAAGTGTGACAGATCTCTGGCTGGTGGATGAACATTTATCTCATCTGTTTTTCAACCACAAAAAAAGAACACAGACTGGTGAGTTAATTTATTCAGAAAACATTGGCTGGATTTTGTCTCACCTGCCTTTCAACACCCACAATGCAGATGTTAACATCACAACCAGTGACCTAAATCTCTCTTAAAGGAGAGAAATAGATACCCTGGGGATGTGATTCATCTGACCTATTTCAGGCAGATATTTACCTAGGAGATGAATTGTACCCAGGGCTGCTCCCAGTATATTGACTAGATCTTCACAGGCTATAAAGATCACAGGCTGATCAGTTCAGAACAGTAAATTTCATCAGATGAATCCTGCCTTGTGTCAAAGTGGTAAATGCCAGAATGGGCTCAGCACTCCAGGTTCTATGGGCTCATTTTAGATAGTTTTCTCTGGAATGTGAAGTTACTTTATAGGCACATTATAAGGTGACTCTACATCTCTTGCTAAACCTAATTAACCCCTTGCAAGACTTGCTGTCCTCCAAATTGTTGAGAAGGACTAGCTCTCAAAGAGTCAAATATTGAGTAATTTTAAATTTTTTAAACAATTGCATTAATTTTGTATTTTTAAAAGGTGGTAAACTGGAATAATTTTCATGCAGTGACATTTCTGCAGCTTCTTAGCTGTTACAATAGCTCTTCCAGAGAATTTCTGCCTATCTGCCTATGAAATGCCATGCATTCATTGTAGGAACTGTGCTAAATGTAGCTAAGAACACCTGATTATATTATTACTTTTTTTAAACTAGAGAAAATACATTGTGACACAGCTAGGATTTCTTCAAGTGCTAAATAAAGGCAGACAATGGAACTTTTTCTTTTTAATAAATCACCAAAACTCTTAAAATACTGAAATAAATACGTTTGTTTCCTTCTTTTCCACGAATTAAAATACAGAGTTCTTTAGCAGGTCGTAGCATGTTAAAAAAAAATAAATTCATCTGTAGCTACTATAATTTCCACATCCCCATGAAAAGCACTTTTGTTCTTTTTTTTTTTTGTTTGAGGCAAAACCAAGAATTTGAGAGCCTTATAAGAACTTGGCATGCACTTCAGTTTTCTAATGTAACACAGCAGGGGAGAGATACAGAGAGAAAGCAAGCAGAAATAATAACCAGAAGCTATAGGAATAATGGGAACATGAACCATTGGCATCCCAGGAGATGAGAATCTGAGTATCCACTATCTTGACCTTATTATATTGCACTGTCAGCTTTACTATCTCTGCCTTTTCTTTCTGTTGGAAAGGACTTTTGGAACTGCAATTGTGTTGGATGAGGATCTCAGTGGCTAGTTTAATTTCCAGCTCTTTGAACAAGTTTCTCTTCATTTTTTGTTCTCTTTTTACAACTGTATAATGAAGTAAAATGATAGAACTGAAGGAAAATTGAAAGAGCTTCTTTTGGACAAGGAAACAGAATTTGAAGATTCTTTTTCTTTCCTTACATCAAAAATTTTACAACTATTGTGATGTAAGGTCTGCTCATGCATGCAATAACAATTGGAATAATTTCCTTGGGTTTGAAGTTTTGGCTGCTGCACTTATGAGGCTGAGGCATGATTATACTCACAGTGAAATTCTGATTAAGTTTCTTATGATTAAGTTTCAGTCTTGTGGACTAAATTTTCTCAGCTTCACCCAGTGGCTGAGATAAGGCTATATATGTACATTAATATGTGCAAATATTCAGGTTTTCTTCATATTACAGAAGATGGATTAGTCAGAATACATACTTAAAGAGTTTGTTTTCAGTAGGTGCTGAGATTTGAATGATCATACCATATATCAGGGAGGAAAAGTTATTTCACCAACAAATGATCGTTTTGGATCAAGAGAATTTTCAGGTTGAGGGTTTTTTTGCATTTTGCACATGATTTTAAACTGACTGTAGTGAATTGCTGACAAAGTTGCACTGGACAAGATTCTGCCACTGACTTTCACTCCATCACATCAATTTACCACAGATGTTAATTGAGCTATTCAAATGAGCAATGCACGTTCAGGCTAAGAATCAGTCACTCAGATCTATCACTTTTAAATCCTTATAAATCCTATATATACTAAAAATCAATCATTTTGTGTCCAAAATCATTCAAAGTAGAACAATAATTTATTCTGAACCTATTGCATGAACAGATTGGCTAAATAGATATTCTTTAGTAAATAGTTAACATAACTTCATCATTCCACTGGGTTCAATAAAGTACTCAGCTTGATTATAATGATACAAAGCATCCCATCAACCATTACTAAATTGATTTACAGGAAATGCTGTCAGCAGCCTTAGTCATATATTCAATGCAGAGCAACAAGATTCTGAATTTCTTATCAGCATTCTTGGTGATTTTCCTTTTATATTGCTGATGAAACAACTGATAAAGCAGATTATAATCTATTTGACTTTTATATAGCATTGTTATAAAGCTCAAAAGGGCATAAATTAATAAATTTGAAATGTAAATGAGAAAGATTTTCATTCACTGAAGAAGTAAACTCGAACAGCCTCGCAATGGTCCAATGAGCAAAAAATTTGTAGTTCTAATAAAGTTAAATCAGTTTACAAAGGTGTTAAGCCTAAACTAGTGACTGACACAGTACTAAGAAACACTCTTGAGGATGGGAACTCAACCCTCTGAACTATAAAGCCAGTCCCTGGCACAGCTCTGGCTCAGACCTTCCAGAACTCTCCCGGAATTCATAGAATCATAGAATTTAGTTGAGTTGAAAGGGACCTTTAAAGGTCATCTAGTCCAAGCCTACTGCTGTGAGCAGGGACATCCTGTACTGGGTCAGGTTGCTCAGAGCCTCATCAAACCTGGTCTTGAGAGTCTCCAGGGGTGGAGCCTTCACCACTTCTCTGGTCAGCCTGTTCTGGTACCTCACTGCTCTCATTGTGAGCAACTTCTTCCTAATGTCTAATCTGCATTTAGCCTGCTCTAGCTTAAAACCATTGCCCCTTGTCCTGTCACTCCATGCCCTGGCAAATAGTCCTCCCCCAGCTTTCCTGTACGCCCCTTCAGGTACTGGTATGCTGCTCTGAGGTCTCTTAGGAGCCTTCTCTGCTCTGAAAGACCTCAACTCTCTCAGGGGCAGAGTTTGCATCAACTAGGGACCAGTCCCAACACACAGTCTTTGCAAAGTAAGAAAAAGCATGAATTGTTTCTTATTAGGTAGCCTCAGCAACAGAGAAGAGTTATGGGCATATTTTTTTACCATAATGAATATAATTTTATACCTAGGAACAGGATTTGTTGCCCCAGAAGGTCCACTTCATTCCTACACTCATACTGAGTTATAGTCATTTAATTAATCTCTTCTTTATTTTTTTATTCAACACATAAAATGAGAAAAAAGAGAGATGGGAGGCAGAGTGTGCTGTAACAGAAATATCTCCATAGAGACTGTATTCCTGCATTGATGATTTAAGCTATCTCAACAAAACTCAAGTCTGTCTTAAAATGGATACATCTGTCAACTCGAGTTGCAAGAAGTATGTCACTGGGTATTTTCCAAATGTGCAAAAACTGTATTTTGAAATACATACTGTATCTGCAGTATGCACTGATGTCTAAGACTTCTTTTGGCTCCTTCTCTTGACAAACTGCAGACATTTTGTTCCCTTTTGTCCTTAAGTTCACAACAAACAACCAATGTGTAATTTAAGTTTTTCATTACTTTGTACACATAACTCATGAAAAAATGTGGAGGGAGAATAAAGGGAGCTAAAAGTACCCTTCTTCATCACTCCCAGGTTAAAATGACCTGGAACTCCATTTTCAGTTCAAAGAATACATTTATTTTGAATGTTTATGAAATACTTTTAAATTATATGATGCTTGTAAATATTTTTCACTTCTAATGATGTAAATAATGTAAATAGCAGATACGTTCCATTATAAAAAATTAGTCAAAGGAAAAAGAAATTCCCAGAATAAAAGTGAAAACCATTACCTTTTCAAAGTAAAGATCAGACCTGTATGAGTCTAGAAATGCAATTCCATTGTACAATCAGTTTCATTTAATTCAGAATAGCATTGTCTGTTAAAAAATATTACAAGTGGTGTTTATCTGTCTCTAAATAAAAATAATAATGAAAGTTGAATTTAATAAGAATTAAAGTTGATGGAAGTTATGTTGTTAAAGTCAAGGAGATTCAAATGGCAGGAAGCTGTCAGAAACAAAAGCACAACCAAAAAATTCATAATTCTTATGTGTAGAGGCATAAGAAGAAAAGAAAAGTGAAGCAAGCTATCATTAAAAGTGAAAACATTGCTGCATTTTTGGTTTTTTAAACCTAATGTATCTTGATAATTCTATCAGAATTCTGTTATTTAAGTACTTCAGGTACAATGTAGGTAATCATTTTCTCTCTTGCAACAGGTCTGCTGCCTGTTAGGAGCAGAGCAGTATTTCTTTCTTGTATGTAAACATACCAATCAAATAAAACTCAGATAAATGCACAGCTTACATGGTATCATCACACCACAAGGCATACTAACCAAATACTGATAGAAGAGTGACATTTTTGTCCCCTATTTCTTTGTAAAATAACTGAGAAAAATATAATGCATGTGCAAAAAAGCACTAACACAAAAGCACACAAACACCAGAAGCCCAGACACATAATAAAACCTTAGAAACTACTCATTATACCACAGATATCTCTTCATACTAATGACATTAAGTGGAAGATTCACAGATCTTATAGTGACTAGAAACAATGCAAACCATAAGTAAGAAGATAAATGAGTTTCAATTTCATTTATGATATACATAAACATTTTACTTTTTTTTTTAGCACCTACAGTATATTGGGCAGGAATTTCTATTGTGATCTCCATTTTTTTCCTAAGTGATTGCTTAGAGTTAATTTACAACCTAGTAATGTGTGTAAGCATTTCAAATTATTTCTTCCCATGTTCATTACCTTGTATTTGTCATCAGAGAATTCCATCTGCTGTTGCAATTCCCATTCATCTAAACAGCCCTAATGGCATTGGAGAGCCAGCTACATTTGAAGCAGTGTAAAATAAACTGTGAAGTAGATGTCAAAAGCTATTGCACCTGTTTTACATTCAAATCCTTGCTTTGCTTCACTCACTTTGCTACTGAGCAGAATCAATAACAGCATTCATGATGGGATACAGACATTCAGCTCATAAGCTTTCAAGATATTAGCTTTTTTCAGTTATGAACAGTCGATGGGGAGAAAATGAAATCGTTGGTAAATGTGCTTTTCCTCCTTCTCCAACGACATCTCTCTCGTATTTATTGCAGTCTGTGCAGGTATTAAAGACATTTACTTTAAGGTAAATTTGCCAGATTTGACAGTTTGGCAAAAGATAAAGGGCAGCTTTTATAACTGTAAGGAAACTAATTTTCCTACTTCTTTTTTTCCTTCATTACTGGGTTTTAGGCATCAAAAATTTGTCTAGAATATGTGCTGTGTTGCAGTTACAAGGCAGCACACCTTACAGTGATTAGTAGTATTCAGGCTAGCCAAGATTATTCTGGACTACAAAGTCAGAGTGAGCATCCTTGCCTCATTACTGAAATACCCATCTGCATATTTCCCCCAGAACTTAGCACTTTACATAGAATCACAGAAAGGTTTTGTTTGGAAGGAGCCTTGAAGATCACCTAGTCCTACCCCCCTGCCATTAGCAGGAGCATCTTCCACTGGACCAGATTGCTTCAACCTGACCTTGAACACCTCCAGGGATGGACCCTTTTTCAGTTACCCCTCATCCTTTTACTAAATGTCCTTACAAAAAGTCCCTCTTCATATTTCTTGTAGCTCATATTGGGTATTATTTGGTTTGTGTTTTCTATACCAGATGTAACCACTAGAAAATGGGAGGGATGCAGGGACAAGCTTCATTGCTAAGTTTGTCTGGCCCTCATTACCCTGCTACAGCATCTGGCAGGTAAGGTTCTACAATAATTAAGGTTTTTGATTAACTTTGCAGAGAGGATTGAGTTCAGTTGTGGGTATCAGGCTAAATTAGTGCAGAACATTAGTAAAATTAATCTAGAAAGTGAGTAATACTTAGAAATAGATGAAAGAGTTTAAACCCATTTAAATCTGCATGAAGACTCGTCATTCTTCAAAATGTATAAAAAATTATGTATAAAAGCATTCAATGGTCTACAGGCAAGTGTGATCAGGACTGTACAGGTCTTTTTAATGTGCTGTAGGTTAGCTCAAACCAGAGTGGTTTAAAATGATGAATTCCTGTATGTTTGTTTTATAAGGTGTTTTACTGTTTTTATTGATTTTGGGTTGCTTATTAGAAGTAAGTGTAGCTGTTGGCATATATTCATTACTTAGCCCTTCTTCTTTTTCTGAAGCTTAGAGAATAACTATAATGCAGTGCTTCATTGCACCCAGGAAAAAATCAAAAAGTGCTTAAAAGTTAGACTGTATTGGAAAAATAAAAGGTAAAAATAAATATTGTTTTAAACAACTAGCAATTCTCTACATATCCTTTTCTCTTTCATTGTTTTTTTCTGCTATTTGGAGAATTCAGACATCCCCTGTAGTCAATCAGGATTAGTGTTGTGTTTAGCCATTTAAAAGGTAGATATCCAGCCTTCTGCAGAACATACCCTGGATGAACAAGGGCTTTAAATCTGATACTTTCTACAATAGATTTGATTTTACACCATAACTGTAAATTTAGCCTGGTCAGCAATAGAATAAGGAATAGGAAGCAAGAAGGCACCAATAATAAATCTATAAACTGCAGATGAGATATAGAAGCTCAAGTAATTTGGTAGTCTAAGTAGGGAAAATACAAAGCTCTCTTCACCTGTTGTTATTAATTCATTATGAATTTGTTTACTACTTTATTCAGATAATAAAATACAGTTTAACAGTCCAGCACTTATTGACACTTGTATATTTTGATTTAGACATTAGTCAAACAGCAGATTGGAAGTTTCCTCTTCTGCATGTTCATCATTCCATGATATCCTTTCTATGTCTGAAAAATCTCAGAACCCCCTCAATTTTTTTTTCCTATTTTTTATTTAGCTTATTTCAGTTATAGATCTTACACCACTGCTCAGAAACAGCAAGTGGCAATTTGAAATATTTTGAAATATTTGAATTGACTACATTAGATCCCAAAAGATACAAGGCATCCTGTTTTCAAGACTGTGTAACTTTATTACAGTTCTCCTACCCCATCTACCTAGGAAACCTTTGGGGTGGGCATATCCCAAGCCTGAAAAACATGCCAGAGAAGAGCAGCTTCAATTAGAGAGCAGAAGCAGTGAGATCAGCAGTGCTGGATCCATTGGTTCCTGTTGTCTTGATGGAATGGCCAATTAGGGATTTGAGTTTTAAGCAGCCATTACATCACAATAGCCTTGTTGTAGGTCATATGTTATAGCTCCAGCAGAAAGCCCTGCTTCGATCCCTTGTTACTTGCATGTAGCTTAAGAGACACAGGTCAGTCAATTGTCATGGCAAATATAAATCTCCTAGTTTCTACTTAGAACACATCCATATTTATTTCCACTTACTGGTGCAGCAGTAACTGTAACTTGAAGGTTTTTTTCAGGTTTTTTTATTTGCCTAGCATCTTCTATGAATAACATCAAGGCAACAATCTTTTGTTTTTATTTTGCATAATCAAATGGCTCAAGTCTTATTAGTTTGTTTGTATATGTTTTTCACCTCTGATCAAACAGTAGACCACAAGTAGATCATAAGTATGTATTACAAATTGAGATCTTTATTCTGAAGTATGCATGAGCAAACAAAACCTGAAAACAGTAATTCTGGTTTCACAAAATCCTTTAACATGAGAATTTTTTTTTAATAGTTTCAATCTGTAATCATAAAAGGAAATAATTCTCCCACCCTGATGATACATTAAAAGCTTTCTGGCATCATCCTAGAGATATTCTGCATTTGCCTTTTTCATAGCTACATCGTATTTCATAGTTACATCTTGTCATTAACCCCTCCTCCTCTTCCTCATTTCTATTCAGCATATAGGATATGGCATAAAATGCTGCCAAGTGCATGACCTAGCATTTTGCATGAGTTGTCAGGGCTGTCTGGCATGTTCTGCATATATACTCTCAATTCTCTCTGATATTGACACTGCTCTCAGCCTTATGACACCATTGACTTTCTTCAGGATGCCTTTAATATCTGTGTGAAATAATTAATGAAATCAAAACCTTTTCCTAGAGGAGCTCAGCTAGCATCTACACTCCAGCTTGATGCTACTTTTTTCAACAGTCTCCAGCACCATCATTTTCTTTAGCTCCCCAACTACTTTACAGTTCTTCCTCAAATTAAATATTCTTTAAATCAGTTAATAGTTTTCTATTTATGACATCTGAAATTTGGGTAGAAGGCAACTACTGAATTCATGCAGTAGTTTTAAGGTTTGGGTTGTTTTTTTGTATTGTGTTTGCTTAGGATTTTTCCCCCTAGAAAAAAACTGCCATAATGTACAGATGGCAAGCTCTTTTTGGACTTTTATTATTATGTTTAACTACTTATAACTTTAAGGTATGATATGAAGTATAATAGATTTAGATTATTAAAGCTTTGGTAAGAGTTTTGTGGAAAACATAAGCAACAGCATTGCAAGGAACTTATTCTTTAGTTACCTTGTAATCTATGAATGTAAGAGAAATTTCTTTTTCATAAAGAGAGGTGTAGATGAAGTATAGCTTTGTGTTCTTGCATGTAATTTTTTAAAACACAATCCTTGGTATTGCTCAGTCTTTAAGTAGAAGACTGGCTGGCCCCAGGGAGACCTATTTCCCATTGTGGTCTCAATTAAATCAATGGTGTAACATACACACTAAGATTTGCCAAGATAGCCTAAGATATATTAGAAGTGACATTGTATCTAGACTTCTAAGAAGAAATCTTTAACAAGGCATTTTATCCCCATCACTGAATGTCAGTTTACTCAGAACTGTTTTGCACTCTCATTTTTGAGTGCAGCCCAGGGCTGAGAGGGAAAGCAACTGAATATTTTCCAATTTTGTGATGCAATTATTATATGATAAAGTAAGAACATATTAGCTACCCTGATGCTAGAGCTACATGAGGTTTTATTTAAGAGAAAAAGAAAGCAGCATGACCTTCATAGACCTAAAGATTTTCCATTATTCTGGTATAATATACTGTTATCTGTTGGTAGTTTATCTGAGACATCCAACAATACTTGAAGAAAAATGAGCAATATTAAAGGTCTCAATAAAAGGCTACCACTCTATAGAAAGTTTACTACCCTTCAACTTTAACACAAAGCTCAGCTATAAAGGGGCAGATACACCACTGAAAACAATAGCTACAGAGTGAGGAGGGAATGAACTGAAACTTGGTAAATTCTCATTTTGATGCTGCTCTTCTAAGCTTCTTTGGGAATATTATAGAAACTCTTTTTTTTTTTGTTAAGTTCACTCTGTCAATCTATGACCTTGGTATTAATCATAGCCTGTCTTAAAAATCAACCAGAATAAAATACTAAAAAAAATTGAAATTAAGAACCTAATCAGTTATGAGCATTCTAATAATTTTTCAGAATTGTTCACCTAAAATTATTCAGTACAGCAGTAATAAAGTATCAGAGGAGATTGAAATCTGGTAAAATGGTAGAGGATGCTTCCTTGATTTGGATGAACTCACCTGTTCAGTCAAAGCCAGTTGCCTAGTCAGACTGAATTTCATGGAGAGGCTTATGACAAACAAGGCCAAAATGTTTGGATATGCAATAGTGAAATTAGCTCAGCAAGAAATCATACAGAATTCCACAATAAAAGTATTAAAGAGAAAGCATTTAAGTAATGAGGGAGACACAGTTCATGCTATTATGTTACTTAATGTTAATGTGCTTTAATAGCTCTAATGGCTCATCATAAACCACATGCTGCTGCTGTGCTAGAGCTACATCTGTAGGATGCTGCCTTTTGTGCTAACCACAAATTTGTATTAAACAGAAGTGTAAGGATAAAAGTACATACTAAGTATGTACATGCTACAGGTGGTTTTTGCTTTTGAGCTGCTCTGTGATGGGTTAATTTATGTCTGACTAACACACTCATTAAAGAAAATAAAGAAAACCAATTTACAGAAAATTTAATCTGTATTGAATTAATTTTTTCTATGCCACTCATTTGTTAGTAATAAGAGATATGGCTGTGCTGTTTTCACAGAATCACAGAATGTCAGAGATTGAAAGGGACCTCAAGAGATCATCTAGTCCAATCTATATTTAAGTTACTACAAATTCCATCAGCTCTAAGAACTTTAAATTCTACAAATAGATAACACCATAGAATTGCAACCATCTTGCATACAGCAACTGATCAGCTCAATGAGTAATGCAAACCAGAGGATTTTGCTTAAAAATGGCATAAAAGAATAATAATAAAGACTCAAACCAAAAACAGATAGAAATGCACAAATAGTGATATTGTCCCCTCAGGATTCTTTGGTGAGGTTACTTTTGATTCATATCAGAAGGTGAGATTCAAAGAATTAAAAGGGGAATCAGATGCTGAATATTTTCTGTCACCTCCACCCACTGGGACAGTACTGTATTATATAAAAAGAGGAAAGGACTTTGATGACCCTACTGAGACAGGAGAAGATGATTTCACTTTATCTTTTTATTTTCTTATACAATTGCTAGATGTGTCAACAAAGAAACTGAGTAAAACAGTGAAAAACTAATACATTAATTTTGGACATGCCTCTGATCAGTATATAGGCCATCATTAACTTAAAAATTATTCTGATTCTGCAATATTATAGCAAAAAGATGCACAGGCACAATTACAGTACCTTTTAAGTATGTTTTTTGCCTGATTTGTCTCTTCATAAATGGCAAAATGAAAGTATACTTTTTACATTACATTACAGCTCAGTGAATCTTGTTGAAGATTATTATGGAGAAGAGTATGATACGTTCAAAACAGAACTGCACAGTTTAGTGTGAGCATGCCTGTTATTCTGTATCAACAGAAAAAAAAAATAGACAAAGTCTTTGGGTCAGTAAGGCATTTAGCTGCTGATTCCCAGGAACTGCTTAGTACAACAGAAGGAGGATTATCCAGTGCTCACAGTGTTCTTAAATCCTTTCTTAGGCCTCTGTAATTGGCCATTCAGTTCAGAAAAACATTCATGATGCACATCCAATCCCTCCGTTGCAAATACATCTCTGGTCTTCCTTATTCACCCACATGTTTAATGTTTGGGGTATCTTGAATACAAACATTAGACTTTTGGACATCAAAGAAAGCATCAACACAGGCTTTGATAAGAACAGTACTGGCAAGATGTAAATATATAAAGAGCATGTAGTACTTTGAGATTATCAAAGATGAAAGAATCAACATTATTTTAATTAAAATAATGTGGACCCTTAGTGACATTGCTGCAAAATTTATGATTCCCTTCCCAGTATTTTAACTACATTAACTTCAAAAACAAGCAAGGCAAGAGAAGGAGTAAACATCTGCAAAATATCTAGATGAAGATTAAAAAATCCCTGTTTTACTGTAGTTCTTGGTGAATAAAAGTGATTTTTAACAGGATTAGAGAAATATTATTATCTAAATTACAATATATTAAGCACTTATACATAGTAAGTTTGGTATATCAACCATATCCTGAGTCAAATTATTGGATAAGAAACACACAGTGCATAATAAATGAAAATAGTAACAACAGTACCAGGAGGACTTTAAGACTTGGATGAGTTCTATTCTTACAATGTCCTGAGAAAATATCATGCTTTTCCTTTAATTTTTTAGGCTAAGAGAAAGAAAATCAGCAAGACTAAATCTTTAAAGGACGTGTGTCGAGTGACCAGATAAACTATTTTGTATCACAAAATGAAACAGAAAAAAACCCCCAAAACATTTAGGGACAGATTTCCTCCAGAATTCATGTTAATCCTTTGGGTCACAGTTGGAAATACATGAAATATGGCACTTCAAATTCTTTTCTAGGAAGAAATCCAGAAGGTGAATGCAAAGACATAAAACATTAGAAAACTTGGCTTGAGTTCTACTCTGGAGGGGTAAAGACCTCTGTCATTGGTATTGCTATTTATTTTGGAAACAGAATTTCCATACATAATTGAAACCAAAATACAAGTCTGTCTGGCTGTCTTAAGAGAGCAAAATGTTATTCCTTTTGAGTGGAATTTGATAAAATATATGCAAGTACAAACAAAATCTCTTAAGTAAGCTGTTTGTGCACAGGAGACCTAGGGTAGATGATAAGATGCTGAACTTCTCTTCACAGCATTGTCACTGACCTGTAACCCTCTGTGACCCTCTGTAGTGCTTCTTTTCTTTTCCTGCCACCCAAATGCCTACTTAAAGGGGTAAATTTCTCAAGGTATAAATTATCCCTTTCCATGAATTTTTACCAAGCAAACATTGATTTTGGCTTCAGACTTTTTTATGCTGCTAGAAAAAGAAAACAAAGCCACCTAGACCCCAAAATCCCACCATCACCAAAATGACCAGAAGTTGCAGTACAGAAGAGAAGTTATTCTGGAACAACTATGTAAACACTTGGATACAGATTTTATTTTACATTTAACAGATACTGGGATGGGAAAAGATCATTCAAGTTTTTCTTTAATACAGTTGACCACACTATTCTGTTCTCTGCTCAGTCATATAATCATAAAATTTAGTCATAAAATCATCTTGTAAGTGTCTTCACTAGCATCTCATCAAGGATAGAGAGTCCCTGACACTAAAGAAGCCTTGACAAGTCTCTCTTTTGATTGTCACTGGATTCTGTTGTAGATACTGATAATTTAATAGCATGTCTTTCAGACTGTGATGCATTAGATATCACCCAGTGCTTCTGTTTTTAGAGTAAAAGAAATCTCCACAAAATTATGTAAAGTTTTTATGATTCCATATTGCACAGAATAGTAGGATAATATGAAAGTGATAAAAGTGATACCTGCTAGTGTAGTGGATTTTTTTTGTTTTGTTTTGTTTTTTCTCTTTCAATTTATCACTTGTTTCAAGAAAAATTGTCATGATCCAAGGAGAAACAGGAAAGAAACTCAGAACTTCAAATTCTTTTGTGAAATACCTCAAGTAACTAGGATGATGTATAACTTCCAATTTGCTTAGATCACTCTCTAGCATACAGAGAGACATACATCATAACTGATTACAATCAGTTTCATGATACAAATTCAAGAGGTAATTTAAAAACAAGGAGAACTTACTTCCTGCCACCTCTAGATTACTATCTGAGGTAAGCCTGGAAACATTAGGTAGATGGGTTTTTAATTCAATCATGCTTTTTATGATTGTTTCTGTTATCTGTGTTAATAACCAATTGCTTTAAAATTCCATAAAATGAAGTCTGACAAAGGGTTACAATGCTTCCTCAGTATTGTTCTCTAATTATTCATTATGTACATCTATCTTCTGTTCCTTCTGTTGATTTCTTCTTTGAACTAAACAATCCTTCTTTACATTCTCTTATGTGTCTAAAACTCTGTCAACTTGTTCCTGAACTTTTCAGACAGGCTATCAAGGAAATGAATGATATATTCTGTATGTGAATGTTTTATTGATTTAGCCTGACATTAGAAGTATTTACTTCTACCCTGTCCTTTAATTCATCTCATAATTCCTTTATAAAACAAAATTCATGTTGAGCAAATAAATTTGTTAACCTCTCTGCAATGCAACTATGCTTTTTTCTTCAGCAGTTGTAGGGCAAGCACAATGCCCTACTAACTGTTTCAAGATTTTATGAAGCACTGAGTTTATTTTTTTTTTGTTCCCATTTCTGATGCTGCTACTCCTGTAAGTTATGATATTGAAACAAAATAGGAGAATGGGTCTTCATAAAAATGAGATACTATTGTAAGAACATGGCTTTATGTCCTTACAACTTCACCATGCACAAGTATGTATTTTAGTATGTGATGTACTTGGAAGTATTTTTCCCAGAAGTAATTGCTGCCTGATGTCCAGGGCTGTGGCTGTCCCCAGTGTCCCCTGGCCACCCTGCTCAGGAGTGAGGGTCCCCCCTGATTCCCAGTGGCATTGCCCTCGATCCACAAGGTGTCCTGACACTGGTAACTGTGCCCTCAGAGGAACTTAATTAGAAAATACTACAGGTGGACACTGGGCTGGGATGGGAAGCAGTGGGAGACAATACATGGAGGTAGGATAGAACAGGAATATCTGAAACTAGATTCCTGACAGAGCAGGCATCATGTAGGAACAGCCATTTCTAAATCCCTACTGAGCCTATTCTTTCCATGATCATCCAGTCTTCATATCTCAGAAATTCTTGCTTCTAAAAATGATGCAGGAAGTGGACACATAATTAACACAGACCTGTCTAGATTTTGATCTGAAAGTGTTGCCAGATGAAAATTACATCAGCAAAACAGAACAAGACTTTTTAATTATTTACCCAGAGGGCAATTAGTAAATATTTACCACTTAAAATCTAATTAAAATAGAAACAAGAGCCAGTCAAGTTAAGCAGACTGGGTTGGAGGTCAATCCAGTGCTTTTTGGCAAAAGACATTTATGGGAAAGCCTTGTGGATAAACATATCTGAACACTGTCTGTAGTAGACATTTTTTATTACAGCATGTAAATCATTTAACTCTAATCTCATTATTTGGCTTTGATCAGACTTACTATTTTCTTTTTTACCAAGAACAAAATAACATGTTCAATACCTCAGGACAATTTAGTATGTTTTTGTTTAGTTCCAGAGGCTGAAGAAAGCAATGCTGGCAGCAGATTTAGTATGTCAGTTGCAGTAAGCATAATGGTCCTATACTCTACAGATTGTACCTTTGAACAGGGGTAAAATGGTGAGAAGGGTTTTCTATGACCCCAAAATGCCTTCAGAAATGTTCTGTGAGAAGATACATTATTTTCAGTTGTGGTGGGCTAGAAAGGAGATTGAGCCAAAAGCATATTTTAGAGGAATTCCAAACACATGTGGAAATGAAATCAACCTGAGCTTACACTATTAAGACATTAATATAAACATCATACATAGACATACAAAATCAAGCAAAATCTGAATCCTAAAAACTGTGTACATCAGAGCTGTAATGTGCATTTATCAAAGTTCTCATTTGTTCTACAATTGAATTATGCCTGAAGCTGTTTAAATGCATTTCCAATGTGGTTCTTGTTGAGATGCTGATTTACCTGTTGAGAGTTAGAAAAGAACTCAGACTGATACATTGATTTCTGTAGCTCACTATCAATTGCATTGCTCCTTAGTGATAAGTTTTCCATTTAAAGGTGCTAATGAACTTATGGGGGGCTGTGGGAAGATTGAGCAGCCTGATCTCCTCCCCCCAAAAGGAAACTTGCTGAAACAGGACAGAATAAAAAAAAAGTTTTTTTCAGTGAGAACTGAAGAAAAAAAGGCTATGATTTTTAAAGTTCTGCTTTACTTCTCATCAAGATGCAAGTTTTTAACTTGATAACAGGGGCACCCCACACTCTCAGTAGAAAGCCTTACACTACAACAGCATCATTTTGGTTTCCTATTGCTATCCTTTGTACTGCCTATAAACCAGAATATTTCATGAATTTCACTTGGATGGGAGAGGTTTATGCAGAATATTAAGGACCAAGATACTGTTTAATAGCTCCTGCTTTCTGAAAACAATTGTGCATTGTCCCAAATACTGAAGAAGCAGAGGAGTAGAGCAAGTGGAAAAATGCTGATGACTTAGTGGAAGAGGTTTAGTGAACAGGAATGTGAGGCAGGCTCAAATTGTTAACATAGAAATTGCTGAGCCCTTGAGGCATGTTCTTGTACTAATGTATATGTAGGTCTAATTATAATGGTTGAAAAAAATAGCATTCTCTTGACCATTTTCATTGCTTCACACACCATCCTCACTATTTTGGTACTAAGGGCAAAGCAAGTGACAGGTCAAACTGGTCCAAATGAAAGCAATGAAGATGGCTGTGCTGCCATGTTTTCTTTTCTCCTTCTTTTGTCTTAAACTGATTGATGGAGTCTGCAGAGAGTAGGGAGGGACATGCAGTTCCATGTAGCTTTGTTTCTTGCTTGGAATGCAATGTTCCACGTTACAGCAAGCACAGGTGCCATTTCAGTACAGCAGCACTTAAAATAACAATAGCCCATTTCCATATATTTCGAGAGGGGGAGAAACTATTGTTTATTAGAAGAATTCTCAGTAATTGGCAGCCTTCACCAGCTCTCCAGCTGGCAAAGTGCTAATGTGTTATTAGCTGAATCTCTGTACATTTTGTGAGCATTATAAATAGTCATATAGGGAAAGTTGTTGTTGTTGATAGTGGAAATATAAAAATGAACATACATATATAAGTATATAAATACACACACATGTATATTCCAGTCAACATTGTCTGCATTTGATTACAGAGTTTTTCTTGTTGCAGTGTGCTCTGAGCTATGTAATTGAGGATTTTGGATGAGAATTGATGTGAGACTGATAATGGGTTTGACATGCTGTGATTCTGACTTTAATACCAGAACAAAGCTATCAATGGGCTTTCCTATGCAAAAGGAGGAGATCTCTGTGTGGCATTATGATTTCTTTCTAGAGGCTTGAAAAAAGTTGGATTGTCATTTTTAGTGGTCAGCTAACAACCAGCTACTCATAAAGGCAATCAAAAGAGCAGAGTTACAGCTCTGAAAGAACTATCAGACTACAAATGGAAGAAATGAAATTAGGCTTTCAATTCACAATAAGTATCTTTAAGGCTGATTTTCCTTGAAATGGAGTTTTAAGAGAAGGTTAAACTAATTGTAGTATGATAGGAATTGTTTGACCTGAAAAATGTCATTCTACTTAGAAAAGGTGAGCAGTTATAGTGCTATTATTTTAACTTCACAAATTATTTCAGCTTTACAAATGGGACACCAACAACTCACTTCAAACTTAAAAAAGGGTGAAGCAAGAGATTCCTCTAGCAAGTCATTTTACTGCTTGATATGTCAGGGCATTAAAAATTACTCTCATAACTCCAATATGCTTCTTCCAAGAAATTTTTAGTAAATTAAATTATAAAACCGAGTATTATAGTTCTTCCTCTCGGGACATATGCAGTACTGGAAGGCTTATTCAGAATAGAGAGCTTATGAAGAGAGAATTTAAAATGTTTTCACCCTTCTTGCATTTCATGTATAACTGCACCATAAATATTAAATCATTTGTCTGAATTTAATCAAGCTTGCAGCTTGCAAGTACAAAGGGACACTCTTCCACTACACACACTCTTTTAACCTTCCAAACTGTTCTCCTCAAGGACTGTGAATGTGACTGTCTTAGTCAATTTTGCTTATGTCTATTCACAGCTTTCTTTAGTAACTTACTGTAAAAGGCTTCCTATAGTAACTTAAGTTAATAGGCTAGTGAATTCTGTCCCTTCAGGTTGGCCTCTGTAAAATCAGTTGGTTTTACATATTGTATATTGCTCCCATTTCCAGAGATGAATAGTGGAGATGTAACCTCAAGACTTCAATACTGTGATGAGATTCATCTTACCTAACCTCAGCTTGTACTAGATATCTAAATTTTGCTTTGTCTGAACTTTTACTGTCTGAACTCTTTCACTTAGTCTGAACTCCCTCGATGGCCAATGGAAAGAAATTTACAATTTTAGTTGTTTTGAGCATCTTTTGTAAGCCTGGGAAAAAAACAAAACAAAGCCAAACCAAACCAACAAACAACCCTGTGTGTTTATCTACTTGCTAAAGAGAAAAACTCTCTGAGTGGACACACACCTAATGTAGCATATCCTAAGATATGTCTACTTAAAGTTAGGTAAAGGCAGCTGAAGATGTGTGAGGCTATTTTTAACATGCAACTTACATAGTACAAAGCCTACAAAAAAATCTGAAACATGCAGATTGATCTTTGTTAAGATGTCTTGGTTCACATTAGTCATACTCACAGTAATTTTATCTAAATGAAGATTTTCTTGTGGGCACACCCTTATGTGTGTATAGCCTAGATGTCATGCAGGTCCTGAAACCCAACATTAAGACATCAACTTTCAGGTGTTTGGACACCAACTGGAATTCACAGCCTTCAGAAACTCACGTAGTATTCACATCATCTGTATTAGATGACTAATTGAGGAGGAATTAGGAAGACAAAGGTAAGGGATTAAGCTCTATGTATAGTCAGTGGGGAGAGGAAAAAGCCTCCTTTGTCAAAATCTGAATCCTTTCTTAAGGAGTAATTAAATATTTACTGGACTGAGGGAGAACCTGAATAGCTTAGACACTGGAGAGAGACTTCACGTGCAGATGAAGTCTTATATTTCAGATAAATTGGAGCATTTTCAATAACAGAGAAAGTACTTACTTGGAAGCACTTAACCTTTTGGGATTGTAACTTAATCTTTAGATTCAGTCCTCTGATCCGGCATCATCTAGTAACCAGGGATACCTGTGTTTCCATTTCTGGGGCTCAAGAAAAAATTTCTAACCATTCAATTCTTGGGCAGAATGAGAGGTACCTTGAGAAAACAGGAATGATGTTCAGCATTTTCTTATCAAAGAAGGACTGCAAATCTTACTACGACTTGAGGTATGTGCAAATACTCCCAGAGCCTTCAAAACCAAGGACTCCGCTTGTGAAACAGTAAAAGTACTGAGGGTGATTCCTGAAGTGAATGCACCCTTCATTTCAAGAGGTTCTGTGAATTTTTAGGTTTTAGATAGAGCAAAAGTTAAATAAAAAAATGTGTCATATCTCAGTAGTTTCACAGTAGACAAAGCATGTATTCTTACAGAATCAACACAAGGGATGAGTCACTGTTTTCAGGAAACGCCCCTCATGGCTTTCCCACATTGCTAAATACACAAAGAAACTCTCATTTGAAATATTTCCCACCACCTGGGAGAGCTATAACATCCTAGTGGTAATGGGAGGAGAAAAGGCATAGGAAATACTTCAGCACAATTTAGAAATGTGCACTACCTTTCCCCCCATCCTCTTAAAGATTTTCTACATTTTCCAACAAACACTCCCTTTTCTGCTGCATTCACCTGTGAGCATTACTGCTCTGTGCAGGGTGTTATCTGAGAAGCTGGGAGAGCTAATGCTGATAAAATCTAACTTTCAACAAGTGCTATTCTACCCTTATACGGCATGAAACCAATCCTGTAGTAGTTTGCCTAATGTGTTAGACAAACATTTATAATACTGATACCAGTAACACACTGTTGGAGTTCTATATTAAATATTGACTCGTGTCTTGCTGAAATTAGCATGTATGAAAAATAAAAAAGGTCAGACGTAGAACTGAAAAATGGACTCATTATAAAACTTTAATTTCCAGATTGTTTGTGTCCATGATAAAATATGGTCAGCTTTCTACTAGTGATGGTATTTTATTTTTCTTCCCTTTATGTCAGAGAAATGGAAGTGGTTTTGCTTCAGCTCGGCTGAGCTCCTGAGCTCACATTAGAAAAAAAAGTGGGTTTTCAAGAGTTATTAGAAACATCTGAATCTCAGCTAAAACTCCAGCCATCAATACCTAAGTGCCACTTATGTTATTTTTCACACAGAAAAAAAGAGTAAACCGATGATTGCAGTGTTTGCTCATTGGTTTAACCCAGAGAAATGAAATGATCCTTCAGGATTCAGCTGAACTTCATAAGGTGTTATAGCCCTGACAGTGCTGTTATGCTGTTTAATCATCAGATGTCCCTTGTGATCTTCTGAAAAATGATGCCATGAAAAGAGAGTTATGTCTTATTAGATGATGGGTCAAAGAGGAAGTACAAGGGGGAAGGTAGAGCCCCAAGTGATTTCAGTGAGACATTTAGAAAAATGGAGGATTAGAAAAATAATTTATTTGAGCATAGCAATGCTTAGAGTTTGAAAAGGAATTACCTAGACCATTTCCAACTGCATTTTGTGAAGACCAAAATCAAAGGTATTTTAAGGGGAAAAAATATAGCACAGCTAGATCACATGTGCCTAATCAACAAGAGCTACTCTGCAATATAGAGTAATTCAGTCATAATGGGAGTTTAAAAATAAAGATTATCTTCTAAGCATCTTACCTACACCAGCAGGCCAGAATTTGGATGTGTAAGAATAGAGAATGAAGTGTAGTATTCTTTTCTGCCTTTCTTGACAGCTCATACTTCTTTAGCAGATAATAGTAAACCTTTATGTAGACTTAAGATAGGGCTAATTCATTGCTAAGATGAGTCATCTGGTTTATTTTGCTGAAATGACAAGAGTACACCCAGTACCCTGGCTTGTTAGACATTAACCAGAAGTTAAATGTGTAATTAACTTCAACCTCTGTTAGTGCTTAGTTATGAAGAGATCACATTCCAATAAGTATCTGTTAATCTTTTATTTTTGCAGAGTAGACAATTCTGCTTCCTGTAAGCCTAGCAGACACCCAAAGTAGGAAAGAGAACACAGGAGGTACTGCACAACTCAACCCAGCAGACTGTTTGCTTGTTCACCATGGTGACAAGCTCCAATAGCTGTATCAGAAAGTTAGTACACAGACAACTCCATACAGAAAGTAGCCTAATCTTAAGGATTTTTTTCCCCATTTACAAAAAAAGGAGACGATAGTGCAGAAGGAAAATAAAGTTTTGTATATCTTTCAAAATTGCTTTTTAGTAAACATTACTACTACATGCATAAATATTTTCAATCTCCACAATCATCATACTAAATTTCAGATCTGGATTTTAAAGCTTGTGATATCCAAAACATGGGTAGGCTAACTCTAGAGAGACATCTTCTCCTCTGAGGAATTCAGAGGGAGATCCAAGTGTGAATATTGTGGCTCTCCAAAGCTGCAAATTTCAGACAAAATAGTTGTATCTGGTCTACAACAGAAGGAAATTACAACTGCTGTGCTTGAGGAACATAGTTTGTCTTTCCTCCTTCAGCAGTTATTCAGATGTTTTATTGAATGCTCCTATCAGTATTTTTCAGTGGTCAGAATCTAAAGGGAAATCTTCAGTCCTAGATCATAGAATCATAGAATAGTTTGGGTTGGAAGGGACCTTAAAGATCATCGAGTTCCAACCCCCCTGCCATAGGCAGGGACACCTCCCACTAGACCAGGCTGCCCAGTGCCCTTTCCAGCCTAGTCTTGAACACCTCCAGAGAGGGGGCATCCACAACCTCCCTGGGCAACCTGTTCCAGTATTTCACCACCCTCACTGTAAAGAATTTCTTTCTTATGTCTAGTCTAAATCTATCCCCCTGCAATTTATATCCATTGTTTCTAGTCCTCCCATCCGATATTATGTTAAAAATTCCTTCCCCTGCC
The DNA here is from genome assembly GCA_013400935.1 of Turnix velox. Lineage (NCBI taxonomy): Eukaryota > Metazoa > Chordata > Aves > Charadriiformes > Turnicidae > Turnix > Turnix velox. Next base: position 30,359 of record VZTY01021099.1, read on the forward strand.
TTTCTGTAGGACCCCCACAGGTACTGAGAAGTTACTCTGAGGTCCCCTCTGAGCCTTCTCTTCTCCAGGCTGAACAACCCCAACTCCTTCAGCCTGTCCTCATAGGGCAGTTGCTCCAACCCTTTGATCATCTTCGTGGCCCTGCTGAATGAATAATACTAGGACTGAGGCTCATGCAATTGTCTTTTTCTGTTTCAAGGCCCTTTTTTCTCTTATCTGCTCTGTGGTGCTACTGTAACACCCCACATACCCTACAAACCACTGGTATGATCTGTAATATACGCAACAAGAATTAAAGCCATAAGGGAGAGCAGAGTCTACCATTGAGGGTGCATCCTTTATCAGAAGTTGCACTAAAAATTAGTGGCCTGTTTCCAAGGAGTAACAATATTGAAGGAAATTCCTCCTATGATGTGTGTATTGATGTGGGCAATGTCTTCAGGCTGTGAGGAGATACTTCATTCAGTCATGTGGTAAAAGGGGACAGTTATCTAAGATAGTCTTTGAGCATCTGATTTCACACAAAGCTGTGAAAAGAGCTACAAAGCAACCAACAAAAGCCTTTTTACTGATGTTAAGTCATAATCTAGTTATACCACTCTGTGGGACAAAAGCTTGAAGTCCTTTAAATGCATTCTTGCTCATTAGCATTGGTGAGATGTGTTTAGATGGAAGAATCCATACATAGTGCTTTTTACAGATGTCCAGAGGATACATCACTATTGCACTGTGATTTCATCTCAAAGAAAGTAATTGCTTTGACCAGTGGCTAAGTTTGATTTTTTTTTTTCCTCACTAATGGAAATTAATAATAGAATTTGGAAAACAGCTGAAGTTTAGTTGTTGAAGGAAGCTCATGAGTTCATGTTTTATTGAATACAGCTACAGGAAGTATCCTTAGCATAATTATGGTCAATTAGATGAGTTTCAATTACTACATTAAAGTCAGGAACAAGAAATGCAGATGGAAACCCCAGATAAAGCAGGAATGCAAGATAAAAACACTTTTGCAATCTGTTAAAGTTCAAACATTTCATTTTTCCAGCATAAACATTATGTTACTGAAACAGAGGTGTAGTCAATAATGCTTATGAAACTAAAAGGCAATAATTCTTCTATCACATTCTTTTTATTTAATTCCCATCAAAGACAGACTGGAGGGAAGGGTTTATTCAAGAGTTTTTACAAAACTCTCTTAAATGAAATGAATGAAAGAGGTTTGTCATGAAAATTTCCAGTATTTTTGAAACACATATTCATCCTACCAAAAGTTGCCAAACACCAAGTTGTTTGATGTTTTCTAGAAATGGGAATGTGCTATTTTGAACTGATCTTGATCCTGCTGTAATATATTTTTACTTATTTAGACAAGTAGTATCTTTCCATGTATACTAATGGAAATGGAATTCTGCAATCTGATTTTTCCTGGTATTTGCAATGTCACAGATACTGCATCTTGCAACTAATTACAGGGAAGGACATTCCCCAAGTAGTTCAATAATTTTCTAAACAGAATTGCCTGAAAGTTAGATATCTATTTTGCTCTAATTGTCTATACTCCCTCTACAAGAAACAAATTGGGTTCCCTTGAGAATCACTCATTCTTTCTTAGGAGAAATAGGGAAGGAAAGTGCTCTGAATGATTGTCTATCCATCTTTATCTTCCCCATGTAATGACACAGGAGGCCTAGTTATCTAGCTCAGATTAAACACCTTGCTTTTAGAAAGCTGGTAGAAAATAAATATATGCTATGTATTAGGACTGTTAAAAGAATCATAGTCTAACAATAGAGTCCAAAATGGTCTAATAGTTTTTTAGTACTGAAACTTTATAATTTAATGAGTGTGAAAGCAGTTCCCTTTTCTTGTTTTCTCTTTCCATCACTGTTGTTCCCATGAGCTTTTTTGTAGAGTTATGGTAGTAATCCATGGCCTTTTGAAGCACTTGAGCACAACATCACTTTCAGAAATGATGCTGGCTTTTATTTTTTAGCATTTTAGAGAAATAACTCATAGTATATCCATTATTTTTCTTTGAAACTAATATTAGGATTATATCTAAACACAACCTCCATTCTGAATTACAGACATTACAGCTCTGGGAATAATGTGCATTAATAGCACAGACCCACCCTTAGAATATTAACTTCAGCAAACAAAAACTTGCGCAGTTTTGAAGTCTCCTCTATTGATAAATTTCATAGTCATTGGGAATAAGAGTGTGTGGTAGGCTGCAGGAGTAAATAATTTACAGATTTTTTAAAGAGTTGTTCAAAAGTTTTAGTTGCTCTTGGTCTTCCAGTGGAACCACAACAGCTAGATGTCCTTCAGGACTGAGCTTGTGAAGTCATCTTTCCCACCATGCCATGATATTTAGGAGAGCAACAAGGGAAGAGCTACTGAAATTATTTGGGATTGTAACTCTAGCTAACAGAGCATTTCAGCACACAGTTTGCCCATAACTTCCTAAGTCCCCCTTTCAGGTTACACAAGGCACCTCAGAGGTGATGTCCTCTGAGTAGATTCCAGTCACCATGACATTTGTTTTCTGTTGAATCACCAAGAACAGAGATAATAGACCTTTTAGTGCTGTTTGTATGAACTCCATGTACCTTGTTGCCTCACTGTAGAGTTTCTCCAGTATCTGGGGTGCACCTATGGCCAAATGGTTGGAACTGTGTGTTTGCTCACATGAATCACTGCTATGGTGTATGGGGAGACATTTATCACTGTAGCAATAAGGTTAGGAAATACATATATATCTGACTTAGCTGTGCAGTTCCCAGAGTGATTCATGAGATCCTATCTACAAGTCAGCTCTCCCCTTTACCCCAAAATAAGGGAGACAAAAATGTGTGTGCTTTGGAAAATGGCAGGCAAATGCTCTCTTCTAGTGAAAAGAAAAGAGTAGTAGACTAATTGTGTCAGCCAAGTGAGCAAAGTATGTGAATGTAGATAAAAAACAGAGTTGCACAGTCAAATTTAAGCTGACATACATTCCATTAAATATTAGGTTAACCTCTTTCTTAAACTTGATTTTTACTTCAGAGAAATGCTTTGGTAAAAAGAGTAGAGAACAGATGATTACTGTTAATACAAAAAAATCTTTTTACAGCTTCTCATTACTTTTCCTTCTCTGCTGTTGTTAATACTGTCTTTCTTGTATCTCTAACTAGAAAAAAACAGAGCAGCTTGAGTAAATAAGATCAACATTGCATGTTTATCATAGTAATAAATCATTGTGAATAAGAGCTTATATGCTTTGCTGTTAAGCAAAACAAAAGATATTCTTAAATACTACAAGACTCCACAAGCATTTAAAAATAACCACAAAAATTTCCAGAGGTAAAAAGTACATCATAGAAACTCTGAGTAGGCTAAAAACATTTGGCTTGTCCTTTACATGATGTAATTTTGAAGTACTGAGCTTGCAGAAATAAATATGCTTATTTTTACTTTTTATTAAAACAGATTGGAAAAAAGGCCTAGGAAAACAACTCTGTGGTGAGAGAGTCTATTATTAAATAAGAAAATGGAAGAGGGAATTTTAAAGAATATTCACAGTGTGTTTCTGTGTACCAAAAAGTCTTGAAAATATTCCATTTTTCTAATAGAATATATGCAATCAGCTTACAGAGTTCTTGAATTACCTCTACATTTGTAATTTACATGACAATTTTTGTTCTGAGTGTTATCCTCTTACTTCCTCAATTTGTTATTGAAGATTGAACAGTGAATGCTACAACTGTTTTGCAGCTAATCGATCATATAAGTCAGATAACATAAACTCTTTCCCTTGATTGAATATGCTAAAATATTAAGATCAGGTTAAAGGGTTTAGAAAAGTCTTTAGGGGCATGAAATTTCTCCGTGAGGAGAAAGAGCAGATAAAGGGGTTTGCAGTTTGCTTTGAAGTTGTACTTTTGGCAGTACTCAAAAATCTTCAGCTCCATACAGAACTACAGGCTGTTACAATTAAAGCTTTATTGAATGTATTTGGACACAAAGAGATAAATGTCTTTATTACTATGAAGTAGAATAACATTTTTTGCATGCAGTGCTCAAGCTGAATTCTCTTCCAAACACCTTCCCCACATCCCTCTGAACTTTCTTCATCAGGGGCTGGAATCTCACCCACTGACTACACTGCTCTGGCTTCAGCACAGGATGAATGGTACATGTCATACTGTGTTTCCAGGTACTTTAAAGCCATAAATCCATATTTAATTACATGTGCATGAAATGCTGTAGAAGATAAGATCTCTTTTCTAAAGATGAAATAAAAAACTGGGCCTTTGGCTTTGTTCTCTGACTCTGGGCCATAATTTAATTAAAACTGCATATCATATGCTAAAAGTCTCATTGACAAGTCTTAGCTGAGGAATTCAGATTCTTTGTGGTACCTCAGTCTGTGCTTTCTATTTTACTGTCATATTGTTCCATATTCTTATCCTCTCCTCCCTCACTCTGCCTGCATCATGCACTACTTCCTCTCTTGTTTCTCATTAACAAAGTGAATTCCTTTGAGATTTAATGCTGTGAGGATGAAGTTTGAATGCTGGCATCTTACTATCTTAATGAATATCTTACTTGACAGCTCTGTGAATTTTAGCTCTCCTTTTTAACTGTATATATTTGTGGTAAGACAGTCTTGAAATGGAAGCCTATCTAAAATTACTGTGATTTCTTCCTATTGGATTATAAACTGCAGCGAGCTTGAGACATTAGAAAAAAATGGAATATCAATGATGTGACAAACTCTTGTATCAAAATCCAGAGCGTGATATTAATGTTTTATTACACAAGCTGTTTATTTCCTTTTACAGTCAAGTTATGGACAATGATGACTCTGAGTTAGATTTTGCTTGTGTCTCTGGGGACTTGTGTGTTCATGTGAGGAAATGTCTGTTCTTGCATCCACAAAACAGCTTTCAGATTTTGGCAGTGAGAGATTGGGAAGTGTGAAGCAGTCACTAAAGTGGAGTTTAGGGGTTGTCATTAAAAATCTTGCCAGTTACAAAAAAAAATGTAAGACACACTAATATTTACAGTCCCTAGAACAGGGAGCAACATGATTCAGATCTTTCTCATTTCAGAGGGATCATCTTTATATAGAAGAAAACTATACATACTTGAGACTGAAAGCTATTTCAAGCAACTACTGTGTATTTTCAGTGTGTCTATGCATTTATACACTGGCCATTGGGTGGGAATAAAGATGAGAGAATGTTCATTGACAGAAGACAACAGGGAAACTTGTATTATACCTACTTATACTATGAAAAAATGATGTTGTTAATTTATATTTGGAGCAGTAGAGTACTACTTCCCATATTAAGANATTTCAAGCAACTACTGTGTATTTTCAGTGTGTCTATGCATTTATACACTGGCCATTGGGTGGGAATAAAGATGAGAGAATGTTCATTGACAGAAGACAACAGGGAAACTTGTATTATACCTACTTATACCATGAAAAAATGATGTTAATTTATATTTGAAGCAGTAGAGTACTACTTCCCATATTAAGAAGACTAGTCATATAAAAATTGATGCTGTCATAGTTTTAATTTATATGGCACAGGCTGATCATCTGGAAATGGTCTTTAGGAAGCCAATTCACATGGATTTTCCACATAATTAGACCTACAGTGTCTCTCAGATACTAGACCCACAAGTATCATTTGCATGAGGTATCTTAATATAAGTATTTCACAGTATATTTCTTCCTCACAGCTGCACTTCTGAAGCAGCACCCACACATTCTGTTCATGTAAAAAAATGCACTTTCTCTCCAACAGCTAAATTCTGCAAGGAGGAAAATTCATCTCTTTCCACACCCTATCTCTCTCCACCCACCTCTGGATGAAAATCCATTCACTGACACGTGGAGTCTTTATTTATGTGGCATCTGATACAACCCCTAGCCATTGTGTTACCATGCTTCTCACACAGGCAACTGGCCAGATTAGAATTTCACGATGCATGGCAGTCAAACACAGTGGATAAATCCAGAGGCAGATCCCACATTCCTCAAAATGTGCTTCCATTTAAAGGCTTGTTCAGTTATATACTGGAGTGAAATTCAAGGCAAAAATCTTAAAATTTTGCTCTCTTCTTTCTTACAAAAGTTAACATGCCAAAAGAACTCGTGTAAAGTTGGTGAAAGCAAGGGTAGAACCTGTCCCTGTTAACTGAAATCGGGGCTGAAGAGATAAAAAGGGAAGGAACAGACTTTTACATAGGAATGATATAAAATCCCTCTGGGAATATATCAGTGAAGGTTTGGATTTTTTTAAGCTTAGTGGGTGTTTAAAGGTGAAAATGTGCACATGGGTTTAAGGGTAAATAAAGAGACAAGGGAGTATGAGATAGTCAGGAAGCTTTGCATGAGCCTAAGACAAATTACATTGTCAGGGGGGTGGGCCTTGCTTCTGTGTGATGATTTTCATCTGCTTAGCAATTAACTTCTTGCTGATTATTGTAACATTGTTTGGAGATCTAGGTTTGGTGGGTTTTTTGCAGTAAAATCTATCATGTGGCAAGCAGAAAGCATTTTTGTTTAGGATTAATTATAACACAAGAAGGCTCTCACAATGTTTATGCTGCAATGCTTTCAATAATTCTATTTTCAAAATAAACTGGCAAAACAATTGACCACCCTTTTATTTTCATGCAAAATGTAATTCTCATGTTTTGCCACTGCTTTCAGTGCATTCTAGAATTTTTTCTGTGTTTTACTTTTGGTTTTAAAGTATTTTCAATAATTAGCTTCTCATGATACTTTCTATTTTTTTATCATGATGCTACTTTGTTTTATCTTTCCTCCTGCACAAGATGTGTATTTGTCTCCTCTATAGGAGAGATTGAAATGACTGGTATTGACTTGACATCTGTTTCGTTCTGTGTGAGGAATCATCCCATGCCCTTAGAATTTGATTAAAAATGGTTGCTAGGGCACAGCCCCACTTAACAGACTGAGTTTCTAGTGAATATGAAATATAGGATACAATACAGGGAGAGTGTTACATTTTCATACAGTCATTGAAAATATCTATCCTTTAGAATGAAGCCCAGCATATCATAAATCTAAAGCTAAAGGTCTAGTAGAAATACCTTGTAGTAAACATGCTCCATCTCCAGCAAATATGAACAGGGACAGAATGTTGGAACGATAAAAGGCTGAGGTTCAATTCCCTGTTTCATTTTTCCATGTGACTCTGGACATGCTGTTTAGGCATCCATGATAGTCACTTTTGTTGGAGTGTGTTTCCAAGCAGACATTAGCTTGACTTCTTTATTAAAAAGTGCTAGATTCTGCAATTCTGGGATACTGAGACACAGAGGTCACTGAAAGTGGGGAGAAGAGAGTGAAAAATGGGCATAAAGGAAAGAGAATTTGGCTGTAACAGTGATATTTGCTAAAACAATTTAATAACAGAAATGTCTCATTTTCTTTTTATTTTCACTAACATCAGATTAATAAATATCTTTGTGTGAAAATAAATATGATCTTCGGGTGAAAAAATCCAAGATTACAATTTTTTTAGAAATAAAAATTCCTTCTTTATTTTCATCCGTGTTAAAACCATTTTTTTCCAAGTATTCCCAACTGTATTGTCATATATTCACAGGGAAGGAATTAAAAGGGACCCAAGTACTACAATCATGTCAAGAACAGCAAGATCTGGGCTTCTATCTGCCTTTTATTGAAAAATCATCACAATTGTCTCCCACATAACTTTTATATAAAGAAAGGAAAAAGAAAACTCTCTCAGGAAATACCTCTACTGGTAGAATCAGTGTTCTTCCACACTAAGCAAGCGAATCAGTCTGGAACTCACTGTCACAGTCCAGCATTGAGCCACTTGGTATTTCTCCATAATCTGGTGTTGAATCAAAGCTCCAGTTAACAAGTGACAAGCAGAACAAGCACACAAACTCTGTCGTCTGTAGGTGTATTCAAGGGTAAAACAATCCCAGTTTAAAGTGCTATATTTATCATAGCAAATAGAGTAAGGAAGAATTAGTAAAAATGGGGAGATGTCTCAAATTCTCCTGCATACATCTATCCAAAATATTTCTTTTAGTGAACTGACTTTCATCACTTAGTCACTGAAAAGGCACTGAGACACAAGTACTACTGCAGAATGAAGGCTTTTCTGTTCTTGTCTTCACAGCTCGTAACTTTTATTACTAGGATCAACTCTCTCTCCTTCTCACCACATTTTTAAGAAACCAGTTTTTTATGATGTGGTAAGCAGTTCTCAGCACAGCATAAGTGAAGTCTTGCCAGAGATTTCATTACTACTTCCTTACATTTACATACTACATTTATAGCACCATGTTGGCTTTTAAATTTAATCCTAAAGCTGTCTAGACATTTACGGACAGAAGTCCACAATTATATCTAAATCCTTGAGTAAATTATCTCCTTTGCTTCATTTCTCATAACTTATATTTCTAAAAAGCCTGTGCTTTAGATTTTTTTTCCCTCTCCATTCATAAACCTCTATGCAAGGAATTGAGCAAGGTCACAAGGTCTTTTTCTTTCCTTATTCTTTTCTCTAGGGTATTACATAGAGAAGCTGTGGTAAGGAATTACCATCTGATCAAGTCTATAAGTTATATTCTACATGAAGTAGCTGACAAAATGAACCAATTACATCATCAGAAGTTGGATGGTTTTGTGAGACAGGGGACTAAGATTCAAATCCCCAGCACTCAACTTAATAGCTCTTTTGCAGGCTTGCCGTGGGCTTGTCTTTATTGCAGAAAACATTGTGTCATGAAGAAATCCCTGGGTTGATGCCACATCAAGGCTGAATGTCCACAAGGGATAGTGCAGTCCTGCAAAGATATATTAGCTGGAGATTCAGTTGTATTGGCCTGAAGGTAATGGGCTTCTCAGCCAGGCCTATTAACTGTGATGCAGCACTGATGGAAATATCATCTTCCAGTTATGAATTTATCCTGGATGTGGGTCACCCAGTTCTGGCAATTTTGGATGTTCCTGGTTCTGTAAGATATGTTTGCTTTCAGTGACTTTCAGCAAGTGATTTAATCTCACTCTTATTATTGTGCTTCTTTCTAAAATGTTAAAATTTTGGAAAAATGATGCAAATGGTCAAGCTGCATCCTTCTCTTTATATATATTAGCATAGGACCTTATGTTACCCTTTCTAAATGTCCCTGTGAGGGAAACAATGAACAGTAATGAAACTGGTCAGGGGCTATGAGTAAGCAAAATCCATATGACAATGAAAAATTCTGTTGGTGTTTCTAAGCCTGTTGGTAAAAACTAACACTGTTAGTCACTAAAACACCAGAAAATAGACAGGAAAACAGAAGAAAATGTGTGTATTTTGAAAAAAAGATACTTTCCCACTCATGCAAGACAGGAAACAATATTATGGAAAATACAAGCAATAAATGAACATTACAGTTTAGCTTAGTTTTTAACAAGAAAAAAAAGTATTATTTTAGCACTTAAGTACATGGATTTTTAACTTTAACAGAAGTTAAATGATTCTTTAATTATAAACTTCTGAGAAATTCTACTCGGGCAATACTCTAGCTAAAAATGGCACTGCAGAATACCTTTCCAGGAAAAGAATGGAAATAACCAAGATATTTCCTTCACAGTCTATGCTAACTTCCAGACATACTCTTTTATAAGTTTTTATAGCTTCAGAGAGCTTATAGAAAAGATCATCTAAATAACTTTTGGAGGAGGTAGTTTAAAATAAATATAAACCCACCATAATAATAATGTTTATAATAACTGATAAAACATTATAAAAACCCTCTCTTATTAGTAAGAGGCCTGTGTCTCTTGTTCATCTTAAAGAATGAATTTTAGTTCTGAACTTAACTTTTTTTCTTTTTTTTGACAAACAATTTCATGTCTGTGCATTATGGTGCAGGTTCAGACGCACCTCAAAGAATTTTTCAAGCCACCTTAGTAACTAGGGATGGTTAAAGCCTCAGTGGAGTATAGAATCATAGAATAGTTTGGGTTGGAAGGGACCTTTAAGATCATCGAGTTCCAACCCCCCTGCCATAGGCAGGGACACCTCCCACTAGACCAGGCTGCCCAGTGCCCTGTCCAGCCTAGTCTTGAACACCTCCAGAGAGGGGGCATCCACAACCTCCCTGGGCAACCTGTTCCAGTATTTCACCACCCTCACTGTAAAGAATTTCTTTCTTATGTCTAGTCTAAATCTATCCCCCCTCTAATTTATATACATTGTATGAACTCAGCTGAATGCTTCTGCTTTTTTCCCCCCAAGGATAGCCTGCTGGGAATGCAATACAACAGACTTACACAACTGAAACCCCAAGAGACAATTTGGCCACTTTTGAATGTTAGTTTATCAAGATCCAGCAAAACCAGCTTCTTAAATACACACCACCACCCACATATGCAACCCACTAGTTTGCCCAAGCAGGTCAAAACTGTGAGAACTTTACTGAAATCAGTGTAAGTCACTGGAAGCTCACACCCCACGTACCTTGTCTCTACATCAGCGTAATACCTCCCTCCATTAGGGGAGAGGAAGTATTTGATCAGATGTGGAGAAGATGGGGTGAGAGTAAATAACAATGGAATATCAACTTTGACCAGATGGAAATTTCATAAGGCTCTCTTCAATTTTTTTCTATATGCTTGTCCTTACATGGTACAGGTTATAATGTTTTGGTTTGTTTAAGAACCATAAATTACTTTGCTTAGGGTCCAGTGTCTCACTTAATTACACTCCAGATTTCTATTTTATGTTATTCAATGCAGTGAAATGCTTTGTTTAATCCAAAGGAGTCTTATTTCACCTCCAAAATATCCAGGGAGTATTTCTCTTCAAAATTAAAACTGAAAATTTTGCCCTATAAAATGACAAATATCTGTTAAGCAGTTAACTTTTGGAGAAAACTATTTGAAGAGCAGAGTTCGTTGCTGACTCTTGTTTGGGTTGGTTGAAAGTTGGACCCTGTTGAGGCAACTGGTGTACAATAAGTTCTAGGGGTGGAAGAACTGCTCCTTCTCACACAAAGCCAGCTTGAAAAATCCTCAGTTTGATACAAATTTACAATTTTTTTTTGGATGACTGGATTAACACAGCAATGAAAACCACAAATCTTTTCCATCTTCCAGATAGGTCTAAGTGGCCCCTGCCATCTCTGCTCTTTAAGGCATCATTTTGAATCCTGACCAGTTCAGGTGAGCTGCTTCTTTTCTTGTCCTTGGCAGTGCACCGTCATGGCAGAGTTACAAAAAAGCAGCTTGCCCATTTAATAACAAAGCTTTGTGTTCAGCATAACTGGGACCAGCCAGCCAAGTGCTATGGAATGTGTGAGACTGAAATAAAATTTAGCTTAGACTAGAGAATTGTTTCTGGGTTAAGGAAAAAGTCTGGGAGGAGATGTGCAAACAAGACTGAGATAGAGATCTCTAGGGAGTGGTAAAATGATGGCTTCACTGGCTGCTGATGAGTTCCTGCTAAAAGCAAAGAGGATTTCTCTTGCTGATTTTGATGGAACTTGAAGAGAACTTCAAGATCTGAGGAGTAATGAAAGCAGAGGTGAAGAAAGAGAAAGGAGTCATGCTAATGCTTCATACTGACAGTGAAAATTGATGAAGAGACAACATGGGCAGAAGCATTTGGGAAAGAGAGTGACATTGTCTGGCCTTGTGGTAGAACTATGATTATAAAGTATCTCTGTTTATCTAGGACAAAATGAGGAGATTGAAGTCACTGCTTCACTAAGGAAAGCTGCAGTCACTTCCTAAATTGTTACCATGTGACAAGAGCAGAAACTGAACACAAGAAAAAGAGGAATCTGCAAACTGGGAAAATATTTTTGCATGTTTTTATGCTATTTTATTTTTTAAATTTTAGCAATATTTGACCTGTTATGGAGTTATTGGTAGTCTGTATTCTGCCTAGAACTGAGAACCTCCATCTGTGCACAGGATGAAGTTGTATTACTAATGATACCTTCCTAGGTTTCTGCTATTTTGGGGCTTTCAAGGACCCAGAAGGTGTATGCATTCCTTCAGTCACTGTGATTCCTCATGACTTGGCAGAAAAAAATTCTTCATCCCTGGGATTCCTAACTGCATTTCTGAATGCAAAAGGAGAACATCCCATTCTCCTCATTTCTGGAGGAAAATGGAATATTCAAGCTGGGAAGAAGCACAGTTTCACTGCAATTCACTCTTACTCTCAAATCCAAGCTTCATTAATGAAAATTACTATCAGCTAAAATACTGAAAGCAAAAGCTTTAAGTTCAATAAAAAGAAACCAAAATTTTAGCTCTAGTTTTTACAGCAGCTTCTTTGCTTAGCTGGTTCAGTGCTCCTTGCCAGCACTCTTGTGGCCAGACATGACTACAAAAGCCAGAGGCATAGATTGAGCTCCTCTGCCAGTTGGATCCCTAAATATAGAGAAAATTCTGCTTCAAAAGCTCCAATTCAATTTTCCTTGGACTTATACTCTGGGTGCAAATGCTCATAACATTTTTTTTCTATAAATTCCAGCCATGGAAAGAGTAAACCATGCAAATGTCTCTCAGAAGCCTTTCAGGGGTCAGTACCACAGGTGCTCTTGTTCCTGGTCATCAGTCTTCCCAAACTCAATTACACTGCCACTAATAAACATTGATTTCCTGCTATGCAAGTGAGTCGTTGTGCATGTTTGATGGTGATATGGATTGTGGGTGAGCTCACAACCTTCCATAGAGACTGCAAAATGTCTAACGCAGGAGCAGATGGCGAGAGAAGTCAGCAAACACAGTTGCATTAGCTTGGACTTTAGCAATGTGACACAAAAGATCCTGTTTTTTATGGGGATTCTCATCATGTTTAAATGTCAGCATAGGAAAACATGGTAGAATTCAGAGCCTTACAGCCCTCAATATTCTGAAAGCTATTACTCCAACCCTGATGAGATCTTATGATGTGATGGTACTGGCTGCCAGCATTTTATCTGGCAGAATTGCTTTCAACAACCATCAAATTTATTGGTCTTTAATATTAAAGTTGTAAGTTTAATTTTGCTGAAAAATTTAGCCATAGTTTGCTACATTTATCTCAGCTATTGTTATCTAAGACACTATGGAAAGAAATAGTTTTTGTCAAAATCTTAAAAATGTGTTTATAGAAAAGTAGTACTCAAGTTATTTCATTAACAAATTGTCACATTTTTAAAATGATGGACTTAGGGAATTTTCATGATTTACTGAAATTAAATAAAGGTGGAGGACTTGGAATCTTTGACAATGCTTCCAGCAAGTGAATTTCATCACTATAGCTGTAAAAAAACAAATAACCACTACATAAATGGGGATGTCAAGAGTACAGTAACTGAAAAAAAAAAAAAAAAAATCCATGAGTTACTGCCCACATTAGATTAAGAGCTCAACCATTTGACAAAAAAAGGGACAAGTTTTTAAAAATAAATCATTGGTGTAACTTTTATAATAACAGTAAGTATACTTCTGTAACCCATAACTTACTGTGCTTTGACTTTGCTGCCTTCCCATATACAGTATATCTGTCACTGTCCCTTTACTGGTTATAGAAAGAAAGAAATTGTATTACTGACAATTTTACCTTCACTAAAAGCTTATAACCAAAAGCTCACTTTACAATAAGGTATTTTAATTAATGATAATAAAACTGGAGATCATTCCACTGGGAAAATATTAGAGGAATTAAATTTTCTTTGCACAAAAGAAACATATTACAAAGAAACACCAAAAGATTCTGGGTTGTTCAGCTTACTCAAGTATTTGAAAACTGCAAAATGCACCCTGTATTAGCTAAGAACTCATGGACAGTTTCTAATCAAACAAAAATATACTATTAATCCATTGGTATTCAATTAAGTTAGACCTTAGATGAACACAAATGAACTATATTCACTATATTCTCATTTCACAGATGGTAAATTAAGGAATAAAAGGCTATTTTCCTTTTCCTTTTTTTCTCCTTTTGCAATTCTTGTTCACAGCAACATATTAGCATGAATTTAATACCAGGTGAAATGTAAGGGGCAGGCAAGTGATGGTCTCTACTCAACAAGGGAGCTTGAATTGCCTTAACATTCTCCTTAACTTTTTGGCTGATTGTTGGTAACAATGGAGGAAGCAAAATCAGTAACATATCTGGAAACCGAGTCTTAATTTCTATCCATCATGCTATAAATGATATTATAATAGCTTTGAGGATGCCTCCACACCAAAGACACCCCAGATGCTTTCTTTGTGCTATGCAGACCAGACTCTTCCTGGGTATATGTGCATGGTCCTTTTGAGTGTGTTTCCCTTGATGTAGCCCAAGTTAGGAGCATAAATTTGAAGAGAATTTCCTAATGATCCCTCTTTGACATGCTTTCATCTGTAGTGAATGTGTGAACAGGATTGTTTTCAGGACACATTTTCCAGAGAGCACCTTGTGTACTGCAAACCTTAATGGGTGCTGAAGATGGAGGACTAGATCCATAGCAAAATCCAGCTGTACACAGCAGGGACACCTTGTTCTCAGGACAATATGTTCTGTTCTGTAGAACCTCTCCTGTTGCCCTCTGCTAATAATAAATTGAGATATTTTTTATATCTATTTTTATGATTGTCCCAGTGCCCCAATAGTTTGCAAAATGGATGACAAAAAGAGATAGAAGACAGGACTAGATTATGCAGTGATTAGTTAAAACACATAGATCTCAGAAATATTGAAAAAGAGGTGGTTAATGACATTGTATAAGTGCTAGGGGAGAGAATGATCTCCCAGTGTCCACAATTTTAGAGAGGCCAGCAGAAAAAAATTATAATATTTGCTGTAAGATAATTGTAGACTTGGTTTTACACAAGATCAAGCTTTTTGATGGACCATCCTCATGTAAAAATGCAGTTCTTATAGTAAAAGAAGACAAAGGTGTCAATAGGTGACTCTCCTTGGCAATTCTTAGAGAATGCACAGTTTTCTGGATGACAAAACACTAATACTCTGTACCTTAACCAAGAGGCTTGTGTTAAAACCATTCTCATTAAAATTGTATCAAAAACAGAGAGAGAGCACTTGGTGTGTAACTAATTGCAGAATAAAATCCTAAGACTTTTGTTTACATTCACTAAACAAGACTATTATAGCTGTTTGTATGTGTTTCAATTAAATGTCAAGATTTGATAATTAAGAATAATGATATTTATAATAATTAAGTCTGTTGTTTGACAGAAAAATCTGTAGTCCTACTTCTTCCCCCCCCCTTCTTTTTCTTGATGGGGTAGCATGAGAGCTTGACATACTTACTGAGAATCACCACGTCATCCTTACTTCAGAATCAAAATTAGAACACTATGGAAAATTGAACTCTGCTCAAGGTTAGATACTCTGCAAGTACAGGTGGCAAAGTTTATTCAAAAAATGAGCCCAAATAAAATCTGTGTTTGGAAAATTTGATAAGAAAAACTAATTAAATTCATAAGGGAAAAGGATTCTCTTGGTGGCACGTATTTACCAGGAGAGAAAAGGCACTCTGCACATAGCTGCAAAGCACCCTGCTATGCTGTATGATAGGGAGGTCTTCTTTTGCTGGCATAAGTCCCTCCTAGATGGCTTTGTGATAACCTAATTTTACAAGTATAGAGGAAGAAGCTTCCTCTGCAGGTGTGAAAGCAGGAATGCCTGAGGCAGCAGGATTTGCTCTGGATCCAGCAGCATAGTCTTAGACCAGCAACTTCCAGCAAAACACTCATTGAGTTGAGCTTACTGCCATTAAAGCTTGCTGATTTGCTTAAGATGTTGCATAAACATTAGATCATTTTTAAAGGCCAGATTTGATCTATTTTTACCTATATTTTGCTGAGTTCTACTCAAAGTTTTATTTTCCTACAGAGAAAAGAGGGCAATCACAAGGACTGTCAAGCATTATTCACTTTGAATCTTACACTCAGCCTCATTCTAATGCCACTGGAAGCAAAGGGAGGTTTTTCAGATTATTTCAATATTATGGACTCATACTTCAAGATTGTGAGATACTGAGTGCCATTCAATGACACTGAAAGCAGGTGCAGCTTTTCATAAGCTTTTAATTTAAAGTTTGAGTTGGAGATTTTGGAATTAATTTAAAATGGAATCTAACCTCTCAGATTATTATTCTTCATATTTATGGAACAGATTCAGAATATCTATTTACAATTAAATGACTACTTACTCTATCAAGCTGTCATTTTTACATCCTATAATAACATTCACTCTGTCCCAGGAAACTTTTGAACTAAGGTCAAGGCATCTGTGAGAAAAGATAGTATAGTGTGAAATACATGCTGTGGGAAACAGAGAGAGGAAGGAAAAGAATATTATAAACTCTAGTCAGAAAACTGTCAAAGAAAGTAAAAAAATAAGACAAAGTTTATTTTAAAACTTCCTGTTAAAACCTATCACAACATTTCTTGAGCCACAAACATATTCATAAGCTTTTGGAGGTGTGAATTTTTTTCCTTTAAATGTGGAAAATTTATTCAACATGCAGATATTTCTTCCTAGTGCAGCCACACATTTAGAGAATTTATTAATTTTATTTTAGGACCCATGTTTTTCAAGTGACAAGTATTTAGCCATAACTTTGGGAAACTCATCAAACTTGATTTTGGGCAAGTGATGTGTATATGCTGTCTAGAAAAAAAGTAACTCCCCAGACTCATATCCAATGCACTGGGGCTGACAACTGAGATGTTAACAATTCCTTGACTTTAATGATAAGTCTTCTGTTCACTAAAATCCAATGCAATAAATGCTCCTGAAAGAGCATTTGGGATAACCTTAATGAAAACACAAGGCCATCACCCTGGCAGAGCTCACGCAAACTGCACCAACAGCACCTTGAACTGAAGCACAAAGATAAAACACAACACTCCAGTTTTCCTGATAAAGTTTCATCTGACCTCAAGCAAACCCCACACAAATCCCTCCTCCTGCCTAACCCACCGGGGGGCCAGCAGGCCCCCNGGGTGTGGGATTTGGGGGAAAATGGGCTGGCAAAGGGTTGGTGTGGAGTAGAGGCAGGAGATGGGGAAAAGAGGGGTATGTGAAACCTGCCTAGAGGCAAACTGGGGGGGAAAATGGAAGGACTTTAGTGTTCACCATGAGAGGGTGAGACACTGGAATGGGTTGCTCAGAGAGGTGGTGGAAGCCCCATCCCTGGAGATATGGATGAGATATCAAGCAGCCTGATCTAGTGCAGAATGTCCCTACCCATGGCGGAGGGGTTGGAACTAAACTATCTTTGAGATCTCTTCCAGCCCAAACCATTCTATGATCCTATGATTCATGTGCCAGTTTCCAGGCTTTTCTCTAAAAATCAGATTCGTAGATTTTTATGCTTAAAATTCCAAAACATTTACACTTGCACTTTACATTACATTTACATTACATTTACTTATACCCATTAAGTAAGTAAGTAGCACACTGCCCTCACAAAATAATAGCCCTCCATGTGTTTACATAGGGTCCAGTGAAGGTCTGTCTGTTTCTAGGATTTTTTTACGCTTCTTAAGGGACTTTTCAAAAAAACTAAATATTTAGGTTACGCTTCACAAGCTATTGAGCTTCTAAAAGAAATGTTGACTCTTTAAATGCTTTGAATCGGGCCTGCTACTTGATCCATTTTAGCAGTTTTAGTGAACCAATAACATTGTTCTCCCTGGATTATGATTCTGAGGGCAGCTTGATTCAAAGCATTTAAAAGAAGTTGAATGAAATCATTCACATGTTCAAAGTGATTCATCTGCATATGCTTTTCAAGGTTAATCCTCAAAACCAGATGCTATTGGTTTGCTAATCATAGACAATAGCTAACCAGTAGAATGGAAAACAATGCTCAGAAAGAAGCTATTAGTTTTTATACTAACAGGAAAACAGTACAAGATAAATTTTTAAAAGCCTTAAAGAGAGGCAGAAAACATTGTCCTTTAAATATTCTGCTATCTAAAAGGCTGCTTACTAGACCAAATCCAATAAAATGAACAAGGTAGATTAGCTCAGTTCATTGCTTTTAATTAAATACATCCTGGGCAATGCTCTCAATGAATTAGCAAGGAACATTTGCTACTTCTCATTTACACTCCTGCTAAAATAGCAATTGAAGCAACTTTATTCTGGTTAAATACTGGGAAAGAGTGGTGTATAAGGAGCCAGGTGTGGACTTTGCACACCCAAAGAATTAATCCCAAGGGAAGGAAGGGATGATCCAGGTGAGTTTTAAGTTGGAAGTACCATATTTCAAAAGCATGTAATCCACAATGTAATCCTGAATCCTTATTAAGGGCAGGCTTTCCTGCAGAAATACTATCCTGACCTTTCTCTTACAGTTGCTATGGAAAGAAATGCTTCCTAGCTTCTGGCAAAGGGCCAGTAATTGTATTTAAATGGAGTGTTGAACAACCATAATATGTGCAGTGTGCTATTATGTCTTCGTGGGAGGTTTATTATAGGCTTCTGGTATATAATCTAAATTAGATGTCTGAGGAAAAATAATGCTTTTAACTTTGGAAATCGTATTCTTCCTTTAAAATTCCCTGATTTCCCTGATAGTCTTTTGAAGTTCTTCTGAAGCTGTAAATGTTATCTATATTCCTTAATCAAACCATCCTTTCAACCAGCTGCAGCAGAATGTCTCTCTTTCATGTTTATGGGAACTTGGATGCAATTATTTTACAGAGATGAACTGGCTATAAACAACCCTATCATTTCTAGACTTTCAAATTTCATTATCTTAAGCACAAATCAACATTGACGCTACTCTAGTCTGGCTCTGATATGCTGTTTAGAATTAACATGGGTGGCTGATCTTTTATTCAATTTCATTATATTAGTGAGTAAATTTAGCAAGTAAGTTTGCATAGGTTGTGGAATGAAATTTTCCAAGCTATTCATGGTACTTAGATCTTAACAGATTGGCAGACACAGAAAAATGGAATCAACCCTATTATTCTTGTTGGCAACAGGTGTCTGGAAATTAATATTTTTTAGAATAAGATGATAGGGAGTGATTTTTACTACCATGGATTTAATTTTTCATGCATAATTTTAAAGAATTAATGTTTTGCATATACATTTTATATTTACCGTCCTCCCTCCCCCCTTTTTTTTAAGATGGGATTGTGTGTATATGTATGTACATAATTATTTAGAAGGCTAAACAAGGTGCACTTGACAGGTTATGAACTTAGAAACAAAAGCCAGTGAGGCAGACATTAACAATTCTAGCATAGAATTTTCATCCCACTGAAATCAAATGTTCTTGTTTTTGTTTTCAAGAGATGCCAGATAATACTGTATTCTCAAGTACCTCCTACAGTCTGCCAATAAAGATTTGTTCCTGTCATCTTCTTCCCCTTTCCCTGCCTTTTTGCTTGCAGTGACTTTTCAGCAAAGGTTATCTTTTTTGACTTGCTCTTAAAAAAACACTTTCCTGCTGTTTCCATCCTCAGTGCCTCTGAAAGAGCCACTTCTGCTGCAATCTGCTGTGAATCAGCTGCATAATTATGTTCAGTAGAAGATAATATATACACCTGCTACTTTCCATTTTCCTTAATTGTTTTGTACTCAGTGATGCTTAACTGTCCTCCACTGCAGACCTACAAAGATGTGTGTGTCTTTTCTATGTGCTTGGGCTGTTTAATACATGTCTATGTTATCATAGGTATCATTGGATTTTTACTGGCTTTTGCAGAAAAAATACAGTGCTTCATCTCAATCCCACGTGGTCTGGACACTCGGTTTCTTTTCTCATTTTGAAATGTGCACTATCTTCATTTGAAGCACTCTAATGCTTGTCTTGAAAGAGAAATAAAAATAATATCCTACTCATATTCTTCACACAATGTGATTCTGAAGACTTTCAGCAATTTAGCCATCAGCTATTTTCCATGATAATGCACACTGCCCAACAAATTTCCTTGAAATGCTTCATAGCTTTGACCATAGTTGCTGGTTAGACTTACCTGAGCTGCCTGACCATTACAAATTATGTGTAGTGCAAATGGCAATAATTTTTTTTAAAGCAATTACAAAATTAAAAAACTTAGAAATCGTGAGAAAAACACTCATTATCTGAAAGCAATTACAGGCTACCCAATTTAACAGTCAATGTTCATCTACTTTATCACTCCTGAATGAAGTTTACCTACATTTCGCAGCAAAGATTGCTGCTTAGTGTGTTTCTTTTGATCAGATAACCTGTAAATGTCCTTTAAAATAGTTTTCATGATTGTTTAAGCTAATGAATCATAGAATGGGTTGGGTTGGAAGGGACCTTAAAGATCATGTCGCTCCAACCCCCCTGCCATGGGCAGGGACATCCTGCACTTAGGTTGCTCAGTGCCACATCCAACATGGCTTTGGATGTCTCCAGGGATGGGTCCTAAACCACCTCTCTGGGCAACCCATTCCAGTGTCTCACCCTCTCATGGTGAACACTCAAGTCTTTCCATTTTTCCCCCAATTTGCCTCTAGGCAGGTTTCACATACCCCTCTTTTTCCCCATCTCCTGCCTCTGCCCCAAACCAACCCTTTGACAGCCCATTTTCCACCAAATTCCACACCTCTGGGCTGCACTGGAGAATCCTCCCCTCCCCACCTGTTCCAAATCAGCCCCCTCCACCCCCTCTCCTATTTAACAGCAGCAGGGAAGGACAGCAGCCACCATTTGCCCCCCTGTGGGGCCTGAGGGATGCTCCTCCTGGTGTTTCTGCTGCAGGACATCAGTGGTGAGTTGCATTTTCCAAGGGGCCATGGTGGGAGGAGAAAGGCCGGGGGGCCTGCTGGCCCCCCGGTTGGTTAGGCAGGGGGAGGGATTCGTGGGGGGTAGGGAGATGGCCTTTTATTTCAATTTCTTGTCTTAATGCTCTGTGGCGTTTGCCTGAGGTCAGATGAATGTTTAGCAGAAAATCAGGATCACTTTGTTTTAGCTCTGTGTTTCAGCTCAAGGTGAGTATTATTCTGTAATTGGTCTAGACTAACAAAAAATATGGGGTCATCTTATCTGTCTGCTATACAGTAATTTGATGGCTCATGATTGCCTGACACATACTCTTTTGTTACTTAATGTACCGTGGGGATTAATTTGCTGAATGAGAAGATGCAGTTCTACAAATTAATCTTAGCTGTACTCTTCTTAAGAACTTTATATTATTCAAAAGGTTCATAAAACTTTTTAAGCTTGCATTTTACTGCTGGCACTTCAAGCTTTACAGGGTGGCTACTATATTTTGTCTTTCACCAGATAGCATGTGAAGAAAAACCTTAAGAATGCTGTTGAGTTGTATTTCACAGGTTGCTGCAAGATTTCTATGCATGAAGCATGTCATTGACATCAGTCACTCACAATGTAAGGTGTGAAGCCATCAGAGTAAGAAAATCTGGAGATAAAAGAAAGAAAGCAGCAGGGGGACTGGAGTGAGCGAAGCAAAACATATCAATCTGTGGAAGATGCCTGACTACTTCCAATTGTGCTGTCATGATCTTCTGATTTATTCTCCAGGGAAGAAGGACTGCAATTATACTGTAACAACAGGTACAAAATTGGAAAGAAAAATACATCTTAAGCAGAGTTAAAGACTTATCAGTTTTATACAAAATCTCCTTTGGGGCTTTCTTAAACCTATGCTAGGATCAAAACAAAATTCAAGCAACCTTGTTTTATGTGGTTTGCAAACATTTTAAAGCCCTAAAACTGTATAGACTCAAAAGCCCAGATTCATATGAATGAACTTGCATTACTCTTGTCTTGAGTATTAGTGATGCAAACACTTGCTGTAATTGGGAGGTTTGGGAGTGAATTAAATAATGTTGTAGTGTTTACCTTCTTTCTGATTCATATTTGTGTTAGTGAAGAGAACATTGAGAATAATGCCAAGAAACAAAGTATAATTGCATAAATTCTAAGCCAGGGTCAAAGGATTCATGTTCTCCTTGTTCTATGTACCTGGTACATATTTTTTAGATGTCTTCTCTGACCTAGGAAATTATTGCTATTTTACTGAGAAGATAATAAAGTAAAAGTAAGTTAAGTGACTTGCATGGGTAATAATAACATAGCAGTGGGTAGAATTAGTGAAAAGGCACAAGGAATTCCAATGCTGTGAGAGACAGCCTATTGCCAGGAAAAGGGGAAATAAAAATCCTCAAAATGTAATCTGAGGTAACTTTTAGAGAAAACATTAATTATAATCAAAGCTATCAAGGTCTAGTCAAAACTTTCAAAATGTGAAAAAGTAATTCAGGTAGAATTCTAGAAGAAATTAAAATATTTATTCTTTTAGTATGAAAAACGCATTCCAGTCTCTGAACAAGAAAACACGGGGAAAACATCCAACTCGAAGCTAGAGTGAAGAAAACTTGTATGTTAAAAGATGTTTTCAGATAATATTTCTAAAATTTGAAATGATTGTAAACTCCTAGACAAAAGAATAGTTTTGGTTTCTATCCAGAATTTTTGAATGCAATATCTATTTGCTCAAAACAATCATGAGGAATTCCCATGGCATGAGCATGTCTACCTTTGAACAATTCATTAATTCAATTCAAAGCCTTTTCTCTACAATCATCCAAAGGATGTTTTTGTGCCTTCCAAAGAGCATATTTGAATTGCACCATTTTCAGCTTTTCTATGTGGTTTGTTTCTGTGCATGTTTTGAGCTAGACCTTCATCAGCCCTTGGGTCTTTGGTCTATTCTGAAACAAAGACATTGTCCAAGGCTGGGTTTCTCCTTGCTCAATCCCACAGCATGTCTTTTCATGTGGTAAATGTCCAGTTTCTGGTGAATCTGACCTTAAGACAACCCCATCACACTAAGGAGAGATGATGATCATGACTTCTACTGCTCCTTTGAGCTATCCCTCACTTGCCCTGATCTGCAGCTTGGTTTTCTGGAGAAAAAAACATGAGGGCATAGTCCTACAATTACTTGACTGTATGTGAGCTCTCCTGCTCAGGTCTTCATCCCTCAGGCTTGCAGAGATGGCTGCAGGTTTCCCAAAAACTGATCAATGAACCTGGTTGTGGCACTCAGCTTGAACCTACAGTTCCTTGTTTTATCTCTTGTCACTCTATCAAAACACCTTGCAGAATTGGATGGTTTCAGGCTTTGAAAGATAAAATGGTTGGGTTTTTTTCTACGGCTTTTTGCTTATTTCTCTTATAGTGTCGGGTATGAAACACCTTTAAAGATTTAAAGGGGGAAAAGGTGTGTCAAATCCCAATGCTTTTGAAAGGGGATGCTGCTGGATCAGCAATTGCTTTAAACCATAACCAGAATAAAGGATGCAGAAATAATCTATGCTCCCTTTGAAAAAGACCCCTAAGAAACTAGGCATACAAAGAATGCAGCTGAGAGACAAACTTTGCTGAAAACAGCTCCTGCTGCAGCTACTAAGGATCTGTCATTATAATTGTATTTTCTGTGGACCCTCGTGCTGCCATTAATTGTACACACCAAGGCATTTCTCAGAATGAGCTGTTTAAAACATGGCTCCTATCTCCTAGTGTAGCACAGTCAAAATAAAACTGTCCAAACACCCTTTCAACTTTCACTGTCATCACCTGCCAATGTGACTCTTTGAAAGAGTTTTTGTTTTAGTAGCTGCTTGATATGAAAGAAGCATAGTCATATCCACAGATAAAACTCCTGTGATGAATGTCTGTTGCCATTTGGGCAAGAAGGAGTGCTTTTCTTCCCAACATTTTATTGATTGTTTGTGAACTCATTGATAAAACAGGCAGTGTGCCTTGCTGCAAAATGCTGCCAGCTCTGCATGCAGTCTGGTTTAACAATGAACCCAATGCTAAATGTCCTGTTTATGACAGGAGCCTTATGAAAAGCCATGCTTTTGAAATAACAAATGGTACTTTGTACATTATTTCACTGAGGAGATGCTATTCAAAATAAATGGGAATTAGAGTTGCAATGATGTTTGATAGATTTAAAAAATAAACATCTTTTGTAAGTTCATCAGTGGGAAGTCAAAAAAGCAAATTAATGTAAGCTTAAAATCACAGGGAAAAGGCAATCCAGCTTAAACAGTCCTTCCTGGAAAGAACATGTATTCTTTTATCTGATATCAAAGGTAGAGAAATTAGTGATCTGAAACTTTATTACATCCTAGCTGGAATTAATCAATGGAATTCCAAATGTTCCAAGTATCACCTTGTATTAGTGAGGTTTAGCTGTGTGCTTTGGACTACAGTTAATCTGAAAATAATAGCTGAATTTAGAGTTACAGCTGCAAGCAGGAAAGTGCAGTGAATTGTGATCAGCATTTGTCCTCATGTTTGCTGTGAGTGATGGAGGCAAGTCAGCGTGAGCATACACACTCAGATAATCAGTTACCTGACAGGGCTTTGGATGATGGAAAGTCTTTTCTGTGTCTCCAGAGAGCACAGTGCCTATTTAAGACATCTCCTGGAAGACAAAGGGATAGAAGAAGAGCCTCTAGATTACACAGCGATGACAGAGATCTGCTAATAAAAATGTAAATGTCAAAAGGCTCCCTCCTCCTCTTGGTGTAAATCAGCATAATTTCAGACACAGCACTTACTTAGACCTTCTGAGGATGCTGATTACCAAGGTAGATTCAGTGTCTTTTTTGCTTTGCTTGTCACTGTCACACAGCACAGAGGCCATGCAGAAGCCGTATCCACATCTCAGATACATCTGCTGTTGTCACACCAAGTATAGTACTCAAGGTGTAATTAATAGGCAGCAGAAAAAGACTCAAATTCAACAACAGCAAGGGCCACCAGCTGCTTTACAGTTGGAGGGAGGGCACTACTAGGTAAAACTCGGCTGACATGCTTCAAATTCCTCAAAGACAAATATATAACCCCTTAGCATGGGTACACAGGGTTCTTGAATTTGGGCTGCCACTTGCATGGCATATCTAGAAGAAATAATTTAGCACCCTTGTGAATTTGACAGTCTTTCATAATTGATTATATATGTGTAACCACGTGAGTCTCACTTCTCTCAAGTCATCATTTGAGTAACTACAAAGCCAACCTGAAGTTGTGTGTGTCAGTTCTTAGATTTCCACTGACATGCACTCACATTCATGTTTTATTTCAGATTGACCTTTTCAAATGGGTATTATGGAGAGTACAACTAAAGGGACAATATGTGAGATAAAAAAAACAAAACAGAAACAACCAAGGGGAAAAAAAACAAAGAAACCTGGACTTCCTCTCTTATACTGGTGACATTCAAATGTATTTTGCCAAATCCTGGCTTGACACTTTCTTCCTAAATTATCAGTAATACATTCTGTAATGGAGAGAAAGTCAATTGAATTTCCTTTAATCTGTCTTCAACTCAAATGCTCTGGATTGGTACATGACATAAGTGACAGAAGGTTAATTTCCCCCTGCTTGCATTTTGATGGACTAGAACCCAAATTTTGTCTTTTACTGTTGTTTCAAGTTGAATTTTTTGAGTTTTATTGGATTTTCTTGTTTGTTTCTTTTAATTATTATTTGAGGGATGTAATGAGATGTTCATTAGCTGCAGGTAATTGGAGATCATTATTTCTACTTTCATTACAAGCAGGTCTGATTAGTGCAGGGCTTGCTTGTGTTGGCCTTCCTGCTACTATGTGCCCTCTCCAGCAGCTTGGAATTTGCTGGACAGACTAAAATTGCTGATCCTATCACTCCTGCACTGCCATCCTCTCAGCTTCTCTCTGTTTGACAGTAACCAGTTGCCATGGAAATAATTGTAGTTTCACAAATTCCGTGTTATGATTTCAATAGACTATTGTGTAAACTGGTAGAAATGGTCTGCAAGAGCAGCTAACACAAAAGACAATGGAAACAATAAAAACAAACTCTAGAGAACAACACTGTCTGGTAACTGTCTGTGAGGTTTTACTGACTAGTCCTTCAGGTAGATTTTTCAGGTCAGGTTCCTTTTCTTCAATATTTCTGTTGATGGGAACTCCTTGCTCTCTGCCACATTTCCTATTAATCCTTAGGCAGTCAGATATTCAGTGAAGTGACAGCAGCATTCCACAACAGCAGGTATCTAGGGCTAGACAAAGTGCACTAGACAGCATCTCATTTGTATTCTGCCCCACTTATGGCCGAGACACTGCTTACATGAAGCACTGGTACATAGCCATGGCCCTTCTGGCAGTCAATGCATGCTAAGAAGTCATGTGCATCAGACATGGAGGGAGGAGATAAGGTGTTTTTCTACCAGTCCCTGCATCTGGTAGTAACGGTTGGATCAGAGATCTCACTTCTTTATCTCCTTTATCTCTCTGTCCTTTTTTTTTTTATTTTTATATTTATTGGAACATTTATCACACTCTGGGCAGACTTCAGCTATTATATATGGAAAAGTTTCTTGTTTACGAAGAGATCCAAAATACCTGCTAATACTGTAAATCAGTCCATGAAAATTTCCATGCTCTGCAGCTAGACTTTCTCTGTGTTCAAGGTTTCTCACAAGCTTAAGCATATTAAGTTTCTGACAGCATTTTCTGAGGTTCAGCTCTTTAGTGCTTAGAGATATGGTTTAGTGATGGTTCTTGTTTAGTGATTGTTGGGCTAGATGATCTGAAAGATGCTTTCCAACCTAAGCTATTCTATTATTCTAACTATGGTAGAATAGTCGGTCGTCCCAGTTTAATGATCAAGAATGCAGGAAATTATTCTTTTCAAAACTTCTAAAAAATATACTTTTTGCCCCAGAGTTTTACTAGGAGAAACAGGTTTCCCCTCATTTCCACCCTTTTAAATGATGAACAAATAATACCTAGAAAGTTATAATATTGGACTCTCTACTGGCTCTACTATAGCTCGATGTATTGCTGATTTGCTTATCTGGTGGTACCTGGGAGTTGTCCCAATTTTGTGATGATGAATGCTTCCTGCCAGAACCTGTTCTGATAGAATATATGGAGTCAAGTAAGAGTCATAAACTCGCTCAAAGGCATAAAGGCATAAAATATATAGTATTTACAGCAGATGAAGTCTAGATTACTAGCCAGGAAGCCTATTGAGATATATGAAATAGGTCTCCCCATGCTTTATTTAATCATCTGTAGTGTGAGGATATTAATGTCTCCCTTATAGGTATATTGTGAGGATAAAAACACTCATGACAGCAAGTTATTTACACTGATGTTGTGGGACAACATGTTTATTAGATAGCATTTAGGGTGTGTGTGGGGGGCAATTTCCTTGCAGTTTTATGAAAATTAATTAATTAGTTCTTGGTATAATGATACTGATTGAAAAGTAACAAATTTTGGAATTGATTTTGACAGATTCAAAACAAGGGTTTGAAGGTTTCTCTTTAGCTACTCACAATATCTCAAACCTATGGGTTCAATTACATTTGAAATGTGTCCAGCCTATCCCCAGCACATAACAGCATACTCTGTTTTCCTCGTGTTTGGTCCAGTGCCATTCTCTCCTTCTTTGTGGTTATGTTTGAAATAATCATCCTTGGGAGCATTTGCATGCAAGAATTATTTTTCTCATGCTTGGAGAGTGTTTTTCATTTCTGAGAGAAATTCAAGGAAAGAATGAGAATTGTTTTGATTTATGCAAAGCTGTGAATGTTTTTAGAATTAATTTTAAATCTAGCTACACTAGATTACACTGATATAATTTGTTCTAAGCCTTGTCTACACTAAATTTCAAAGTACTTTAAAAAAATTACTAAGTAACATCAAGATTCTAATTCCAGCATTAATCTTTGGCATAATCATGAGGAGGTTGATGTGGGATATATAAAGATTTACAAAGTAGTACCACAATCAATGTAAGTAAAACTGGGTGGATTTTTATGGTAGAAAATAGGCCTTGTCAGACAAACTATAGATATTGGAGTATTTTATAGTGTTACAAGTATGGTTGTCAAAGATAAGTGTTAGTAAAATAGCTGGGCTGTAATTCAAAATAAGATTTAGGATGGCTGTTGAGGACAGAAATGGCTGAGAGTTAGGTCCTTAGCTCTGTAAATCAAATTTTCAAGGCACAGGTAGATCTATAGCCTGTATGGGAAAGAGCTAAAAATCTTACCAGCAGGAATCCTAAACCCTACACATTGATTTAGGGAAAATAAAAGAGAACTCTGTTAAAAAGTAAACTCCTGGTAACCAAATGAGGAGACAGAAAAAGATTGATATCCAAGAGCCTTCTTAGGACAGAATTTTTATCAGGATGAGTCGGGACAGGAATACCTCTTGCCTTGAAAAAACCTTCTCAGTCCCCTGAAAAATGGGAAAGCAAGGGAAGAAAGGAGTAATTTGGCCAATTTGGCTCCTCTGTGAGGCTTGTTATGCACTTAAGGCCATGATAAAGGACATCTAAGGCTGTTTTGTGCTCAGAGCCATCCAGGATAGTGCTAGAGGACCTTCAGTGGGCAAAGTGAGCCACAGTGAGAGAGTGTCTCATCCACACCTCATTTGAAGAGCACTTTCTGGAGTAAATTATCACCAGCACTGCTCCTGGACATGGAAAAAAGCTGGATAGAGAAGTGAACTAAAAAGAAGCAGGGTAGTTAGACAATGGGAACTGCAAAAATCATACTTATTCTCTGCTGCTCTTTATTTTGTATCATAGATCTACCAGTATAAACAAGCTACAGTAATCTCTGAACAGAAGTAGAGGCAATGACAATTTTGTCTTTCTAACTATCCTCATGATGAGTAGCTGCAAGATTCCATCCAAAAAGATGTCCACAAGACATCACTACTTTGAATTCAGTGCAGCTCAAGCAAACTACTTACTATCTGAACAGAAACTATTAGGTCTGGGGCTCTCTTGCCCATTTAGGCAAAAGATTGCTTTCTATTTGCACACCAAATGTCACTGGTTGGACAAGGAGTGCATTTCAGATGATCTTGGATGGTCTGGAAAAGTAAGCTTAATTCTAGTGGACTTCTATCTTAAATACCAGTCATACATGATATATGAGTAATATGACCAGTTTGAGGAACATCTATCTTTCTCCCTGATGTCTTCCAAATGATTGATTTGGTCCTGTACAACATTCTGATAACAAAACTATCACTATACCAAAATCAGTGAATTTTTCTTAAATGAATTAAAAGTCTTTGCATGGAGGAAAGATGTTTTTGGTTAGTTATTTTAAGCCTTGATTTTTTCTCTGCTTTTTTGTGTGTTTCACCATTTTTTTTTGTGGAAGATTCTGTTTTGAAGGCATTTTTGTTACTGATGTCCAAAAGTATAGAGGAAATATTTTTACAATAAAATCCATTGAAGTATAAAAATTATCCAATATCTGAAACTAGAATACTTATATTCACCCAGTTTTCACCTCCTTTCTTATCATTTTATTTCTTCCTCCCCTTCCACCCCCAAATTTGAGTTTTCAGCCTTGTGGTCTATTTCTGGAAAGGAGAATAAAAATCATGAAAACCTTACAGTTTTGCAATATGGAAAAAATATTTTTCCATCCTGCTCTAATTAAAATTTTTCTCTAATTAAATCTCACTTAATTGACATCTCAAAAAATGTAATAATTAATCATGATACAATGGAGCCAGTCCCAGTGCAATCTGTTCTTGACCAAATGCTATACAACATCCTTATCTTTAGACTTGAGAGAGTATAATCGTTGCTAGTAAAATATACAGATGACAGGAATGGGTGTATAATAAATAATGAGAATGACTAATTTCTATGAAAAAAAAAAACCTGGCGATTCCTTGAGTGGTTGTTTTCATTTGAAACTCATGAAAAGATAAGGCTTTAGGAAAGGTAGGTCATGAATACAAATTGTCAGACAGCACTTGAAATGCTGAAGTTCTCAAAACTCTTGTGGTTTCAAAATAGCTTAACAGGAGCTGTCTGTATGATGCTGCAGCTAGCAGAGCAAAATAGCTTTGGTGTGTGCACCAAAAACCAAAAAAAATCCCTGAATATCAAATAGACATTTCACCTTGATATCCCTCATGAAGATATTGCAATGTAGCAGCTGGGTCTCATGTCCGTACTGCAGACAAAANCTCAAAACTCTTGTGGTTGTAGCTTAACAGGAGCTGTCTGTGTGATGCTGCAGCTAGCAGAGCAAAATAGCTTTGGTGTGTGCACCAAAAACCAAAAAAAATCCCTGAATATCAAATAGACATTTCACCTTGATATCCCTCATGAAGATATTGCAATGTAGCAGCTGGGTCTCATGTCCGTACTGCAGACAAAATGATAGAAATTTAAATGTTTCAGAGAGGAGCCATGAAGATACTACTAGTTCTGGGGAGCTGATTATATAATGAAAGGCTGAGAGTTTTAAGGATTTTACCAATCGTTCATCCAAGAGCTGCTAAGTTGATTATTGATGCAACTACAAATCAGAGAACAATAGGCTGTAGCTGATCTTTAGCCTATCAGAAATAGGTGTAAAGAGATTTGCTTTTGGAAGCAAAAGTGAGACAAGTCTGGGCTGCAAAATAAGGCACCATTTTGAAGCTCTGAATGCCAATAACAACTGCACTGATATTTCTTGGCATGTATTGTCTTCTCCAGTTTTTAAAGTTTTTAATCTAAGGCCAGATGCTTGCTTGAATGCATGCCTAACTGCAGAGATTCACACAAGTGTTCATGTGATGTCTTAGTAGTTTGAAGATGTGCTTTCAAAACACTATAAAATGACTGTAAGATCTCTGTGTTTCTGGCAGAGTGGGATCAATCCCCCTGCCCCAGTTGTGTTCTCTGTGACTCTTCATCTTTTGTGTTATCAGTGCTGATAATTTGACTACAGAAGCAGGCAGATGAGCTCAATGAACTGTCTGGAAATCAACCTAAGAGCAACAAAAAAACATCCCCTGTGGCTGAAACAACATTTATTCAGAGCAGTGAGCAGTCTGAGATCATGTGTTATCTACATAGGCATTTCTAAACTTGTTCCTTGCTCAATCAACTCAAAGAGAGATCCTGGCTGGTCTTTTCCCTGCCACTCAGACAGAACATCCCCTGCAAAAGTCCACTGTTTGTGTTTCACTTAAGGCATGTCCTGTATCCCAGAACACTTCTCCACCAGAGGTTTCCACCACCTGTGGACTATGACTATTTTTTAGTTTCCTCAAATGCAGATCTTTGTCTTTGTGTAGTGTGATGCTGAGGACAAGGAGAAGAGAGAGGTCTTGCTGCTTTCCTGATCTCAGAAAAGATGACTTCTGCTAAACATCCACTTACAAAGTCAACTAAACCAAAGTGCCTGTCCCTCAGGTACAGAACTAAACCTTTTACTCACTAGGAAATGTTTTTGATAGAAAACTAAAATTAATATGGTGTTTATATAGCTAAGCTAAGTGTTGGATTTTTTTTTGTTCTCTCTGACAAAGTTAGGAAGATAAACTGATAGTTATGATATTATTTTGAATTCTATTCTTAACTAAGAAGATCCAAACCAATATGTTGAATTAGCATGCTTAGGTACTGTAGCCATAGAAGAGTAGGACAGAAGTATGGAATCTCATTGGTAGTACAAGAATGGGGGGGTATCTAGCAGGAGTCAGCTTTAAAACAAAAATATCACAGAGAAGAATCTTTTAAAATTTACTTGACAAAGGTTGCCATACATTCAGAAAGATGTATACATGTAATAAAAATCCATTGAAGGCAATCTGGTATTAAGAAATCATTTCTAGTTCAGGAAGTCCTGAACAGCAAACTGCAGGATGTTAGAGGAATACTGGCATATTCCAAAGACACACTCTTGTAAAACCATATGTTTGTCTTGTTCCTGTGCTCTCCTGTAGGCATCTCCTACTACCAGCTGCTGGAAACAGAGCACTGCACTTGGAGAAACTACTCTGACTCCCTCTAAAGATCATCTGGTAAAAACTATGCCATTCTGTGCTTATACATTTAGCATCTTGCCCTGAGTGCAGGAATTCATCATTTGAGGAGGTGGTTCTTGATACCAGCCTATCATTTCTGACTATTCCCTTTAATGTGACATTTCATCACTGTTGGTTTTCAACCAGCTTCAGCTGCTGAAAATCCTCAAATTCAATTACAAATTCCTTGTGACTACTTGTATGTAAAAAGCTTACAGAAGTATACATGAGATTTACTACAAGAATTTTCTTCCCAAATAAGTTGATGCAAGTTTTTAGTTAGATTTTTCCTAGAGCTTATAATACCCTGCAGCCTGCCTTACAAGTTCAGCACACTTCTCACATGACCGCATTGCACAACTGAACTGGAAAGAGAAAAATACTGGCTCATTTATGTGGTGTGGAATTAAATCCATCAGTGTTATTCAAAGTGATAAGTGGAACTTACATGTACAGTAAATCAGCCAGCACAGCACGATAAATTATGCTTTCCCCTCTGTCAAAGGATTTTTGAATCACAATTGAAATTATTTTCCATGTTCAAAATCTGGATGTAGGAGATACAGAAGCTAAAAGCCCCAAGGCCTTTGCTTACACCCTGAGTTAAGTGACAGTGTGTTTTAAAATATATTAAGGATTTTGTCTACTTGAGAATCTTTTCATCTACAAGTATGTGTTTCTAAATAACTTAAAGCACAGATCTCTTTATTTAGGATTGTATTAAGCTGAAAAACATACGAAACCAGAAGCTATTCTGGTCAAATTTCCCATATAGACAGACCTTTAATTAATTCACTGTAAAACCATGTGTGGAAACTCATTCTGATTTAAGCTCAAATTATATCTGTTCGATTTCTTTCCTTAAATTGATGGGTGTAAACTATACAACTGATTTCAATGTAGATACTACAATATT
The DNA here is from genome assembly GCA_013400935.1 of Turnix velox. Taxonomy (NCBI): domain Eukaryota; kingdom Metazoa; phylum Chordata; class Aves; order Charadriiformes; family Turnicidae; genus Turnix; species Turnix velox. Next base: position 63,146 of record VZTY01021099.1, read on the forward strand.
TCAATGTTTCAGCTTCTTCCACTTTAACATAAATTTTGGGGCTTATCTGTTTTTTCAATTCCACTGTATTAATGTGAGATGACGACATATAGGATAACCAGTGCAAGAGATTATGCAGCCAGCCCATATTCTTACCTGCCTGAGTGTCACTTGGTTGCAGCTATACTTAAATTGAAGAAGAAAAAGGCAGTTTTGACAGGAAGTACATATATGCATGTGTATATCTCACACTCCCTTATCTCTTATCTGTGAATGAAATACATGAAGGTCTGAGCTCAGCTGCCTGCTTTTTCTTGGAGTCAAGTGATACATATTCAAAAAGATGTTCCATCTAGTGTAGCATAGGACAGGAGTGGTTGGCAGGGCATGGACAGCTGGGGGTAGAAGCTTCAAATGCTCTGTTTCACTAGAGGAGGTGAATGAGTGATGAGTAATTATGCATCTTGTATGTCTTCCCCAAGCAGAGCAGAATTCAGATCTACAGTTATGACAAGAACATGTTGGCAGCACATAAACCTTTCCACCTGGTTGTCACTCCAGGTTGGATCAGCCCAGGTTACTCAGCACATCAGGTGTTTTCCTTGCTGCATGCAGTAACTTTAACATGGAAATCCTAGTGCTTGATGTTATTCATGGGTCATTGTGATAATTAGTATTTTCCTGATGAACTGCTTCAAATGTACTCCATGAAACCCACCTAATCAAAACACTTCTGTACACCTTTGATTCCAATGCAGACATGCAGGCACATGCTCTAATATTCAGCTCTCTCCTCTCTTGTGTGAGGATGTTACAAATGAACTTTGTCCTGTGATAAGAAAAACTATACCAGCAATTACAATGGGGTTTGAGTAGGGGAGTGAGGAATATAAATGAGCAGAAAGGTGCCAAGATATCAAGACTAAACCATCTGGCTTAGTGACAGTTGTAAAGTGAATTTTTAATCTGGTGGGTTGTGGTTTTTCTGGTACTGATTTGAATAGGATCTGTTTTCATGTTCTGTGTAGCACAAACCTCTTTCAAAAAGGTCAAGTGAGATTAAATGAAACATTACTAAGTGAGTCTGTATTTTTTCCCCTGGAAGTTGCTTTATTGCAAATACCAGTATAATCTAATTTTTAGTAAAAAAACTGAGAGAAAATGAGAAAAAGGAAAAAAGAGAGACAAGGCAGAAAAAAGGGACATTACTTTCTTCTATTCACACTTGGCTCTTTGCTTTTGTTTTGTAATGAATTCCTGCATTTCTGCAGTTGTACTCCAGAGAATGCTGGAAGGTCTTCCTATAATGAACACAATCTGATATGTGAAGGGCACATCTGCAAACGCTGCTGTGAATCTGAAAGGTGAAAGCTGAGTGAGAGGCATGAGGGATGGTGAATGAAGGGAAGGAGATGAAGGTGGGAGACACACGAGGCTTGCTAAGTGGGGAAAAAAGGAACAGGCTTCTAAAAAGGTAACTGGACAGAGGATTTCTCTATGAAAGAACAGTTGTATTGTTATACAGAAGGGTTTTATTATGGCTCTGCAGAGACTTGGTGAAAGAGCTTCTGGCTGCTTCTGCTTGCTTTCACTTAGAAACGTGTATCCTGCTTCCCCTGAGAATTTCTTCCAGCTCTGTATTGCAGCCAGTTCAATTAAAATCCTGCTGAATGGTATTATTTATATTTGAGAGTGCCACAATTATCAGCAGGAAATCACAGGAATAAGCAAGTGTCATTAATTGCTGTGATCTTGAGTCTGGATGGTCTTAGACACAGACTGAATTAGAAAGATGATAGAAGATGTTTGAGCAGAGAATTTTAGTTGCTTTCTCCTTTTGTGATATTGTCTATGACACAAGAAAATAACTTTAAAGGTTTGGTTACCATAGCATCTTTGATATACTCACTACTGTGTAGTTGCAGTTTTTTTCTTTTATTATTCAGATGAAGAAAATCCTTTTTTTTTTTTTCTTTTTTGTGTGGGCTGATCAGTCTCACTGTCTAGTAATGTACTTACATTGCCATGAGGCATCAAAGCAATCAGCAGATTTCTTCTGTATGTAACTTTCTTCATTACATTTGTGCTCTACAAATATTTTAGCATGAAATTCTTTCTGGAAGGAAAGGTAAATTTTAAGCAAATATCAGATAATAGCTAATAGATTTCAACTCAGAAATGTTACCATCTGCAATGTGCTTCCAGTAGTTACTTATTCATCCAAAGGCCAGTGACAATACCTTGTGAACCATCAATCAAAGGAGAAATGGTGCAGCATAAATGTCCTTTTTTATTTCCAGTACTGAATGTTGTTCAAAAAACACCAATATATGTGGAAAATTATTAGCAATAAATTAAGATAAATATATGTGAGACACTCATAAAATACTAAATGAACATCCAGCAACAAAACCATAAGCCTTGCTAGCTGCCTAACTTGGATGTACGTTTCATGGATGTGTAAAAGATCTTCTACATTAGAAATGGCAGGTACCTATAAACTATTTGCACCCTGTAACTTCCATTAGGATTGTCTTTTTTAAAAGAAGAAGAAACAAGCTTTTCTTTGATTTGTCTCTACTGTATCAATGAAAATATCATTTTTTCTTAAATTTTTATGCAAAAGAAAATGGCAATCAAGCTCTATAAGGAAAATGTTAGACTCACAGTAAACTTCACAGTTGACTCAGATGTTCAGTTTGATCCAGAATTTTGAGATTGTTTGAGAATCTTCTTTCATTAAGTGAACTATTTATAATGGTGACCTAGATCAGTAAAAAGGAAATTTAATGCAATGAAATTATTAATGAAATAAAAGAAAAATAATTTTGTACATAAAATACACACACTGTGATATAGAGCTCCCAGGATGATGATCACACCATTAACAGGCACTGGGAAGGTCCAGTCTGGAGTCAGTGATGGGTGGGAACTGGAATCCAGATCTGTACTGAGGAAAGCAGTCAGAGTATATTGAAGAAAAAGACACTTTGAT
>VZTY01021101.1:0-59238 GCA_013400935.1 Turnix velox
ACTCGTCACTGGTTTCCACTTTTTAAAAGTAGTCTTAGTTTTATAAGTCAGGTAAAAAAAGTAAATAAAAAGCACATCTGTGGCTATGGAAAGTTCTGATAAGTTGACTTAAGTCTGTTGTGATGCCAGGTTAACACCCCGCAACCCAAATACAATGTGAAGTCTCTCATCTGTAGTATTATTGGCTGTTTATCCCAGAATACACAGAGTCAAGATGCTTTCTTCCTGTGGGGCTCAAGAGTGTCCTGTATTACCAAAAAGATGTTACTCACACAAGTTACCATGGAGAGGAGCCACTTCAGGCTTTGCTCATGTTGCACTTCTCTGTTTTTTCACCTTGAAAACAAGGACACTATATTCTATATAGAGAAAGTACTGAGCACATTCACTTTAGCACCACTTTTGTTTACTCCTTTTACTGTGCAGAGTAGAAAAGATCTACTGTCAGATTAACTCAGGCTAACATATGAGTCCCTCCATGTCTCTAACTCAGTCACTGAATAAAACTATACTTAAAGTGCTTTAACTTCTAAGGATTCTGGACAGTGATCAACAACCTTTGGGCTGTCCTGTGAACATTTTCCACTCAGCTCATGAAAACCCTTGTGTCAAGGTCTCAGCTCTGCAGATTTACATCCATGAGAAGCAAGCAGAACAGAACAAATGTATACTGTTTGAGGCTGCACCAAAAAATGCAGCAGTACCACATGGAACCAGAGAAGGACATCCCAGCTTTAGGCAGTCACCAAGACATTGGATCTCTACTCACCACTTCTATCTTCTCCACCTTGCCCACAGCTCATTCCTCATCCATTTCCCTGGTGCAAGAAGGTTGGGCAAAGACAGCAGAGGTTGTGCAGAGGTGATGAGGAGCAGCAGACATGGCTGACAGGAACACACACTGAATGGCTGCTGCCACCACAGAGAGACTGGCCAGCCTTGTTTTCATCTATTCTCTGAAAAAGCTAGCTGTTGATCCTTCTTAGAGTTCTGCTAATTTCACATTGAAATTAGTATGGGCAGACCAGCTGGCCATGGCAACAGGGGCCATGGAGGTGATAAATGCTTTTTTTTTTCTGGAATTAGACCAAACTGTGAGTGAAAAACAAAAACCCACACACAAAAAACCATAATCAAAACGTATCAATAGAATACACCCAGTTTGCCTTGGTGTTGGGTGTGACAGCCCACTCTAGCCAGGAATCTCTTGGTCTTAGTGCACTTGTTCAATTACTCCAACCATCTCCTCCCACATTGGATACTGCCACATGTGAATTTGAGAAGTGAGAAAATCAGGGCTCAGTACTTTGCACTCACAACCTACACAAACCAGCAGCAGGACCCCAGGCATCCTCAGAACCAGGCACTACTGCAAAAGGTAGTCCTTTTATTTTGCCAAACTTGTTCACACTGGAGCAATTAATTACCTTTGGCAATCCCCAACAATAATTTTTAAATGTTCTCTTCTGCAACACCACTGAATTAAAATGGCTTTTTTGGGGGGTTGTTGTTTGTTTGTTTGTCTGCTTTTGAATCCAATCATCCTCCTTTCTAGTTATCTGGACTCCATCAACATCACGAAGTAGAATTGTGACATGAAAATAACCACCTCAGACTTCCCAGAAATTAATTTTCTAATTGGGTTTAAAATGCCTCATTTCTGCATCATATTTTACACACAGTTGGGATTTTTAGGAACACAGTTTCTGAAATGAAGAAATGCAATATTATCATTACTTAATTGGCTTGTTACATCACAGAATTTTATGATGCTAGGTGCTGTATGTAAATGGAAGCAAAAAAAATAGTGCTTGCATAAAAATGAATACTTTAGGGCACAGTGAAAAGACAATAGTAAAGATTAAGATTCTCAATGAATAATTGCTGCACTGTAACCATGATTCTGTAATTCTTACAACAAAAAGAAATACCTATTGGTGAAAATTCATTACTTTTGAGACTGTTATTTATAAACATGTCATATCCTGTAACCTCTGTCCCTCATTTACTCATTAGCAAAATAGAAATAATGCTTAAAATAACTCCCTTGTGGAGTGTGATTTGAACATTCATAGTGCTCTGCAATCATTTGTTTGAGAACATGGCTGTGGAATACTATTGCTAAGGACAAACTGTGCAATATTTATAGCTGATACAGTATTGACTAAGCTCATCTTTTCTATTTTCAAGTCCTAACTAAGCATTGCTTAATGAAATTTGCTAGACTAACTATTCCTGTTGTCTCTGCTGGTAATGCAAAAGCAAACGGCTGCAAGTACGGTACCCTGAAGGCAGACATTAGGAGTTTCTCTGTTGAATCCAGCAGAGAAGTTTCTTGCATCTCCGTTGAATGCCATCACGCTGTGATTAGTTAATCATTAAGTACATAGTGCTTTTAATTAACTGCCAACTCTGCTTGGGCATCTGTTCTGAAAATCACATCCGATCATGCTTTTCCCAGTCTGTGGCTACGGAGCTCTTCAATAATACAGTTATAGCTCCATTCTCCAGCTCTCTCTGCTGCAAGACAGCTCAAGTCCAGAGTGTCCTACATGAAATAAAATAAATTATCTATTCTTCCTAGGGAATAGAAGTAAATGGGAATTAAATTCACTTATTTGCCTCAACAGGTAATAAATGCCGCTATTACAAAGAGGATCAGGCCAATTAACATTTTTTCTATAAGAGAAAAAAGGCTAGTAGAATATTTTTATTCTTCAGTATCAGCACACAAATTCATCAGCCACTTTTTTCCAAAAAACTCACTAATCTTGATCTGTAGGAAGTAATTCCTTCTATTTTATAAGGAGTAGGGTGGTTGATAATAAATGCAACAGATTCTGCAAAACATTTCATTTGACTTAAAGTGATAGAGAGATACACAGTGCAAATTTCCCCTTCCTAACACTACATTTCTCCATCTACACAGCTCAATCTCAGCTCATTTTCAAAAGCTTCACTTGGAGTGTATTTTAAAATAAGTTCTAACATCTTAGGTGCATGGACCCAGGGACATAGCAAGACTGTAACATATCTTAGGTAGTACATTCTGTTTTAAAGGTGATATAAGAAAAGCAACATTAGAGCAAGGAGAACACACAGCAAGGCTGGTTGTGGGCAATGTGTCCACTGCTGGTCTTCGAATCTGGTTGAAAACCAAGTCAAACAAGATCAGAGGAATCACAGAATGGTTTGGGTTGGAAGGGACCTTGAAGATCATGTACTTTCAACCTCCCTGCCATGGGCAAGGACACCTCCCTGTGGTGAATTCAGAGACTGTGGTCATTTGATGGCATGAGATGAAATAAGGGCAAACACCTATATCAGGAGGAGCAGCAATATTGGCAGTTTCAGAGAGACCAAGAATTTGCTGAGCATGAGGGTGGATGGCAACAGCCTTGCTGCCACTGCACACCAGCTCACCTCAGTCCCACCAGCTCGGAGCTGTAACTTATGTATGAATCTGGGCTAGGAAAAAGCTAGAACTGAAAGTGCCCATTATTTCTAAACAGAAAAGTATGTCAAGGGAAAGGGCACTCTTTGTCAAGCACCGAGAACAGAAAAAAATACAACTCGTGGTACTTGATGGAAGAGAGCTAAGAAACCCCTATGAACCACACAACATGGAACAATATATAGTTGAACAATGGACAATCTGCAGCAGACAGGAATATAATGATAATGGTTAATGTAACAAACTCTCACTGTCAGGTACACATTTTACATAATAACCCTTTTTCACAAAGTTCAAAGTCATTCTCTTGTTTTCTTTCAAAATTTCACTGCAGATGTCAAGATGTGCCTGCACACAGAAAAGAGGCATTTCATAACAACATGAAAACATGCATTTCTAATTGTTTCCATGCTTAACTACACCGAGGGCACCACTTTTCTATATGGAGTTCAAGGTATTCCTGGGAACAGGCTGTTTTCTGATGACATCATAAGGACACTGTCACTCAGGCAACAACTTGCTACTATGGCAACCACAGCTTTTACAGATGCTGAACACCAAGGAGGTTAAAAACACCATTTGGGAGATTTGCTAGTTAAAAGTTTGCCAACATTTGATACAAGAGGCAACAAAGCCCATTGCATATGTAAGCATTCTACAGTTTTATACCTATTCTGGGAAGATGAGAACAATCAAGTTGTCTCTTCCATCCAAGAGCTTCCAGGGGCAACCACACTTGAACATACTTCTTGAAATGCCACTGCAGCTAGAAATAGGACCAAGCACTAACTTGGTGATTCTGGGGAAGAAAAGGACTGCTACTTCATCTAAAACAGTCTGTAAAAATGTAGAGGTTTGGGGATCTAGAGTTTTTATCACTCTCAGAGAGGAGACAAGACTGTGAAGGCTATGAGGACATCTTTGGGAAAGTAGATGTTTTCTTCCCATGACTGCAAAGAATTAGAGGACATGAAATAAAAACATCTGCCAGTTATAAAAGGTTTTAAAACTATAAACACCACATTTTTGTTCCAAGACTTTATGCACTTTATTAGCTGCAAGTAAATCTTAGAGCCTTTAGAATGTTCTCAGGACATTAGGCAATTTCCTAACTTAAACCACAGGTTTGTTTAGCTGGTTTTGTCCTCAACCAAGTCAGCAGAAGCCTGTTGTCCACATTCCCGGTAAATCAAATTTCCTGTATTAAAAAAAAGCAGTTAGAATCCATTCTTAGCCTTGACTCAACACCAGCAAAGTATTTTCTTTCATTTTGCTCACTTAGCTCTTCCAGGAGCTGTGCCATCTGCTGGGCCAGAGAACTGTTTGCTGGCCAGCATGGGGAGAATGAACTGGAGAAGGGAGTACAGATTTACCTGTGGTACTTCTTACCTCACCAACACCTTACTGTGAAGGTACTCAACTAAACCTGTAGTAAAAGCATAATTCAAATGCTCATATTAAAAATGCAAAAACTAAGGTACATAGTTTATGCTGCCACACTTGAGCTAACTGGCCACACCTCTGAGGAACAGCAAAAGCCAAATTACTAACATTTGTGGGGAGGTCTCACCAACATGGTACTGACATGCAACAAAAGCTTTGAGGACTGCTCCTGTTCTGGGTATGTATGAAAATCGTCCAGGGCAACCAAGGCAATGTGCTTTCAATGCACCCACCTACCCTACTTCTAGGAGGCTTTTTTCTGTACAAATTCTACTGGGCATTTTGTAGCATTCAGGACATTTCCTTCTTAATCCAGGAGGAGATTAAGGCCATCACTGGTTTTCATTTCCACATGTTTTCCAGCAATCCCAGCTCCTATTGGCAGCAGAGTGCCTTCTCCAAGCAATTCTCCCCCATCATCTGTGAGAACAGAGATGTGGAAGAGGCCAATTACCTTTTGGAGAGAAGGAAATTACTTGCTTATAATTGAGTTCTCCGAGCATGGTGTCCGCTATTAGAGCCACACTCATCCTCCCACCTCCCCCTGAGAGCTGGGGTTTTATTCCTATTTAAGTTCTAATTATTATAATTAGTCTGAAAAGGATTTGGGAGTTAGGGGCTACGATATGCCATATAGACCCCTCAAGGCATCTTTTTATACTAACTCATTATGACCAGTTCTAAACTTTACCATTTAATCTAGTCATTCGGTACCCAAGGTCACAACAGCTGAGACCCCCTGAGCATCAATCCACAGAGACTCCCACCTTCAGAGAACTACAATTAAAAGGTAAATAATTCCCTTGCTGCCTTCTCTGTGAGGCAATGCTACAAGTCAGAGAACGGAATCCAACCTCAGCCTAATTACTACTTGGGTAATTTACACAGTTACAGTGAAAAAGTTGGCAAATGCTTTTTCACTTACCAAAACAGAAACACAAGACCCAGCACCGTTCATTTCAGACCTGGCTTAACCAAACAGCCTTAAAACAGTCAAGCTGTAAATTTTATCTCAAACTCCAAGAAGCTCTGAAGCTCCAGGAAAGTGAAATCATCACAAAATGCAGGCTGTGGAAACAACTGTTCTTCACCACTACAGTAAAGATCTAATCCTTTTCTTTGCTTACTCCATCACAAAACTTCTCTTGAATCAATACAAGCTTTACATTATTTCATCAAACTGAGAATAAAAGGATTTGAAACACTCAGAGCTGAACAGAAGTATGAGCACTTCTTAAAAATACTATCACCCAATTTGACAGATTTCAAGAAATTCAACAGATGCTTCTATTTCCTGAATGACAGCAGCCTCCAGGCTTGAAAACTGTAAAGCAAAGCTTTGAATTCCACAGGAAAGAGCATGAAATGCTATTAAGCAAAACAGTCTGTTACAGTGCCAGCAGCTGGAGTCCAGAACAGTGTCGGTACAAGGAGACAGTTTCAAATACTTCTATTGCTTTTTCTTTTGAAAGTGAATTACATCTGCAAATCAGAAAATCACATCCACATTTCTACCACTGTGCAACAATGTAATACTTGCTAATTCTACATGTCATTAATCATAAGTACTAAACTGAACGATGGTACTGAATTCTTTGAAAAAAGGTGACTCTTTGTATCAGAATTTAGAAAGTGTAATAACATACCCCAATTTCTAAGTAAATAAACCCAAGTTATTACATAACAAAATATATCAGTAAATAAAGTGATAATTCTAAATCTTCCACTGCAAGCAAGAACAACCAGAGGCAAGAAGAAAAAAAAAAAAAAAAGCTGTATCTGTTCTCATTTTCTGATAGAATTCTGTGTGCCAATTCTTCAATCTGAAAGCAACCTGAATCTCTACCCTGGGAGCATAGGTGTAGCAGCTCCAGCACTGTCCCCAGACACAGCACGTCCTCCAAACCAGCACATGCAATTAAACATGATGGGGAATCTTTGCTCTGAAGCAAGGTCCACAAAATGAATTCTCTCCCTCGTAGCCAGCATTAGTATCACACTGGGGACCAGCATGGAGAAGTTTGTACTATTGCTGTCTGAGCTCTGTGTTTGCAGCTGACAAATAGCCTTCAATTTCTAATGCTGCTGGATCAGAAATAGCCTTCTAATTTTCCTAAATTAAATTACAGGCTACTGCTATCTTTGCAGCCAATTATACTACAGAAGCAATGTTTCAGCTCCTGCTGGTTTCTTCTTTTAAGAAGATAAAATGAGAGAAAAAGTTTAGGGACAGAGGCATGAGGGCAAGTCCAATACTGCTGTCTAAATCTGAACACGATGTTTTTGGCTATTTGAATGGTTGATGCCCCCTATAAGAATTGTGGAAAGACTAAAAATTAGTCCTAGCTATTGTATTGCAGTTCCCTTGAGTCAGTTTTTACTGGTGGCCACTCAGCTTTAACTAGATGGTCAGATGCAGATAGACCTCTGGGTCATCATTTAGGAGGAAAAACACTTGGTTCCACCTATTGATTGAAGGTTGCATGTCATGGGCTGCTCAAAGCTTTCCAGTACCTTAGGTAAAAGTTAACAAGGAACAAAATAATATATTTTGTATCTACAACAGCAAAACTCCACACAAAGGTGGGGGAATCTGGGAGGATGCACAGCTCTCCAGGAAGAGCTGCCAGCTTCCTCCAGGCTCCAAGCTACTTCCCTCCTTCTGCTAAGGACACTGAACCTAAGTAATTCAAACCCCAAGGATGTTGCTTTAAAGGTATAGAGGCAAGAACCAAGCTGCTCTGTGCCTGGGATACCACGATGCCCGATCCTTTCAAGACTTTCCTTTTCCTCTCCTACCACCATTGGCCAGAGAACCAACTTCTCCACCTGCCCAAAACCCAATTGAGTCCTCTCAGCACTGCCACCTTCTCCCCTCCTCAAAGAAGGCACAAATCTCTCTTGCCCACTCCCTTTTTGTGATCTCACCTTCCCAGGGTGGACAACTCATTCTTCTCCCAAGACATAAAGGCTCACGCTGGCACACAAACCTGACATCTCAGTCCTACAGTACCCGCCTCCTTCTTTCCCCCTCTAAGCAGCACCAGAACAGCTTGGGGGGAGAAAGAAAAGCCTTCTGTCTTCCACCTGTTGTAGCTCTGGTGGGAAGCCTGGCTGAATACAGGCGACCAAGTCCCAGAACTGAGAGCTACAGGGAGCATCCCACCCATGCCCATCCTCTGGACACAACTAAATTAACTCAAGTTTTTAGTTGAAAGCAAGTACCTCCAGGAGACGTTGCATGTGAAATACCCAACAGACACACAGGACTTGAGCAGACTGTAACTATAAATTCAAGGGGAAAATTAAGGTGCCAAGTCTTTGCTTTGTATTTCTGGCAGTGAGATGGGTAGTTGTTTCTTTTATTCCCCATACATGGCATCCAAAAGTTTTACTTTAAATTAGAAGAATGACATGGAGAAAAATATTCCTACTGAAGTGTGTTTACAGTGTGTTTTCACAGGCTTCATCCTCTGTTGTACATATTGGCCACTCCAACTGGAAGTGCAGAGATTCACTCCCAGATCTTTTTCTGAAGTGTTAAGAATCTATACCATGTGATACTGTAAAAATACTGCCTTTCTCTGACAATATGCTTAAGTTCTCATTTAATAAGAAGAAATACATTATTTAATTTCTCGTGTCTGATATCCAGCACACCCTGCAATCATAAAACCACAAGTCTCACCCATAAAGCTGCTCTCAATATGCTCTATCTCACAATTGCTTCTCCTGTCAACAGCCTGTCACTATTGACACCTACACCCCAGAGGAAGCAGTTTCCTTTGAGCTATTCAGTGATGTGAAGTCCCTGGAACCCCCAGATTAGTGAATCCAGACTTTGGCATGAGTATTTTATTCCTTATATCCCATTTTCTGAGGAATGGTTGTACTGAAGGGTCATGCTATCACTGGCCATGGCATGAAGGGATAACTGCTCAGATAATGGTTTCTGTCTCGTTGCCAGGACATCACTCCACAGCACAACACAGTAACAGCCAGCTCATTTCTTCTGAATTCTGTAACTATCTACAACCCTATTTAAAAATCAATCATCATTCTCACATAGGACTATTTATATTTCAGGTAACAGCATTACCATTCAGCATCTTCACTAGCATTCAGTTGCCATTCACCATCATCAGGACCTGTTTGCCTCAGCAGCTCAATTACCTTTGAAATTAGCATCCTTCTCACCTTTATGAAATCTGGCTGATTTGAGTTACAAGACTGTAGTTGGGGATGTTACAGGCCATCTGGACAGTAGAACAGCTAAAACAATGGAGAGTCTTCAATACTAGTGAGTCATTCCAAATAAGGACTGGAAAAAGCTCTATCTTTTCTACAGCTAAGCTGGTGGAGAAATAGGAGGAAAAAAAGAACATTAATTTCTCATATACATAAAATGTAATGGAAGAGAAGATCTACCTAGCCATAACACATTGTAATGGTCTTAGAGAAATTATGACGGTTATAAGCTCCAGTTAACTAAAAAAAAAAATCAGACTTTCTCACAAATGTATGTAGACTGTCACCAGTAATTGGAGAATGAAGATTTACTGAGAGTTGTGACATCTGTCTCTTAACATTTACTTTAAGAAGATTAAGAGAGTCCTTGACACTGTGAAGTGTTTGAATAACAACCTGATAAAGCAGAAGAAAAACTGAATGATTCCTAGCAAAACAAAACTAAGCATTTATCTTAATCATTGTTTCAGAAAAAAATTCTTCTTTGCACGTTTCCAATTACAGAAAAGAAGCAAATGCAGTTTTCACAAGTGTAGCATGGCAATACATAAGACTTTAAAAAAGCTTCTAATAGAGAACCTGTATCCTTTTATCCCAGTTCCTAACTCAAATGTTGAGGATGAGCACTTGTAGATCTGAGCTGAGTCTCATCTACAGCAGCCATAACAAATGAAAAATATATTGAATTACAAACCACAACTTAGTTTGTTTATTGACCATTTTGAAAAGAGTTGGCCCTTTTACAAACTCCTCAGAGAATTTCACTCTCTTCAAGTATATGAGTATCACTGGCACTAAGGCTTTAGGGCTAGGTTTGTTATAGCCAAAGAAAATTGCTAGAGAAATCAGGCTTCTCTTAAAGCTTGAAAAAGGTGTGAATTTTAGGCAGCTTCTCTAGTTTTTCAATTCAGTTTTGCAAGGATTAGATTTCACAAGGAAACTGAGAACCAAATTTAAAAAAGAAGAATAAAACAATTAAGCCAAAAGAGCTTCTGAGATGGTGATGACTTCATTCCTAGGTGAGGATGTGTGGGGGCTGTGCAGTGTTAGGAAAGTTTTACAAAAGCTATTTCTTGTTTGCTTATTTTTTTAAGAAAGTGAGATTGTAGGGAAGAGAATGTTTGCTTTTGTATGGCATTGTTAACTGCACTTCTATAGCATTTGTGGGTTTTAATATGTTTAAAGCACCTGGTAAAATAGGCCCATGAAAACCTGAGTGTAATTTCATAAATCACAGAGATTAACAGACTTGCTTGAGAAGAAAGCATGAAGAATATGAAGCTTTGCTTTGATTCTAAAACAACCATTATAACACCCTCTCTACATGCAACAGGGAGTAAAGGTCTAGTGGCTTTCCAACAGGCACAAACTGAAAGTAATTGCCTCACTTACCTCCATGCTCAAGTCCCTCAGATTGATGCTTTCTTCTTGGGAAAGATATCACAAAAGGAATTACAATTTCCCCTCTTTGCTGCATTCATTTTTGGGGAGATGGAACAAAACTACCTCTCGAGTTTCTGAGACCTTGAGTTCTGATGTCCTTCAGTAGCAGATCTGTGTCCCTTGGGAAACAACAAGACTCTCAGGCATTTACCTCCTGCTGTTGCTTACGAATACAAGAGGTAAGTGGTTCCTTTTTGAAAAAAAAAAATAAAANTCATACACTTCAAAACTTGGTACACTTTATATACATTATGACCAATCAAGCTATTCTAATCTAACGACTCCAAATATCCAAATTTATTTATAACTCTGCAGCAATTTGTTGCTATGGTCCAAAACCTCCTATTTCCCCATGCCTCACACAGAATTCCTCTTCCACACAGCCCACACCTGCCTCAGAGCACCTTAATGTTTGCCATTTTAGTTACATACCTCCTGCCTAAACTAAACATTAAGAACACATTTCTGACTAATGTAAAGGCACATCAACATTAGAGTAAAATCATTTTGGAAGTGCTGCAAATAATCATAAGAACCTCTGGTGCTATAAACACACCAACTGCAAAATTGACCTTACATTGACAAATAAAACAGCCTTTACAAGCATGGAAACAACTGGTTTGATTCACAGACAATATTAACTGTGTCCCTTAACGTGGGGATGACGTCATTTATGTCAAAATAGAATTGGTAGTGGTTCTGAGAAGACAAACTTTTATCCTCACTCTTTTGTTTCAGACCAGACAGAGGTGGCAGACAGTTTGGAAGGAAGCATTTTTACATAAAATGATCAGAGGAAAGAAATATTATTAATTAAACTTCTGCAGAAGAGAACAATCCAAAGTTATGTCCTTTGTTCCCTGAAGAGATTTTAGAGTGTTTTGCTCTTACAGTAAGACTGTGAAAGGGAGAAAATCATCTGACATGGGGAACTAACTATTCTGAAAGACATGATTAGGTAACTTTTTGTCTCTAAACACTATTTAGTCTCTAGTTTAAGGTTTCTGGCTTTTTAATTTTAAAAACATATTACTTGCACACAAAAGAGATTGACCAGCCTAATTTAGGTGCAAAGCTCAGTTCCTCCTACCTTATGAAATCATTGACTGTTCTTAGATTTCCCCCTACTCCAAATTTAAGCATACCCTTGTAGCGTTTTCCTCTTCTGAGGAATAAATTCCTTTCAGTTTGCACACAACAGTTATGAAGTATATTCAGACACTGCCAGCAGTGTGCAGGATTTAAGACACAATAATAAAGAAAACATCAATCCCACCCCAGTTCTCTTGTAATTAAGGCTACAAGGGAGTCCTACAATTTAACCAAGTATTTAATACCACTTACGTGTCAATGAGCTTAATTCTAAATTTTGTCCCATTTTATTCGTATTTCATATTCAAATTCATTGGAAGGACAGATTTAAACATTTACTTTGGAACTGTAGAATTTTTTGAAAACTGCTCAGTCTTTTTTTTAATTATTAAAGAGCTGTGTGTGCCTGTGATTTCCATGGGCAGTGAAAAGAAATGGGAGGTGCCATCTATGGGGAACACGAGGCACACCCATTATATCTGGTCTGAGAGAGGTTGCAGCAAAACTTTTTCAGTAACCATCTGCCCAATTGCATCTGCTTCCTGCAGTTACCAACTGAAAAAAACCATCCAGTCAGGGTAGATTATAACACCCATGTCATTTTCACAAGGATTCACCAGATTAAGAGACATAATCCATTTTCCTTACTCCAGCTATTACACTACATCTGAAGAGCATCCCCCCTCTGCTTTATTGACCTCAAATCTAAATGATCACCCTGGAAATAATTTCTGAACAGAAAGAATATTAGGGGCTTCTTCTTGTCTTTCATTTTAATATAATTGAGAGATGTCAACAGAGCTGGACCTTATCAGCAGATAAGGATCTCATGCTGACAAATAGAAAGGTAAAAAAAAAGCACATAGTCAAAGCATATTTTTGTAATCCAGGGATTTAAATTATTACTATGCCAACTGATTAGCATCCAAATACAACAGATTGCTGAAGTGACAAAACTGGCACCTTAAGTATTTGTTCATTCACATTCTCATTGTCTTTGGAGATTACCTGTAGCAGCCAGGGTGAATGTTCTCCTTCACCCCAGTGGAATGTCACTCCTTTGCACATGTAGGTGACTAGTAAGTTCAAAAGACAAAAGCCAAACATTTGGTCATTGAAACATCAATTTAGTGACTACCAAATTTATGCATTCTTGCATTGGGAAATAGGACAACTCCTGGATGCTCTGGCCCTGCCTCCCAGCTCATCAGAGACAACCCAAGTGACCAATCTTTAGAACCAGCATCATGACAGCCTTTTGCAGGATGTGCAGAGTTACCAAGGGGAAAGCCCTGCTCTTTTTATCAACCATTATTTCCTTACTAGTTTTCATGCAATTTCAGCCCTGCAGTTTCTTAAGATCCCAAGATTTTCTTTCTCTTACTATGTCATTTGGATGTCTTTTCTCAATTCAGTAGAACAGAATAACCACTACAGCTACTGTGACCACAAGCTCATTGTTGTTCTTGAAATACCTACCACCACTTCAATTGCTTTTCTCACCAAGTCAGCCTTGATTTTAATTATGAGAAAGTAACTAAAAGGTCTGGTGCTTATCTATAAATATGACACAAGAGACACTGATCCGTGTTGGGAACTGGCTTGTGGCCCGTGGCCATGGCGCTCTGGTATAGCTTAGGGAAGGTGAAAGCAGACTGTGAGAACATGGATGCCAGAGACAAAGTGGATGCTGCTGAGCGGGCATGACTTGCAGAAATCCGCAAGGAGCCTCTCTGGCCTTGGCTAGTCCCGGTGGAAAACTTTGGAGGAAAACAATCTTGAGGAGGTGAAGATAAACAACCTTGAAGAGGCCACTGTAGGCCTGAGAGACAAAACCTAAGATGCAGCTGTGGGTAGGAGGTAATGGGGAGATGTAGTTTGTTATCACTGACCAATGAAGGTGATGGGAAAGATGTAGTTTATAGTCACTGACCAATGGATAATGGTTTACAATGTTATTGTAAACTGTAACCTCTATATAAGTGAGCTATTTGGGCTGAATAAACGGAAGCTTCTTTATCACTCATATTGTGTGGCTCATGGTTTCCCTCACCGGCCGGGCCTGCGCTGGACGTTACAGATCCGTACCATGCACTGGACAAATTTGGTTATGAGAGCCACAGGAAATGCAGCAGGTACTTTCAGGAAACTTGCCAAATCTCAGTGAAAGATCTCTTAGCCTGGTGCTCATCATTACTCCTCTTACAATGTTGGTTCTCCTACAGCATCTTATCCATGCTGCTGTGTTCTAGAATCAGTATGATATTTAATATCCAGTGAGAAGATTCTAAGACCTACCAGCATCATGGAGAAACCGGTCTTTACACTGCAAATTGAGCTTCTGTCATAAAGGATCAAACAGATTAAAGAAAGCAATGACATCCTCTATTTTCAGCCTTTTGTGCATGCCCTACAATAGTATGATAGGCTCATCTTTTTAAACCTGTGGGCAAAGCCCTGGTGGGGCAGATGAATTCTTAGTGACATGGATGTGCCATTACATGTAGGTATTTGTGATGAAAGTTATTTCCACTTTTGAGGAGTGAGATTTGTCACTGCATAGTCAGTTTTTGTTATCTGTGGATAGTGGACCCTACATATTGTCTGCATTTAGGCAGGCATGAGACAGCCTAAAACACTGTCTATGGTCTAATTAAAATAGAAGGAAGAGCATTGTATGAAAAGCAAATTACAATCAATAAGAAAAAATGCTTAAAGATGAAAAGCATCAAATAAAACTATAAAAGTAGAACCAAACAGCATTAGCATTGGCATATATGATAGACAAAAGAAGAAGACAAGATTTTTATGTTTGATAGCAGTTGGCAAAATGGGAGTGTACAATATTTTGCACAATGGCACAAGTCATTATTCATCTTGGATGAATTACAGGCAAAGTGAATATTAAGTAGGCAGCAGTAGCATTGCCCTGCTTAGCAATACACAACAGCTGGCTCTGGTGCTTGGAGTTTAGGAAAAGTGTTTAAAATATTAGAGAAAATACAAAGAGGCAATAGAGGAATTAGAGGGTAAGATGTGTGAGGAGAGACTGTGGGAGCTAAACTTACATAGTCTCAAAGAGAGAAGACTCAGGGGGCCTCAATCACAGTCTATAAATACCTTCAAGGTAATAATATAAATGAAGGAAGGGAATTCTCCAGTCTCAGAAGATAGCAGGACAAGGAGCAATGGCCTGGAGCTAAGGAAGCAGGAGCACAGGGTAGGTTCTAGGGAACAGCTCCTCACTCTGGCCTCCACTGCGCCAGATGAATCCACTGCAGGGAGGAGGAACTGCTCTCCTTCCACCCACTCCAGGGCTCTGTGCCCACACACACACTGCACGGATGCATCCAAGATAGTGCTAATCAGCTAAACACCCCCAGAACATGCACAGCACCAACTTGAACATCAGCACGGCCAAAGAGCCACACGTGGTGTGGACTATCACAGCCTGCGTGCTGACTCGCAGCTCGTCCTGCAAGCTCAGGGTTGTTAAAGTGGAGTGATTTGAGAGTTAATGAAGGCTCTCATTAACCCAGCAACGCTTTTGCGAGCAGACAAATAGCACTGTATTTCTCCATGGCTGCACTTCACTACACTGGGCTTTTTCTTCTGTTACAGAGACTCGTTTTGCACATGATGCAAAGGGAGATTTAAAGCTCTAACCACGTACTAGTCAGCACATGTGGTGACTTGACTTCCACTTGGTTCAGCGGAGAACAAAGATTCAGAGCATTGTACTAGTTAAACAGAATGAGTCCTCAGGTGGCTTATCTGCTCCTAGGATACATCCATATGCAGAAACAGCAGAAAAACACAACTCCTTTATTTCTCAAGAAAAAATCTTTTTCTTGGGAAGAGCTTACCACAATTTTTTCATCTTTTGTGCTATATTATATCCAAATCCCAATTTCAGGTTCTCTAGTTATTTATTTTCTTATCCCCAAATTCAACCTGAAATTGCAATAAGGGAAATTCACAAGCCCCAAAACAAAAATGAGACATCAAATTCTGCAGATAGACAACTGTATACAGCAGAGGCCAAAGCACCAGAAATGAGAAAGGGCTGTACAGAATGACAACACCTTGAAGGTTCTGAAGTGGCTTGATTTGAAGTAGTATGGATGGGGGCAGAACAAGAAAGCAATCCAGAGAACATATGCAAAATAGAGTAAAAAAAAAAATAATCATAGCAGCAGTTTCTAACATTATGCAAAGGGTTCAAAAGAGAAGAGTGAATGAAAACATCTCCTATTCCAGTGATTCAAAAAGGGAATCAGAACAGAGCTCCTGTACTGAGATCTGTTAGTTCTGAAAGGTGGGTTTGTGCTACTGTGTGCCCCCAGTGAATGCTGCTCCTATAGAAGAAGTTTGGAGCTGCTGTTAAGACAGACATATTTGAGCATTTTAAAAACTGGATTCTACATTTATAATTGAACATCCACAGCAGTATTAGTTCCAGTGAGGGCTTCCCAGCTCATATTTGCATGCTGCAAGTTACAGCTTAAATGTAACAAAGTATATATTTGTGCAAGCTACTGTGCTGTGTATTGACTGAAAGGCTAGGCAGCTTTGTAAATACACACTGAAAAAATTATCTGCCTTATTTGTGTGTTGTCAAGAGACTGAATTCACTTCTGGGTAAATAAGATGCATTTTTAAAATTATCTAATTATGTTCAGTATTTAACTTGAAAGACCTGTAGCCATTTTGGCCCCTTAGGAAAAAGAGCATACATGTTTTATAACTCTAAAATAATGACTTCTAACAAAATATTAGGAACTATTACAGCCTGAAAAAAATTACATAGTCCAAATTAGAAAGACTACATGAAGGCAAGGCATATATAGCATCTTTGAGAGTTTGGTTGATAGAACTAATTTTCACAGTGAATTGCTTCTGTAGCTGCAACTGTTTTCCTATAACTTCTTTTTCACTTCTAATGGCAGTAAGAAAAAGTAAAATAACTTTAGCTGTAGCTATTTGAAAGCACTGTAAGAAAATCTCAAGTTTTGTTACCTGTCACAACATGGCATCAGTGACCACTATTACCATCAATACTTAGCAAATACCAAAGCTTTTCGATTCACAGAATAACCCCCCTCAGCAGCAACTCTTAAAGGGCAGTTTTATTTTTTCAAATACCAGTCTCTGAAAATGTGTCTGTCCTAAGGAGTTGCTCTGTAATTAAAGATGGCAGTAAAACAAGGAAACATTTTAAGCAGAAAAACATTGACCTATTATTAAAGGTCTCTGGTTTTATTATTATTATGCAATCCTGCTTGCTCACAGCAGGGTTCCAGAGGCCATCAAGTGACACGAACTGATGCAGAACTATGTCACTGTCCTTTGACATCCATTACTTCCCATCCTTCTCCTCTGTGCATCCAGATTGGATTTTTATTCTAAATTGACATCTCTATACAGAGGCTATTTTTGTCTGCCCTCTGCAGTGCAGGGCATGTTTCTCAAAAGTGGAAAAAACACAGCAGAGGGAAAAAATGGGGGGAAAGGGAGAGAGACAGAAAAATATGGCCCAGTAAGCACTGAGGGAATCTCAGGCTCTAGAGACATACGTTCAATTCTCTGCTCTGCCAAATTCCCTGCATAATGTGAGGAAATCAATTAGTACCTTATCTGTGAAATGGGGATACTCAATTACACACAAGGGGATTATGAGACTAAATAAATAGTCACAAATTTCAAGTGATTTAGACACTCTAGAAGTAAAAGACAAAACAGCACCAACTAGGAGAGAAGGATATTAAGATTTCTATTCTACACACGCACACACATACAACAAAATTACTGCAGCAATTTTACCCTCTTCAACAGGAAGAATTCCTCTACACAACCCGTTTCAGTTATCAGTTCCAGTGGCTCAGAAAGCAGCTGCCACATTGTGTTCCAAACGACCAGCACCTCCACCTCGGGTAAACAGTTTTAACATGGATAACAGTAGCTTACCCAACCAAGAAGCTACAGCAATGATTTCATCCTTGTAAAAAATATCAGAAATGGGAGAGAAGCTGTTGCCTCCTTAGCTAGCTAGGGATGAACCAGTTCCTGCATCTCCAACTGATGAAAGCTGGGAGACTTTCTCTGAAAGTGCTTGCAATGAAGACAAATTTAACCAAAACCCAATCAGACCTGAAGAATAACTGAGCTGCAGGTTAGACTACTTTTTCTGAAAAAAACCCAGAACATCTCCAAGATTTATAGTGAATAAATTAAGTGTAATGGGTGTCATTAACAACTCACCAGCTCCCAACAGCGAGCATACAATGTCACATGAGCTACTGTATTTAGCTTCTGGAGTTAGACTGGGAACCAACCTACACAACACCATGTGCTGCTGCTGGCAAATGATCTTTTAATGGCAACAGCTATGTGGGGTCGCTTCTGTTCACTTACTGTATTGCAAAATGATGATAAATGATGATGAGAAATTATTACAACTATCAGAAGTATTAGTAAATATTCCTACTGCTTGGTATAATCAATCTAGACAAGTCTGAGGCTGACGTCAAACCACACGATGTACAGCATACAGTTAATTTTACAGCTGATAACTTGAATTCTGAGAGCAAATTCAGCATGACTGGAACAGAAATTTAATTCTTTAGCATGCCACCACAATATTCAAGTCATCAATGAAGTAACTTGAAATATACAGCTCAGTAGTACCTTGAGGATTGGTGCAAAAGGTGCAAATTTTTCTTTAAAGCAGTAAGAGAAACTTACATTCTCTAGTTCTTTCAGTGCACCTCCCATGGCAGAAGCATATCCATGTTTTCAGTGAAAGCTTTTAAAACCTTCTCTGAATCACTGAATAATTCAGGTTAGAAGGGATACCTAGAGAACATCTGTTGGGAGACAAAGAATTACACGTGCTCCTTTAAAAATCAAACCTAAAACCCCAAGATTATCTACCACTTCAAACCCCTCCCAGCTTGTGAATCATAGGAAACCACAATCATGACTTGGCCTGGTCAGTGATGGTTCCTGCTCCAGCAGTGCCCTGGAGGGGGAGCTCTGGCTTTGGGTGGTTGTCTAACTCAGATGTCACCTCCGTGCTTCTAGGGCACAGGTGGGATGCAGTGAGAACAATTTCCAGATGGCTGAAATATGTTTCCCTTAATAGTACTGTCACTAGGGACTGAAATCTAGAGAGTGTCTGTGTGGGATTTTTACCTGCAAAGAAAGTTCATTTATTAGAAATTAATAATAGGCTTGATTTGATTTTTTTCTTAAAGAATCTGCCAGATAAACTACTGACAAAATATTTCCCTTTTTATTACTTTCTTATTTCTTGTCATTGTCTTTTTATTTTCCTGCTTCTTTTTTAGGCTGCTGGGGATTTGTTAGTTCTCTGACTACTCATTAAAATAATATAAAAATATAATCCAGCATTTTCAAGCACTAATAAATCAAATCAGGCATATTAATAGATTACCTTTATCTGCCAAGGATGCCGTAGGCAGCCATCAACTTGAAATTATTTTTATTAAAGAAGGATGTGTGTGCCTACAGCACAACTCAAGAAATGTCTCTAATGAGGCAATACTAAACCATTTAGTGACAACTATGCTTGAAAAAGCCAACCAAAATTACAAATATTCTGTTGTATTTCTTGTATGCAGGTAACTGGACTTATCTCAGAGAACTATCACCACTGGTGTTGTGCAAGGACTCCAGAATTCAGACAGACCCTTGACTTCACATAAGAAAATCCAAGCTCAACAAAAACCACTGCTTTCTTTTCAAAGCCCTGTACAGCTGGGCTTAAATTCTCTCAACTATCATTTCACAGATTAACTGTCATTAGATCACCTTTTAATTGTCTAAACAACAGCATATTAAATGAGTTCCCACTCCTTTTGAGCCTTGAAAGCAACTCATGTTTTGATTACTTTGTTCTTTTAGGAGAGATCACCTCCATTACCACCTGACTCAGTAATAATTTCTTTAATCAGGAGGAGAAACTTGGAGGAGTATTTGGATAATAATATCTTTGCAAATTAAATTCTACTTTTAACAGGTTTTCAAATTGTAATCACTGCTGAAAAAAGACAGTGCTCTTTTAGTGTAAGAGGTATATATAAATAGTGTAAGATAGATATATATAACAAGCCAAAATTCAAAATAGTTCTTGTAAGGCTGCTTTCCACTTGCTCCGTGAATACAGGTTGCAGACTGGCTGCATGGAGTTAGAGCAACTCATCTGCTTTTACACTTCTCTGACAGCCTGATCAGAGATAAAGCTGAATCAGCAATATCAAACAGCAAGAGGGTCCTCTTAGGACAACTGAACTGATGTAGCCATCCATACTGTGCCATGCCATGCATTTGCTGAGATAACAACTCTTGGCTTCCCTCTGATTTGTTAATACAAAACACATCTTGTACTACAATTTCAGGAATTTGTTCAGAATTAGACTCAGTCTTTTTGTTTGAGACTTTCTCTTTTCATCCTTTTCATTAATTTCAAGCTGTATGTGCTGGTATCCAAGTATCAAACAGGCCAGCTGGTTGTAAACCCTAAGGATGGTTGGTGGTTCCCCATGTACAACTTGCTACAGTTTTGTATACCACAATGTCTATGCTCAAATTAATACTTGGACCTCAAAATTTCAAAGTACCAAGTCCTTTTAGCTCCTCAATTTAGCTCCTGAAAATGCAGCACCCAGCCCTTCCAACAGTCACAATGAAATAATCCCTAAGCCATCACAAATTGCCACCTTCTTCACAGCACATCCCAGCCTTTTGACTTGGAACCAGCTCAGGCTCATTCTGGCCATTCAGAGCAGGCAGTATTTTCAAAAACACATAAAAGACCAAAGAGGTTCAACCACATAGACCTAAATGTGTGCTAAGTGTTCTTGACAATTGTTAACCAAAGATCAGAAATGCTTTCATTGTAGCTGTAGCAAGATTACTGAGTTTTAACCAGTAATTAACCATTATTACTTACAGTTTTAACCCTATTTGAAATTTCACAGTGATTTTGGAGTGATCTGTTTTCAGGACTGCTTGTGTGCAAGGGAATGTAATGTAAATAAGTGACACAAACTTGTGTTGGTTTACAATCAGACTTACAGAAGGGGTAAAACTAGTTTATACACATTTCCAAGTTAATGCCTTCCAAAATAGACACCTTGCTTTCTCATCTGACTCCTGGAGATACAAGAAAAAGTCCACCATTAAAAACGTACAATTTTCTTCAAATTTTCAACTTTAACAAAACTGACATTTTCCCCCCAATATGATTTTGATGACCATCTTGCAGGCAGCAGGAAACAACTCACAAAAGCTATCAGGAGAAAAACCCAAAGCCCTAAAGAATGAGGTTAATAGTCAGGTCCATTTAAGCCAAGAACTAGTCAATAACTTGTCTCCCTAGTAACACACTACATTACGTAAATCAAAGAATACAAACTCCACACAACCAATTTCTATTTCTTACTTACACGGGCACAAAGTGTACTTTATACCAATTGACATCATCTTAAAAAGCTTTCTTTTATCCTGGGTATATTCATAAAGCTGGATTCACTGTGTGTATGCATCCAAATACTGTAACAAAAGACAAGAAGACGCAACAAATACAACTTCAGCAATCACAGCCTCTTGAAAGCCATGAGGATTAGTAACTCTGTTTCATGGGATTGTCCTCAAAATACCATTGTGATCCTGCTCCTAAGGAGCTCCTCCACACTGGCAAATGATCAAACTCCTCCATTCCTCTGCACACAGCACTCCATAAAGTGTCCAAGTTTTTATGAACTCATTCTGCTCATGGTCAAAATCTTCTAAGTCAAAGACTGTGTGAAGGTGCTTTATTGAAGCTTCTATACCCACTACAAACCACCAGTGAGGTCTGTGGCCTGTTGGTGCTTCTATAGTATTTTCCATTGCTCTCAAAAATCCTATTGTACCAAAAGATAATTTCTCTTGCCTGAAAGTTAGAACCGTGTTTTGTGTTTAAGGCATTTTTAAGACTTCCTATACCTTTCCTTCCCTTCAGACTGGTTCTTTTTCTGCCAACATATTGTCCATCATTTAATTAGCTCCAGCTATTTTTAGGCTCCATTGCTTCCACCCTGATACTGCCCACCCATAATGTTACTGATGCTGCTTGAAATACAAAGCAGCTACCCCTGCAAAGCAACACTTGTTCTCTCTGTTTTCCTTCTCCTTTCAAAGTTTCTCCTGACCACGGGTCACAAATACCTGATATTTCACAGCTATTATTTTTCCTAGTGATATAAAAACAGGCTTCAAAAGACACCAGATGATAGATACTGTGATGTTTCCTTGGCAGAATGATGAGCAGATCGCAAAACCAGTGAGCCAAACTGGGAGTGGCACTACTTTTGAACCTCATTAGCCTGTGTGTCAAAACCAGGGTAGCATGAAGCTCATCCAAACTTAAATCTCATATATAGGCTTTATGAAGGAAGTAGCAAATCAAACCAAAATCCACAGGCCATTTGAAAAACTAAAGATAGCAGAATGATGCTGTATTATTAATGCATTACTGTTACAAGATTTCAACAGCTACCAACAGCAATTCAAAAACAAACTATAAAACTTAAAGTGTCGCTGATTCACTTACTTAAGTCTAAACCAGAAATGGACAACTTTGACCAGAGAGGCACTGGTGTAATTTTTGGTTTAGAGGCCTAAAATCTTAATGAAAAGCAGCTTTGATTACACAGAATATAATAATTGCAGCCACTGCAATTAACAATTCAAAAGCAATTCAATTATATAAATGACAAACTTCCACATTCATTGCAATTTAAGAAGCATGCTTTTTAAGACATCACAGCTGAAACAGGTCAAGAGAAAACAGTTAATACCAACATGGAAATTACTCTCTACAAGAAATACCAAGTACTGCTATGTGAAGCAATTTTACTCAGTGTAGTTAGAACCACCATCTCAGACTCCCAGCCCTCCAGGAAAGTGGCAAAAGGGTTAAGTTTACACAATTTGTACAGCGCAGGAAGATAATGCTAAAGGGAAAATAAAGATCTCATAAAATCCCCTTACACAGAGTTTCACCAAATAGCTTCTCTGTGGAGATTCACAGCATCAGATGGCATAAAATGGTCTAAATATTAGTTCAAGTGGGGATGCAAAAATGCATGGTTAACCAAGCCATAACTCAGTCTTCTAAGAAGTCCTCAAACAGAAAACTCCTTCCAAGCTTTTCTGAAGAAAGAGGTTCATTAACAAAGAGTAATACAAAAAGAAAAATGATTTAGCTAGAGCTAACAGAATTGTAATAGACAAGCAGCAAAAGAACAGTTGGTGCCTTGCACTATATGCTGTGCAAACTTCCAAAACTGTGGATACTTGCAAACACCACTCATCTGCTGGTTTAAGCCAGGAATGGCCTGACCTCTCCAAGCTGGCCTGCACACCAAAACCTGAGAGAGTCCCTGGCAGGCTGAAGGGATGCTGTTCTCAGCCCATGTGGAAGAAAAGCCCACTGGGACCTGACCCAGTCTGGTGCAGGCATATGGCTGGGGCCACAGTGGTCTTGTGGTGTCACCCAAGTAGACCCTACCCACTCCTTTTCTCCAGGCCACCCCAGCAGTCACTGCCTACAAACCTTCCAAAAATACTTTTCATTCCTTCTGAAAATGCAAATAGTAGTTTACAGTGCAGAGCTGAGTATTTTAAAAGTATATTTTATTGCACTTATACACATATACATATAAGATTTACAGTAGATAAATGTTTGATCCTTTTCAAAAGTGATTAATAAGATTTTTATTAATCTCCCTGCAGTTAGGACTTCAGCAGTTTCTTTACAACCCCACCAGATGGAGCTCACTTACAGCTGAAGCCAGGGGACGTTCTACACAATTTTCTATGACAGGGACAATTTTTGTTGTGGGATCACACACATTTCTATTGCGTGCACATTCATTCATTCATTTTCACAGCATATTTGCACACTTTCCATCTCCTGAAAAAGTATCCATATTTTTAATTTACCAATACAAACAGTTATGGATTTTTGAAAAAAATTTTAATAACTACATTAATCAGAACTACGATTGCACTGTATGCTCAGTTTAGATCAAGTTGATAGAGGCAAGAGGAGGGGATGTAACTGCTTGAGAATTATGGTGCCAGCTTTCTAAATTGTCCCCAGGTTCATGAGATCTGTGATGGGCACTGTCTCATTACATACCTTTGAAATATTGAATGCTTTCAAACATGCTGCATCCTGTTCCAGTGTAATCAATAGCCACAAAATAAAATACAATTATTTTGAGCTGCACTTTTATTCTATTACAAATCATCCAATATTGTTTTGATGTACCATCATCCTTTTTTTTTTTTTTTTTAAGGTCAAAAAAGGAGGAGTGAAACCTCTTGCCATACAGCCTGGAAACTCAGTCAGGGAAATGCCCTATTTTTATCACCTACTTTCTCTCTTTCTAAAGGCTTTCCTTGCTACATTATTTTCTCCCTTCTTCCCAGTTATACATGAGGAGTAATTCCCATAGAAAATAGCTGAGCTTCCATTTTTGCTATTCAAATTTCTCAGGACAGATTTTATGAGTGAGGAAGGGCTTTAGCCCATTCTCCCAGCCCATCTAAATGCTGGGTACTCACTCTCTGGTTGATGCCAATCAGAAACACACTGTGTTTAGGGCAGGCAGCAGCAGGGACCCACAAATGCCTGTTTGATGGAGAGGTAACACCATCATGGCAGACGAATAAAGGAGATAAGAATTGCAAAATGGGTAAGAATAGCAAAGCTGAACAGATCCTTAGCCACACTGGTAAGAATATAAAGCTAAAATTAAAATGAATATAAATCTATTTTATTATTGATAGTTGAAAGCCTTAGATAACATGCTAAAAAAATTCTGTGCCTTCATCCTTGAAGAGTCCAGGGGACTTATCAGACCCTTGTCCCACACAGTTTTAATGCAGAACAGGGCTTAGCCGATCTCCAGCACAGAGCACCTCTAACTATGTGGTCTGGCAGCACCCACCTGGTTCAGATGGTGTCTACTACTCCAATGGTTTTCAAATATCACAAGAGCATGTTCTCAGGCAGTGGAATTTCAGACAGCAATTGATTAGCTCTTGAGACTTACCAGATTTTAAATAAAATCTGGATGTAGAAAAACATTCTTCATGCAACATCACTGATAAAGCAACAAAACTCAGTCCTAAAAACATGATGTGAGCTCATTTCTCTTAATGTGTGCGTCAACTCAAAACCCTTCAGCCTTAAGACAGAATTCAATAAAAACGCACATTTACAGATCACATTGCTCACTAAGGAGACTGAAAAAACTTAAGATTGTAAACAATTAGAGGCTTTAGATAAAACCCTGCCTGCTTCTGCAATATTTTCTTTTAGTGGGTGCTGGATTTTGTGTCATTTCACATTTTTTTTCACATCAAGATACTTGAGAGATAAAAAATCTCTGAAACTATAAAGTTAGGAGAACATGCAAAGCAACTAAAGATTTTAATCTGGTGCTTTCTAATTTTCTGCCTTTTGTGAAGTATTTCTAGAGTTGCCCCACTTTCAGAGATTCATTTCCTAAGTGATGCTGCAGAGACTTCTGCAAGAGCTGAGTTAAAAAGGAGATCAACCACTTTTTCTGGGCAGCCAACCAACCCCAGAGCCCCCGGCCCTGGCTGCACGCCTGGCTGC
Source organism: Turnix velox (assembly GCA_013400935.1). Lineage (NCBI taxonomy): Eukaryota > Metazoa > Chordata > Aves > Charadriiformes > Turnicidae > Turnix > Turnix velox. The sequence continues at coordinate 25,380 of VZTY01021101.1, forward strand.
GCAGCCCCACGGGGGGCTGGCAGGCAGAGGAGCAGAGCAGCCCCCAGCCAGCAGGGACAGCAGGCAGACAGCTCGGCAGCCGCCTTCTGCCACAAATGTGGCTCAGTCCCACTCCTGGGTTGTGCCTACAGCCCGGTAGAGTGAGTCAAAAGCAAAAATAAGCAGCATCAAAACAGAAACGAAAGTAACCAAAGCCTGCTAATCCTAAATGGAAGGGAGAGGGAGAAGAAAAGGAGCCACCTCTACCAACAGGCTGAAGAAGTAAAGCTACTTTCACACAAATAAAGAACAAGGGGACTGGAATGCTGGGGGCTCACACAAACATCATATACCATGTTGGAAGATATTCAGAAGATTCATACCTCTCAAGTTGTACTTGGTTTTAAGTGTCTGTATGCACCAACCTCAGTTTCCCTAGTTTTCCAGGTTATTCCAGTATATCACCAATATCTACTTTTTAGGGTAAATCTGTATTAATGCTGACTCACAAATACTCTCGTTTCTTACCAGAGTTTCATGATGAAAAAAAGACTTTCAATGAGAAACATCACCAGAATATACTGCATGAGGCTGGTTTTCCTCACACATCATGTCTCTTCAGCCCAGGCAGAGGGTTAAGAAATTTGATAGTAACTGTCACCTTCACTAGCAACACTTTTTTACTAAATATGTTATTAGAAGAGATTTGAAGGGGGAAATCCCAAGTTACTCTTCAGACAGCACAGTAGTAGAGAAAGCTGAATGCAACCAGTATGTAATGGTTCCTGTACTTAAAACAAAACAGCTACTACTGGGCATCTTCAGAAGTTGGATGAATACTCTCCTCTGAACTTCTTCAGGTCACACAACAGCAGAAGCACACTTGCATCAGAAGACAAGACCACTTAAAGCCTACACACAGAAACACAGATTATCAGAGATTGGAAGGGACCTCAAGAGCCCATCTAGTCCAATCCCACTGCCAGAGCAGGAACACCTAGACGAGATCACACAGGAACACATCCTTTTTGCTTTTATGCTCCAGACTGGTACAATGCAAACTAACAAGATGCATCTGTGAAATGCAGTTTTTGTGTTACTGGACTATACTTAAGGGGTCATCAGATCAAATTGCTCCCATTTTCTGTAACACACAAACATGTTCTTCAGCTTTCACACTGCTACCATTGCTTCCTTAACCCTGTGAACATTTCTGATCAGTGCTGCTGGGTCCCATGCAATCTGTCACAGATTTGCACTTCACACTTGCATGGCCTAGACATCATTTGTCCTTCTAAAGTCTGCAGAGTCCTGATAGATAATGCCAAATGCAGACAGTCAATCTTAACCTCATTTGTGCCCTTCAGTGTAAGGCTGATGAAACAAACATCTGGAAATGGGATATTTTCTGTTGCAGCAGTCTTTACCTAAAGACGAGCACCAGGAAAATGTTAGGCTGCTGTTGGAATACTTGTACATCACATTCATAATTTGACAGTTAAGGCTGGTGGACATAAAGCAATCTTTGAATTTGCACATTCTTGTGGATCCAAAGCATAGGAGAAGAGTTTTGGCACATCAAATAAACTTTAGTAGGCTGACCTTGAGCATTCATTTATTCTTACAGCACACCAGCAGCTATAAAGAAACATATTAAAATATAAAGCCCTTCCCCGAAGAGCTTACATTTGAATACTTGACAAGACCATGACGAGCAGTAGGAAGGGAGAGGGATGCATGCTGAGAAAAGGAAGAATCACAGTAGTAGGATCATAAGACAACTTCACTTAGCAAGGGTACAGTTTGCAAGTCTGTGAGCTTTCCAAGAACTAATTACTGTTCTAATAGGTGAAAAAAAATAAAAGGGAACATTTAAGAGTTTTAAATGGAGCTGAATAAACGTGGAGAAAGGAATAATGTTTGATGCAAAGCATGAAAAGGAGAAGTTCTCAAGGGTAGTATTACTTACAGAGAAGGCAAACAAGAATTTACAGGTCACAGAGACAGGCCAGGACAGAACTGCAAGTGGTTTGGAGACACGAGAACAAGTCATGGTGTTTTTCTCAGGGCAAAATTTGAAAGGGTCAGGAAAAAAAAAGGGTAAAAAACTAATTTCAAGACAATGTAATAAAGTATTTAAAAGGCAAGTACTGAAATGTGGCATTTGTACTGAACACACTTGACTGTCAACCCAAATGCCATAAAGTTTAACATTTTAGTTTGAACAGATGCTTAATTGTATGTACTTAATGAACCATCATAAACCAGGAAGATTCCTGATATGGTTGTAAGCAACGTGTTACTCTGCATAATGGCAGGGACAGATAAAGGAATCTCAACCTGATACCTGTGAATAGGATATGGCAGGCACAAAAAAAACCAGAGAACTGCTAATGTCTTGACCTTTAACAAGCCTTTTAAAAAAACCCAAAAACCACAAAATAATTGTCTGAAAATGATGTTGAAGGTCCTTCAATTCAGAAGGCACCACTGGCCTTCCCTAAGGGAAGAAACAGACAGTGTTACCTCTAATGGAGTCTAAGGATGGTTATAGGGCAGAGTGGTGCAGAAAAGCAGTGATAGCATAGAAACTTCCAAATCATAAAGAAATTCTCTTTGCTTACATCCCCCTCACAACAATGAGTGTAGTGAAGTTAGAACTAATAATTTTCAGAGGAAAATTGAGAGATACAAACCTTTGCATTACTGTAAAGTGCCCTTAGCATACTCTGAAAGTTCCACATTCAAATCTAAGGAGAAGGATCTGCTTTGGTTTACTATTTAACATACTGACCCCTTTCAGTTTTAGGAACAGCTTGTTAAAGTGAGGTCACATCTAAAGGAAGATTTGTAATAACTAAAAGGCTCACTTTTGGCACCACCAAAAGAAAGTCAGCAGATAAACAAGCATAGCTCTAATCTGCAGCTGCCCCTTCAGTGGGAATCCATCAAGGAGCTAAAGCACTGTAAAGGAATATACTTCAAATGGGTAGGAAGTAAAACAAGAAAATAACAGAAAACACAAGATCACATGCTGTTAGTGTGTAAAATCAATGGGTACTTGCACATCTCCTGGAAGTCGAGCCATTGCTATCACAGCATTGCTCACAGTTACAAGTTGCCACCAAGGTTTCAAGGGCAATGAATGGGCTTAGACATCTCAAGCTCTTCCTTTTACAAAGCTACTTGTATCTGCAAGTCAAAGCTTGCTTTAGAAGTGCTTCCCATGGCATAGACAGCAAAGGCACATGATGGCTGATACCTTCCTGCTCTGCATCTCCCTCATGCATAGTCTCTATCCCAGCACAGGTTGCCCTTTCACACTCCTCCAAAGGTACAAGCCTACAGACAGAACTCTTGCTAGGGAGACAGCAGCCAGTCAGAAGAGAAAGAGCACAGGCAAAGGAGGATACCAAATGCAACACCCACAAAAGGCTCAGCTGGCCATCAAGAGAACCTTGGATGGACTCTGCTCACAACTCCTTTTCCCTTCCTCTATTGAAGCACAGGCTGTGCCAGTAATAAGCTTCCAGTTCTGGGGAAGAGGGCTGCACAAGAAAGTGAGATGAGGTGGTAGAGAGGGAATTGAAGCCTACCAAGACTCGATTCACTAAAGGTTTCCAGGGTCAGCAGACACCTGGATGTTGCTGTGATACCAATATATTGCTGCAGAAGGACTTTACACAGCACCTCCAGGCTTGATCAGCAAGACCCTGGTTTTTCCAACTTCAATAACCGAAAGTACTAGATTTGTATCAGGAATACATGCATAACATGAATAACTACATTAATTATCTGAACAGAAGTATATCGAAAGGTTACGCACCATACTCTCACTGACATTGTTTAATCTTTATGTGCAATATGCATCCTAAATAAATCTACAGCTCCTACACCAAACAGTCAGAAACTCGAGATTGAAGATACGACTGTTGAAGTAGGGTCATTTCTCATACTTGAGGTTCACCATCTGTGCCTTTGCTGAAATCTTTTACTGTTTTTCTTAAAGGGTCCAGCTATGGAAACACAGTTTGTCAAAGTGCTACTGGATCTGTGTATACACTTCCCCTCCCCCTTTTAAATCACAGAATCAGAAGGGACCTTCAAAGGCCATCTAGTCCAATCCCCTGCAGTGACAGGGACATCCTGCACTAGATCAGGTTGCTCAGAGCCCCATCAAGCCTGGCCTTGAATGTTTCCAGGAATGGGGCCTGCACCACCTCTCTGGACAACCTGGGCCAGTACCTCACCATCCTCATGGGAAAGAACTTTCTAATGTCTCATCTAAATCTGCCCCACTTTAGTTTAAAACCATTTCCCCTCACCCTATTGCAACTTTCTCTCACAAACAGTCCCCCCCCAGCCTTCCTGTAGGCCCCTGAAAGTGCTGGGAGGCTGCTTTGAGGTCTCCCTGGGGCCTTAAACAAGCTGCAAGAGGGAAAAATGAGGTGCCTGTTAAATCTAAACCACTTAAGCATATATAAAGGTAACTTGCAACATGGACTTTAAGGAGTGGCTGCTCTGCGTGTTCCCCAGCTCACAGCCTACCATGCTGTGGGTGGCATCCACTCACCACAGCTGCCACTGAGGGCCAGCAAGGCAGCTGCCAGTTTTATTTTATATTCCAGCTGGAGCACAGGGAATGCAAGGCAGTGAGTGTGTATGGCACAAATCAGGAGTTGTGTTAATTCACAGAAATTCACCTTTTTGCCATCACACACTGCTCCTTTTTCTATAGGTCAAGGCTTTGAAAGTTCATTTTTATGATTCATTTACTTCCCTAGGGTGCAAAGCCTACTAAAAATATCACCAATTCTACTTCGCAGATAAAAGATTATTTATGCACAGGCAGAATAATTATTCTGTCCCTTCCCTCCCCAAACTAAGGTAGTTCCGAATGGTATCTGCAAAAAACACAGGAAAAAGGTCAATATTGTCAGCTAAAGCTCATCATTGAACATGAGTCTTCTGAACTCAGGATATTGAAAGGCTTGTTCAAGGAAGGAAATTATTTTGCAGTTTTACAGGGAATTTGATTTGAAAGCATGGAGGGAACACGACTGGGACAATGAGGTTTCTGTAACCAGTTACCCCATTCAGCCCTGAAGAAAATGAAGAAAGATCTGTGTGGTGTAGAAATATAGCAGCAATTAAACCAAGTAGAAACATATGTGGGGGAAATCCTGACAACTGGCATCAAGAGGTTAACTATTCTTTTCTTTTTAATCAGTAACTAGTTCTGTCATCTTTTGGTTCAGTGCAAAATCTCCCCAGAGAAGCGCCTCCATTCTTTGAATGTCCATAAGGCAATTAGGTTTTACATTTTTAAAACTGAAGGGTTTTACAGGATGAGCCAATTTATATGTTTCCATAATAAGAAAAGACTCAGGGCTACTGAAGTATCTATTTCAAAATGGCTTAGGTGGTGCATTATTGAATCCAACAAAGCCAAGGGGCTTCCAGGTCCCAGAGTCTTTAACAGTCATTTTGAGGGAACTACCTGGGCAGAATACAGAACAGCTTCATTTTTGGAAACCTATAAAAGCAGCAATTTGCTATTTGGATTTCCTTCAATGTGAGCAGTACAGAGCATAGAAGAGAGGTCCTGGCTTGAACACAAGCACCCACAGGTAGAAGGGTGCTGCCACAGCACTGGGTGGTTCTGTTTCTTTGCTCCTGAGCCTTTTCATTGCCTTAATAAATGTTGGTGAAGTCCCATGCATAAAAACAATTGGATGGATACAGCTGTGAGCAAAAATGGGTGATAGCTTTCAAACTGGAATAGTGTAACAGCTCTATCTACCAATTAGAGCCATTCAGTGAACAAATCTGATGATTAACTGGATATGTAATTAAGCCTTTATTATTAGTCTAATTGGATGGTTAGGGGAATTATTAAAGCTGTTAAGATTCTGTGTAGCAAGCTGGCTGTGCAGTACAGGCAATATGAAATTCAGCTCATTACAAGCAAGGCCAAATGAACATATTTAAGGGGAAATTTGAGACAGCTGCATCCAAGTCTTTCAAAACAAACCCAAACAAGCCATGAGTTCAGCTCAGCAGAGAGCACTATGATGTCCCACTTGAACATGCATGGCCACAAGCCAAGCACAGACCCATTCCCAGGAGGTTTAGGATAAGGAAGAGCTTTTTCTGTGGTGTTGGCTAGAGAATTCTCCCTTTCTCCACCCCTCACACTCCACCTCCATCATTCCTGACACTGAGATAAGGAGGAACTTTTAAAGCAGAGACCTCTGATCAGCTGGGGAGCTGAAATAAAACCACCAAAGTATTAAGAGGAGCAAAACTCTGATTAATTCCTAAAAGAACCTGGTGCTCCAAAAGCTGGTCCTGGGAATATAAAAGAGTGAAAAGCAAGGTGTATGTAGAACATTCTGTAGGTTTAGCAGAACATTAAGCTTCCCATGCTCTTCTTGTCCCAGGTCAAAACCTGGGCTCAGCACTATGCTGACTTGAGAACCAAATCTTCCATGTCCCTTACCAACAGTAAATGTCACTCAGGCCTCACCTATCCTTACCCAAAATAAATAAAAAAATAAGGAAATTCCCAGGCTTACCTGGTGATTAAGAAGGCAATTTAAGTTGGATGCAAGCAAGTTATTGAAGTTATCTCCATTGGCCCCAGTGAGGTATTGCCTTATAGCTGCTGGATCAATATGATGCTAAATGGCCCAATACAAGCCTGTTGGAAGAAAAAATTGATTTTTTCCAACAACCTAAAATAATAAATCTAAAGAAAAAACTTCACAGATAATCCAAATATCTTCTAAAAAACCTCAACTGCAATGCAATTTGAGTTATTATATTCTACTTAGCACAATTATCATTAAACACTACACTTTAAAACCAGATTACTTGGATAAAGCAAAACATGGAAGAAAGGAGTTCATCCCAGAAAAGCTTGGTCACAAAAGACAAACACATTAGAAGAGCAAGTACTGGAAAGGCACTTGGAGCAGCTACAGTTAGAAGAACAAAGTTCAAGAGAACTTTGCAGGACAGTACAGATGAGCATCATTTATCAGTGAGGGTGGTGAAACACTGGAAGAGGTTGCCCAGAGAGATTGTGGATGCCCCTTCCCTAGAGGTGTTTAAGGCCAGGCTGGATGAGGCACTGACCTACCTATCTAGTGGGAGGTGTCCCTGCCCATGGCATGGGGGTTGGAACTAGATGACCTTGAAGGTCCCTTCCAACCCAAACCATTCTATGATTCTATGTTTTAAACAGAATGAAACCATAAGGCATCTCATACAAGTGAGTCAAGAAATTAAGTTCTTCAGAGGAATGCTCCTTCTTGTCCTCAACAAAATCTAGTGCACGTACACATACTCATGGGGGAAAAAAACCTCACTGCATGCAGCCTTAAATAGGGGAGAGCTGATTTGGTCCAGATCTCCAGATGTACCTTGTGTTACCAATTTTCACAGAAAATACTGGAAAAAAGATCTCCTCCAAGTTGCTGGAATGTTTCAGTTTTATTTATTTTTCCAGTTGTTAAACATTTCATTTTTATAAAACTCTTTGAAGTTTATATAAAATAAGCAACAGGGTTGTGTGAAAACCACTGTCACCGAGTTAATTATAAGCAGGTATTCATCTTTTCCACAAACAAAATGATTTTCAATTATTCTAGACTCTGAAAGGAAAACCACAGGGTGATGAAAACCAGTTGGTTGGTCCAGTGAGTGGGTGTATCTTCAGAGAGCAACAGGGAGCAGTGCAGTGTCATTGCCTACAGCTAGGTGCCAAGATTGAACCTCATATAGATCAACCCCCCACTCACCATCTCAGAGTAAAAAAAATATATTAAAAAAAAAAGAACCAAAAAACCCCATAGAGAAAAAATACCACAATGATTTATGTTTTTGGTGACAATTCATCATCTCTAGGGTGAGGTGAGTGTTTCTAAAGTCAACATTAGAAAAAATTATAGCGAACTGTGGGAGTTTTACTTATTTCCATAAAATAGTGCATACACTGGAGGGGGGAGCAGATTCCAAGATATCACAGTTATAAAGATGACATTGCAATGTATGGAAATCATTGTAGCATCTCTCAAAAGAAGGTCTATCAAAGCTGCTATTCTGCTGTTTTCTGTCATTCTGAAGAGCTGTCATTTATCAGAGTAGTCTTTACTTTAAAGAAAGTCGAAAAAGCCCATTTTAGGGCAAGAAACTTTGAGGGTCATCAACCAGGTTTTGGTTTTTGTTTCCTAGATTCTTCCTTACCTTTGTACTAAAGCCCACATGACACACATTTGTATTGTCCCACATCCAGAAAGAATTCCGCACTGGGCTGCTGTAAGCAGGACCTACAGCTCAGTGACAAGGCTGGGCCAGCTTCTCCTGCATATTCCCCCCTTACCACCTCCATTCAATAGTCTATAAGGGACTGAGACTCCCTAGTAAACAGCAACTTAATTAGTACTCTCATTATCATTTAGAATACAAGGATTATAAATTCCATAGTGCATATTTTAGCTTGAATCTGATTTATAATAGTGCACAAAAGCTTTCTGAAGTGGAAAATTATTGCATGAAAAATAATATTATATCTTCAATGAGTTAATAAAATTTTATTCTCAGTAGTCTCTCTCTCAAACTACTCTGTGATGCAAATATCCCTGGCAGATAAAGAACACATAACCAGAATTTCTAAGGCTGTGCAAAAATATCATATGGCATACAGGGCCAGCCAGAGAATGCCATTCATTAGGAAATAGATGTGAAAATTCCCTGTCTCAAATGCTTCTCATAGCACTTCTGGTTTTATTAAAGTTGAAAGTCATTTCATTCACTTCAAGTTTTGGAAGAAAGCTGTAGGTGGAAGCAGTGCCTTAAGAGAAAAAGTAAAAACAGTTTTAAAAAAATCTATTTTCATCCATTCATCCTAGTCATAATTCATCTTTTTCCACTTAAGAGACTTGAAAAAACTAAGAACAAAGAAATTACATCCTTCCACTGTATAATGCTCTGCATTGCTTCCTACATATAGGTATGAGCTTTAGTTAACCCCAAACTTGCTCTTTTAATTATTCCTGAGAAAGCCTAATTTCAAGGTTCTGTTGTAGTGTTTTGAGGACTACAGTAAATGCCTCTGTCAAGCTACTGCAGGTTTGTCTATATTTTTGTCCTGGAAGGAAATCACCAGTCATAATTATGGGATGTAGAGGGCTCAAGTCTTAAAAGCCTGGACAATTTAAGTGACTCTCATAGACAAGATTTTATTTTGATGTAGGTCTTTTAATTCCCCTCATTCTCAACATAACTTGGGTTTCTCATTCAGGACATAGCCTTTGGAATATTTTCTGTTGGGTGCAGACTCCTTTGAGACCCTAAATTACAGGTCCAGCCTTAGATGCCTCATGGGATTCTCCTGATGTAGTATATCACCTGCTACTTACATAACCAAGAATCAAAACTAGGCAGACAGCAAGACTGGTTAGGAACAGGACAACCAAAATACTCCATAGACATTTTGTACTTGAAAGACTTATAAAAGTTCTCCCACAATAGCATAATTAAATGCAGGTAGTTGTGGAATGCTCAAGTTAGGGATTTCCAGGATGCCTCAGATATGACTTTACCTTTCCCATCTTACCCTCTGTATCCAGCAGTCTTCCCAATATTATTCTTCCCCCCTCAGGCTGATAATTTTCTACCCCTTTCTTCCCAAGATCTTCATTCCATAAAGAACTCAGCCCTTCATCAGTTTTACAACCCAAGAGTAACTGATGGCCACCTCTACAGAAGGCTTCAATGGAAGCTCAGAACTGACAACTGAATAAATCATATTAAATCTCAGGTACAGAGCTCACAAAGTAACAGAGTCAGAGTTCACAGAGTAACATTTAGCTGTTACTTGGGAATAAATATCTATGGTCCTGGCATCAAGTAAAAGAGCAGATTTTCAAATCATGAGGTACATGTATGATTCATACATGCACATGATTCTTTTTGCTGTAAGCTTTTTATTGCAGTTGTTACCATCACACAAAAACCAGCTCTCCAGATAAACACTCTTATAGCAGGATATTCTTCAAGTCTGAAGGAGAATAAAACAAACATCACTGTGAAAGAAAGACCTTGCAAGGTCAACTGTAGAGCAAGGGCAAAATCAGCAACTACACACAGAGGCATCAAGCTGCAGTATGTGTGGTTCACGTGCAGGACTCTAAGGAAACTCTGAAAACAGTGGGTCAAAGGAGAAAAAGGAAGAAGTATTACAGCATCAGCTAGGTCATAGTCTTTGTCAGCTGAGCAACAAGATATGTGAGGATTGCTGTGAACGAGGGGGGAAAAACCACAAAAACAAAGACACAGCCAGCTCTTGAGTACAGTCTCAAACCTGTGTCTTGTGACTGATTTTTAAAGAAGGAGACAAAAAAATGCTTAGCAACGACAAGCACCAAACACAGCACTGAAAGGTCAAGAAACATAGTATAAAAATAATCATCTGAATGTAAAGGGCAAATTCTCACTTGTGGTTTTTCTGCTGAACAGATCCACCCCTCAATCGAGAACAGTTGAAATAAACATACAGGTCAGCCTTGATTACCCAGTCTCAAGGTACTTGAAATTCCAGGATAACCTGGAATATATTGCCTTATTCACTGAAACTACTTCTATGTTGGAGGATGTTGAGTGGTGGGCATGGTTAACCATAGCTGTATATAAGCTTGTCTGATGCTCTCAATAAACGGATTCTGGCTGATCACATTGATCATGAATGTCAGCCCCTTCTTGCGTTACTTCTACAGACAAATCTATATTCCTTAAAGATTTTAAGAAATCTGGCATGTAACCAAGGAAGAATAGGAAAGCAAGGGAAAACAGGAGTGAAGGATGTCCTTAAATGTTTAGCATCAATAATACTTACTGTTTCTACACAAAGCTTTCCAGATCTACATCAATGTACTTAAAAAAAGGCAGACATGGCCACCACTGCTGCAATCTGAGAACAGCTGTGCAGAGATATAGAGAAACGTGCCCAAGGTCAAAGACAAACACATGCAGAACCCAGGCCTCCCAGTTCCAAGCACAGCATGGTGTGGATGAGGTCTGAACCACATCAAGAAGCACCATGTCTCCACTCAGCACAGAGAAAGTCAATTCCAAGCAGAAGATGTAGGGACAGCATCATGTTGTCTGGAGGGAGGCAGAGTGATGCCCATGGGGCACAGTGCTGTGCCAGCCTGCCTGAATTAATTGGGGAACTTGAGAAGGAGAAACCAATATGCCATGATGTAGATATAGCATGTTTAGAGCTGTCCCCAAGTGACACTTTATCAAGCTGCACTGACAGTCCCCACTCCTTGCTACCTGAGAGAGACACTGTCCTCATGCAGAAGTTACCGGTAACACTCAAAAATATGAAAGCAAGCACCCAGAAGACCCATACTCTCCATTTTGAAAAGCTAAGGGAAATAGCTGCATTCTAAAAAAATTGTAAAGTACCCTCACCCTTCTCAGTAACTTCAACATTCACTTATTAGTTCAGCATCATTTCCAGCAGATATTTCAGTCCATGGGGAGTCTTATATGCTCTGCAATTTTTTTTCTTTAGGTCTTGGTCATCTTTGAGGCCTTTGAGGTTAAATAGCTTAAATCTCCCTTGATGGAAGTTAATGAGCACATCACACCCCCATCTCAATCCCATCTACTGGGAAGGAATCCAACACAGCACCTAACTTAAGGCCAACTCAGTAAAACTATACTTAATTTCTGCCCCATGTTAAACTTCACATTGTCCAACCCGTGTCTGTTCATCTTGTTCTTACTTTTTTTTTGCCATGCAGTTTTCTATAAAGGTATGAGTTGTCTCAGTAAATCTGCAAAGCTCCTCCCATAAAAGTTTCCCTTACTCATTATTCTAAAAACACAACTTATGTTTTCATATTCAGCTGTGAGCATAAAAAACAGACACAAGAGTCTGAAAATACTCCAGAAATACTAGATATTTTAAAGTAAATATATATTTTAAGGTTGTTTAAAGAGTTTAAATTCACATGGAAATAATTAATTTCATTCTAAAATAGTTAAAAATTAAAATTGTTTGTATTATGGAACAGGTGTAAAAATATCTGCACTAATTGCATAGCACAGCAGCCTGATTTTCATTTATAACAGTATGATAGCCACATTAAAAGAGGAATTTTTTGTTTAGCCTGTGAACATAAATCAGTTCTGAAGCCATAATATGTAAACATACATACACCCCCCCTTGCTATTTATGACATGACCCAAATTTTTGTCATTAGAGTGGGAGGCACAGTGAGGATGGTTTTGTGAGCAAGATGCACATCATTTGTTTATATAAAATCTCACACAGTACCATCCTTGCCCTCAGATTTGTTAGCATGTTTAATTTAGTGATAGGATACATACATATTTGTAACACACAGCTTTGGAAGCCTTTTTTAAAAAAATATAAATCTCTTATGTGAGGTCAGCACTTGTCAAATATGCAACATTCATGCAACTAAACAGATTCATATTCAGTATTTTGATGACCTGATTAAGTGCCAGAGCTCATACACGCACACAGAACGAAGCTAAGGTAGATTCTTTTGTCAAAGATGTATTTGAGATTAATGGCAAGCTGGCAGCTTGAATGGGTTCCACTGCACTGAGGCAATTACTGCAGTAGGTAAAGCAAGTGATAAAGATTTATTTAGTACAAGGCTGATATTCATTAATCTCTTTAAACCCCATGTTAAGGTTGTTTAAAGTACTGTAGCTCTTCTCTGGAAAGGTCTGTTGAATCTATGACAGAAAAGGCAGACCTGCATAAATGCAGTGCAGGTCTCCACGGACTCTGACATTTCTATACCTCCACAGGGAGGCAAGTATTTTAGATTAGTTTGGTTAGCACTGCAGATGCAGCATGCTGATTTACTAAACTCTGATGCAAGTTCCAAAAATAATTAGCTTATCGAAGATCCACTTTCCTTCCTCTCTTTTATTAGTGTGCTAAATATGGCATTGTTGCAAGGAAATCACTCATTTCACCCGTATTCAGACACTAAGAACAGACTTGTCAAAATGGAATCTTTTCAAAGAGCTCAATTCTCACTGCTGGCTTCTTTTGAAAGATACTTATGTTACATGACTAATTAAACAAATGTCATTCAGCTGTAAAACTCCTTCCATGCTATTACCGAAAAAAAGGAATTAAGCAATTCTGAAAACCGAGTTATTTTATTGATTGAATACCATCAGAGCAAGCATCACAACAGACAGCTGACACGTGACAAGGTTTTCATAAACCAGGTTTTATACACCAAAGAAGATACTTGTTGAATGGAAGCTAAAATTTCATATTTCTATGGTAGACTTTTTGTTGCAGATATTCGTTTAGGAGGGCTTTTTTCCAAGTAAAAAATCATTTTGATTTGGCATACAGAAAATACTCCCTCTGAAACAGGTTAGTTCCTTCAGTGCTTAAGCAAGAGCTATTTCTCAACACATCAGTAAGAGAATATTTCAAGAACCACAGTCAAGGCTCCTAGATACTACTGGTGTGCATATAAATAATCAGCAAGACCCACTGCCCCTCCTAATTTTTAATCTTCAGAAAGCATATTAAAATGATTTATTTCTAGCCTGCTACTCATAGTGAATCCAAGTCAACCTCTCCTTACCTTGCCAGTGACAGGGATATCAACGGAACCCCAGGTACCAGCTCCCCAGTGAACTGTGCCTGGGGCAAAATCAGCTGCAATAATTCCAGCAACTGGAAATAAAAAGGAATGTTAACAGCAGAAGCTAATCTAGCACACACTGAAGTTACATCAACAACTTATACTATGTAGAAGATAAAAAATAAAAATCACCAATTCTAAATGAAAAAATACATTCCATGAGACTACACAAAAGCAGCAAAAGACACTTTATTCAAATACAATTAGAAGATATTTCAAGTCTATATTAAAAAACTTTCAAGAACAACTAGAACCATGCAAAATGGAATGATAAAAAACACATTTGTACATAAAAACAGAGGAAGGCAGCAGCTATCATCTTCATTTTAATAATAATACATTAACTATTTTTTGCTGCTGTTTTTGGTTTGTTTTCTTTCTTTCCTTTTAAATAGATTTCTTGCAGTAGGCTTACTTAACCCAAGTTAGCACAAAATAATGGGATTGGCCCAGTATTTATCCAGCATTTTTTCCACCCATGCTCTTCCTTATCTCTTCCCTGCTCTCCCTCTCTCTACATGGCCTCTACAGTTTTGTATCTTCATCAAAATGCCTTTTATTTCAACAACGTGAGATGGTTCCACTGTGCTGACAGAGTTGCCTTCTCCAAAAGAGCAAAATTCTCTGGAGATTGGGGTTTCCAGATCTGAATGCTTAATTTCATATTCCAGCCCACCAAGGGCAAGGATTCAAAAATACTGGATAAGGTGAGCAAATTACAAGAACTAGTAAAGTTGAAATATTCCCTCATTTTCCAGTGTTGTTTCAATATTAACACCCATCAAAATATTTCTGAAGATCTGTATTAACATTTGATAAGCTTAATATCTAGCCTATCAGTAACCCTATCTGCAACCCACAGAACTCTGGAACTGAAAATAAGGGATATCTATATTATAAATATCTGGTCTACAGAAGAAAAACCAAAGAAAAACAAACCAACAACCCACAACACTCCAAAACAAAAACCAAGCAAAGGCAAACACCAACACTCTCCCCAAAAAAACCCAAAACATCCCACACTTTGCCAAACAACAGCAAATATTTAGCAACTACCAGTTTCTTTCACACCACTTACTATTTGCTTTGCTTGCCTGAGGTAAACAGAATACCTTTCCCAATAATCAAAATTAAAACCAGAACCAAACCACTCTGATTTGAATTTAAGGGGAAAAAAAATAAGCTTAGCATCACACACATCACACCGTGTTACATCACATCTACTGGCTCAGCTAGATTTAATTGCCAATTTTCGTTTGCATTTAGCTCAGAGAATTTGTCATACTTTTTCCCCCAAGTCTTCTATGATGATTCTTATACTTGAAAGGGATCTTCATTAATTACCAGGCCATAACTAGAAATTATTTTATTTTAATTATTAAATTAATTACTTTGAACAATTTGAAAGAATTTCTAATGAGCAAAATAATTCCTCCTCTTTCAGGTTTTGAAAGGACAAACATATAGATTACTTCAATGGAAGAAGAATTATGTCTTTTGTGTCATTAGTCTTTATTTTTAAACTCAAAAAAACCCAGCATTCTAAAAATTGCATGAATTATCTGTATTGTATGGGATTGTTACCAAATCACAAAATATCACTGCTTCTGAGTAACAGCCAATCAAAGCACTCAAATCTTTCAGTCATCACTGGGCTCAGGTGAACCTAATGAGGTTCAATGCAGCAAAGTGCAAGGTTATGCACTTGAGCCGGAAGAAGCCCAGGCACCTGTACAGGCTGGGAGGAGTGGTCCTTGAGAGCAGCTCGGCAGAGAAGGACCTGGGGGTCCTGATGGACGAGAGACTTAACATGAGCCAGCAGTGCGCTCTCGCAGCTCGGAAAGCAAATGGGATCCTGGGCTCCATCAGGCGAGGGGTGGTCAGCAGGGATAGGGAGGTGATCCTCCCACTCTACTTGGCTCTTGTGAGGCCCCATCTGGAGTACTGTGTCCAGGTGTGGAGCCCTCAGTACAAAAAAGACATAGAGACTTTGGAAAGGGTCCAGAGGAGGGCCACGAAGATGATCAGGGGGCTGGAGCACCTCCCCTATGAGGACAGGCTGAGGGAGTTGGGCTTGTTCAGCCTGGAGAAGAGAAGGCTGCGGGGTGACCTCATTGCAGCCTTTCAATACCTGAAGGGAACCTACACCCAGGAAGGGAGTAAACTCTTTGAAAGGGCTGACAATAGCAGGACTAGGGGAAATGGATACAAGTTGAAGGAGGGAAGATTTAGGTTGAATATTAGGGGGAAGTTCTTTACTAGGAGAGTGGTTAGGTACTGGAACAGGCTGCCGAGGGAGGTTGTGGATGCCCCGTCCTTGGAGGTGTTCAAGACCAGGCTGGACGAGGCCCTGGGCAACCTCATCTAGTAGATGTGTTTGTTAGGTGGCCCTGCTAGACAGGGGGGTTGGAGTTACATGATCCTTGGGGTCCCTTCCAACCCGGGTCATTCTGTGATTCTGTGTGATTCTGTGATCACTGCCTTGCAACAATATAAACCCAAATTCCCTAGACAACAGCTCACTGATCTACATAACACAGGGCTTTTCCTGCTTTCTCAGTAGCAATCACAGGGCCACTTTGTTACTTGAAACACCTCCAATGTCATGATCAAGTGTCAGTAAACAAAACAAGCCCCCAGAAACTACTTTTGAAGAAAAAAGAATTCTTACTTGCTTTTCTTTTTTTAACTAGCTCAGCAACAACAAAATATCGGTCTCAAAACCAATGTATTTTGTCTTTCAGTGATGCTTTCAGCATCTGGTACAAAGAGATAGCTCTGCCAACACAATTATTTCTTATCACTTCACCCTCTCCTCACTCTGCTCTAATGAGTTCATCCTTGCAAAGGAATACATCCAGGCTCTCCCTTGGTTCAGGGCAGGTGGGTTTTGTAGGAAAGATCCCGAAAGGGATTGAAAGGGAATGCACACAGCTTGAGAGGTTTAGCTCTTCTTCGGGTTGTAAGGCTCAGGAATGAGAGTGGGATGGTGGGAAGTAGATGTAGATCTTGGAATGACACTGAACTTGAGGCCATTCATCTCTCTCAACTGCACAAACCAGACTCTGCACTTCTGCCACCAGAATCCTGATGCAAGATTCAGACAGTTGGTGTGAGAGACACCTAAAGAGGGCTGCAACAGGGACCCTGAAGAAGAGGACTGCTTAAGCCTGACTAACAAGGACAAAGGACTCTAGATCTATGCTTCTTGCATATGGGAACAAAGGAAAGAGCAAAGGGAGGACACTGCTTCTTGTCCTGTCACCAGGTACCAGTGAAAAGAGCCTTGCTTGACTTGTTAGCACCTTGCCTTCAGATTGTTGAAGGTACATTCAGAAGATCCCCTGAACCTTCACTTCTCCCAACTGAACAACCCCAGCACCCTCAGCCTTTCCTCAGAAGAGAGATGTTCCAGTCCATTAATCATCTTTGTGGCCCTTCACTGGTCTCCCTCAAGCAGATGCTTCTCTTGCCTACAGTACTAGCAAACATAAGAAAGTGAAAATTCATGATGCTAGAAAAGCTGTTATGACAAATTGAACATGGTCATGATAATCATAAAAGGTGAAATCACCTGTGAATTTATTCATATTCATCAAGCGTGCTTGCCAAACCACAGCACCAGATGATCACATTTTCTGTGTGAACCAAATCATTTACAGAAAAGCTATTTTAAACACTGCTTATAAGAATTTCCAATATTTTCATGTCCCAATACCTCTCAAGTCAGGCTCCCTCAGTGGCCTTAGTCAAATGATATCAGCCTCAGAATGAGAGAAAGATTTTAACAAATACATTTTAGAAATCTCAAAGTGATTAAAGTAGTTTTTCTATGCATAGTAATGAGGTGGTTTTCAGGTTTGCTCTTAAAGGGCTCAAAGCAAGTTTTAAGATGTGATCCCAGAGCTGAAAGTGACATGCCCACCAGAAAGCTGGTAGTAGCCCCTTTACATTATTATGCAGAAGTCTAATGTTTCTGACCTAGTGGACTTTAAAATACCTGGCTTTAAACTCATCATTGCCAATAATTTAAAATAATTTAAAAGCAGAGCTGGTTAAGAATAATCCTAAATGGCTGTAACAGAATAAACACTTACTAAAGGAGTTAAAAGTGTTTGTTCACATGGCTGAGTAATTATCACTATTGTTCTGATACACAGGAAATTTAGTCTACAGAGAAGTATCAAATGCAACGATATGCAAAACATACTGAATCTCAAGATTCAAAAGAATTTGAATAGTTCTAGATTATAGAATTAGTTATACTTTCTCGGTACCATTTTTATAACCTTTATTTCAAAGGTATTTGTTGAAAATGCTAAAAAACTAAACCAAGCAAAACTGAAAAGATTCTAAAAAACAGGACAGCTACAGGCTTTTAGGTTTACCTGTCAAGGTCAACTGATATCATTAGACTTACATGAACTCAATTCGAGTTACAGTAGGGAAATCATGTTAGGAAATATGGGTCAAGTCATCATGCAGTAATAAAGCTGTTACCTCCACACTCGATTTTTGAAATATTCTTAGTCTAGTATTTCTAACAATGAAATAATGAAGCCTGCCAATGCTATAAAGGGTCACCAACATACTTATTCAGATGCTTCAAATAAAATTTAAAAAAAATGCAAAACCAAAAAGCCCTCCCAAAAAACCCTCAACATTATGCAATCCAAACAATATCTCAATTTTGTCCACTTTGTCCCTAAATTGAAATAGCAAGGCTAAATTGCTTCTTAAATATCTGCATGGGCATAGGTGGAGACCTAGACTAATATACCCAACTACAGTAAAAATATACAAGGATCAAAAGAAATAAAGAGCACAAATCCCATGTAAATATGAATTAGTGACAAATTCAGACAAGGTGGTGAAGTGACATAAGTAGATACAGAGCTAAATCTAGGGCACTCAGTTACTACCATCACAAGCTCAGTATAAAAATTAGGTTGCAACATTCTCAAATGTATATTCTCATTTACAGTTTAGGGAGGCATTTTCAAAGCACTCTGTGATGGTTTAACTACTCCCACTGAAGTCACAAGGACCTTAACAATTGATTTCTAGGGAAGCAGGGTTAGGCTGAGCACTTTGGAAATCCCACTGTAAACGACTCACATTGAGAGAATCTGAGCATGTATGGCATTCTTAGGATTATGAGTACCTCCAAGGGCTTAAAAAAAGAAAATTATCAGAAACAAAGAGCTCTGTATACAGTAAGAGCTTGCAGAAACCCTTGCACTTTTAAATCAAAAGAAGGAAAAAATGTGCAAAGAAACTAGCCCCCATTTTTACTGCTGCTCATATGAACAAACTGCTAGCTAAGGATTATAAAAAGACAGGTACAGAGGGACAGCCAAGAGCTCCACACACCATTCCCACACATCTTCATTCCCTCTAGCCTATTCCCAAATCAAACACTCCTTGGTCCGTCTTGGAAATCCATGGTTTGGTGTTAACTTCCTTCTTACCCTCTCACAGGGTGGACAGAGCAGCACTGCCTGAAGATGCAGCTGCACAGGGGACACTCAAAACACCCTGAAAGGAGGACAGGAAAAACATACTATTGCAATATATGGCCTGGCCACAGTGTGGGTTTGACAGAGAAACAACCATAGCTCACAAGATTCAGACACATACTTCAGAATACTCTGAAATTAGGTATCATAAACACTGACCTTGTTTCTGTCAATCTCAGCAATTAGCTGAACTGATACACATTTTAATATGATTTTATGTCTGCACTTTTGAAGACATGTTTAAAGATAACATCTTTTCCAAGTTCAGCATGCAAGCACACACACAGTTGTTCTATCAGCTGCTCAGATTTAGGCCTTGAAATAATAGGATCTCTTTTTCAAATGCTAAATACAGTGGAAGCCATTTAAAATGAATAATGCATTTTTTTAATGGAACAGCAAAGTAATATAAGTGGGGCATGTTAATTCCCAGGCATGCGAAATTTATTGTCACTTAGGTGCCCACTGGGAATAATCTTTGCATCCTCGATTAAGAAAATATTTTTAATTTGAATTTGCATATTTTACTCATTATGACTAACCTTGACACAGTCCTTTTTAGAGGTACCATGCCCTCAGGTGGGAGTTTACAGAATGTCCACTTACCATGAAGAAATAATGAAACAAGGATGCACATGTTTTCTAGCAAGAAAAAGCACGTGTCCCCTGAACAGTATGCACCCTTGGATTACAGTGATCTTTGCCTTTTTCTGGTGCAATCAAAACCAGGTTAGATTTCAGTCTTTAAAGGAGATGTTTATCTAAGTGCTTGAAATCAAGCTTAAGTAAGGATAGAATGACAAGCTGCAGCATAAGATGACAACTCAAAAAAAAAGAAGTCTCTAAAATCACAATCCAGTAGGGTTAAATTGAGTGAGAAAAAACTTTCAATAAAGCCAATCCAACTTCATCATCTGCCATTGCAACAAAATACACACATCAGTCTCTGGAAAAGCATTCAGTTTTTCACAGCTGTCTTCTGCAAGCAAATAAACTATTCCAGAGACACTGTATTAGCACTTTGCCTCTCATTTTAAAGGAAAAAATGGAAATAGTTCTCAAAGCAGCTAAAATAGAGATGTGTGGTTTATACATGTACTGCTGCAGTTCAAAGCTTATTTTACTTTTCCAGACAAATTTTCTGTTTCCTGTAGTACATACTCAACCAGGATTTGTTTTTACATTTACATTACTTACAATAGAAGGATGAATTATGACATTAGAAGACCTACCAAACCATTTATAAAAGGACAAAGAAGCCATGTCAAGGCTATTTTCATAGTTTACACAGGATCAAATGCATCTCTGGCTTTAAGCTGACAGTTTCACCGCAATGCATCAGGGTATGCTGCTAGCATATCGCAAATACACAACATCTGAGTACAGGGAAGGGAAAAAAGTGGCTAAAAGATAAGCAAATGCTGTCCTTAAAATGAATAACTCAAAATACACACCTGCTACACATGAAACCATCCTTAAGTGCACAGTGTAGAGTTTAAAACAAGCATTTTCTCAATGAAAACTCCCAGACTACACAACTGCTGCACATCCTCCCTCCTTCTCCAACGTACCTCATACAGCATGTGCCACGTGCTACAAAAAGCTAAAATCCAAAAGAAGAAGAAAGTCTTGAAGTCTGTAAGGTCACTGGAAACCTCACCAATACAAATTGTTTCTATTCCATGTGAAGAACAAAAAATCCAGGAATCAAGCCTGATTTTCACAGTCATTAACACAGAACACAGAGGTTTTGCTGATTCATTGTGCTTGATGCTTAGGAATGTGCTTTCTGAAGGGTCACTCTCCCTAAGTATATGCAGCATAACCTTATGTCCAAAGTTCCCCATGACTTTATATCATCATTAAGCAGCTTAATTAGAATCAATATAAATTGTGCAGCATTTTTCACCCAGCTGCAAGTGTGAAGCATTTAAGGCATTTTATTTTGATATCTTCTATAAAAGGTCAACAATTTTCAAAAGACAATTTGTTAACATTTATTAAATAGAGTAGCAAGTCAGTTATGAGGAAAGCCAGTCAAATAATAACACAAGTCCATTCTTGTAAATTTTTACCTAATAGAAAAAAACATTATGTCAACTGAGGAAAGGAAACAAGAAAAGCAGCAAAAAGAGAATGGGAAATAAATGATAAGATAGAAGATGTTAGTATTTATTTTGTAAGCTTCTTCTTTTCCAGCATTTCCCCACTGAATCTCACCAAGAAAATAGAGGCTGAAAGGTCTGCAAGTGAAAAAGAACTATTCAGTCTTAATAAAAATAAGCAATCACACAATCAGTAGTTTTTTTCATGAAGGTTAAATGCTTGTATCAAGAACAATGAAACAAGTTTCAGGCACAGAGCCTCATCTTCCTATGGAAATTCTCTCCCATTTGCCAAATAGTCAACTGCCATGGTCTTCTCAGAGGAACAGGCTATACAGAAATTCACTGGGAAGCAAACCAACTTTACTGCAAGCTAATAGAAAAATAAAAGGCCCTGGGCTTGTGCTATGATCCTAATTCTTTCTGTCTTCAAGAGAAAAGGTGACACACTGTATATTGGAGAGAGCTATTGGAGAGGGTCCAGAGAAGGGCCACGAAGATGGTCAAAGGGCTGGAGCAACTGCCCTATGAGGACAGGCTGAAGGAGTTGGGGTTGTTCAGCCTGGAGAAGAGAAGGCTCAGAGGGGACCTCATAGTAACTTATCAGTACCTGAGGGGGTCCTATAGAAAGGCAGGGGAAGAAATTTTTAACATAATATCTGATGGGAGGACTAGAAACAATGGATGTAAATTGGAAGGGGGTAGATTTAGACTTGACATAAGAAAGAAATTCTTTACAGTGAGGGTGGTGAAACACTGGAACAAGTTGCCCAGAGAGGTTGTGGATGCCCCCTCTCTGGAGGTGTTCAAGACTAGGCTGGACAAAGCACTGAACAGCCTGATCTAGTGGGAGGTGTCCCTGCCTATGGCAGGGGGGTTGGAACTCGATGATCTCGACGATCCTGCTCAACCCAAACTATTCTATGATTCTATGATTCTATGATTCTATGATGATTCTATATTGGAGGGGAGAGACCACTTACCAGCCTGGGACAACCAATCTCTACCACCTCTTCCTGAATGAAATTAACCTTCTTTCTAAGGCTCACTATCCCACTAGTTTTTTTCATCAGAAAGGAGCACTATGAATTAACATTTCTAATTCAGTTAAAGACATGGTGACTCTGAGAAAAAAAGTAACAGGAAAGCTAAAAAAGAAAAAAATCCAAGAAATAACTCTTCATGTCACCAGTCAGTTGCTGTCTGACCCTGCTATTGGGGAGATGCTCATTAGGCATGACACACCAGCTCTTTAGCAAGAGCAGAGCAGAGTCCATCAGCTGCTGAGCACCTTGCCCCAAGAGATTTTACATAACACACATCAGGGCAGTGTCTCCAGATCTTGCCATCAGCACCCACTTCTCCCAGAGGCAGGTCACTGCTCATCAGGGAGGAGAGCAATGAGATCGGATGCCCCTACATTCAGCCAGCCCAGGAGCAAGACCGTTATTAATAAAAACAGCAGGAGTTCATTTATCTTAAAGTCAATTCAGCTTCAAAATCACTGATCAAAAGGATTTCGAATTCGTTTATAATCTTCAGCCAAAACCATTCATGATTACTCTTAGTCCAACAGCAAATTTAAATGAATGAATCCGCTGGTATTTTTAAAAAAATTAAATCCCAGTTCCTCAATTTCAGTGACCAGGTTTTGCTGAATTTTAGTTTAACAAAACCTTCTTTGACATTTCCTTATGGCTCCTGCTCTCTCCATGTGTAGGACATACCCCTTATAATGAGTTTACAAGTTTATAACCACTCTTACAGGAAACAGACTGAATGACAGGGGAAACACAACAGCCCATCCCCTTCCCCAGGAAATTGGGCTGGGATCTAACAGGGGTGCAGTCAGCAGTTCATCCAGTGTAAAGTGTTAATATTGCAGAAAGTTTTCTTACAAGAAAAAATATCTTTTAATTACTTAAGGAGCCAGAACCACTTAAGCATTGATACCACCAGCCTTTCTAGGTGCTAAACCTCAGTTTGGACTCCAACTTTGATACATGTTACACCTTTTGGGGGATTTGGAATTAAGTTTCTAGTGTTGCATACAGCAGAATATTAAATCACACACAATGCACTATAAGCAATCCTCCACTGGTCCAATCTACTAAAATGATTTATGCACAGAAAGTTTAAGTGTACAGCAGGGAGACTGCTGCACGTTTGCACCTTCACAAAGAACCCTTGTCAAGCAAGTCACTGGTATAAATGCCATTTGGGCAGGTTTTAGACCAGTGTGAGATTTAGAGTTTCAAAATAAACCCAAGCTTCTTTCAATATGAAAGGACAACCAACATATTATATGGAAAGCATGCAGTTTCTTATGCACAAACACATAAATACATTTTATGGCAGTCACATAATAAAAAAAACCCCACCAGCATTAAATAAAAGCCTTGCCATAATGCAACCTGTTGTTACTCCTCAGAGTGATTAAAATACGACTTCACCATGCCAAAGTCTCTCTCCTCCCCCTCACACCAGCAAACCCTTTCTTCTCCTGCATTTGTTATACATTCTCATTTATATTATCTGTCTAGCTGTCCATCCTTAGATTCTAATGTGCGTAGAACAGGCACTGTTCCTTCTTGACCATTCAATGAGCACTGCAGTTGGTGGCACCATGGACAAGTATTAAAAGAGCCCCTCTGAAAAGACACAACTGTAAGAGGGAATTCTATTGTGTGGAACAAACGTTCCCATGGAAGACAGCTAAAGTACTTAACTGGACTACTTTTTACTCAAAGGACTATTCAAAATATTGAAGCACTCCTCTGCACATTGTTTGCTTGCATAGAAACATGTACAGTACAATTTTAGGGCCTCATCCCATCAGCCTTTCAGAAGCTTCTGCTGATATTTTAAAAGGACTCATGTCACTGTTTTGGGAAGTTTAATCAATACCTTCGAAAATAAGTCAGCAGCAGAAATGGGGCCTGGTTTGTGATTCCTCCTTAAAAAACTAGTTATAGAGCAAGGGGAGGATTTTTAAGCAAAACCATATTTCACCTTGCAAAGTGTGTGAATGAAAAATGGGGGGTACAGGCTGACAGTATCTCTAGAGCACCTTCTTTCTGCCCTGCTGTAAATTTAAGTTACCTTGCAGCATGCTGTAACTTTAAAATTAGAACCTGTCAGAAAAGACTTTCTATATTATTTGTATTTGTGCTTTTCTTTTGAGGATCTCCATCCAGTTTTATGAAATTTTTCAGAAAAAAAATTGTTTACCTAAAGCTTTGGTAAAGTGGCAAAGCAATTGCACAATTAAAAGCCTTATAAAAAAATATCATTTACATGACTTGTATTCAGGTACATCAGTGAAAAGGGTATGCACAATTTGCTGTAAAGCTCTGCTCACACCCCCTCCAATCCAGTACCCTTTTGCCCTCAGCATCCACCTTCTCCCCTGTTGAAATCAAGAATGCAGAGTGGATATTGAAATTAACTAGTACAGTAAGTGAACTGCAGAATTAGTGCCAGTCTAGCAAATTAAACAAGGGAATAACCTAAATTTTTTCCCATTTTTCCTTTTTTATTTCCAACAAATTAGAGGGCTCCAGTAGATTTTTATCAAACACCAAGCTCCCCACTCTCTTTCTCAAACTGTATAAATGCCTTGAACTCCCAAAAGAACATCATCATTCCTTAGCCCCATGTAGTTCTCTTTCATTTACCCACTTCCACAGCACCATTTTCAAAGACTTTTTTTAGCCAAAGGGAACAAAAGTGGAAATCCTGAAAGGAGATCTGCAGATTTTTCCAGAATTTTTACTCTGCCCCTCCACCAACTGTCCACAAGACCTCAACTCCCCTGCTGGGATATCCTTTATGGATGACTCCTGAGGCACTTAAAGATTAAAACAAAGGACAAGCCTCACAAGTCTTCCATTGCAATGGCAGCCACAATAGTTTAGTCGCCCTCTCTGAACACAAAAGAGAAGCCTGGCCTCACCTTTGAAGTCCCAAGCTTTAGTCAAATTCCAGAAAACAACAGAAAGGCACGACAATACATTATATACTTTATTTTGTGAGCTGCAGAGGCTCACACATGCTACATGATCTGATCGGACACAAGTGCAAAACAGATACCAACCACCGGGCTGAAAGTTCAAAAAGAAGCCCCAAACCAAACAAATAAAATTTACAAGTAGCTTCGTGGATCAACACTAAACATTTAGAAAAATAAGGAATATGTTTCTTTAATGCAGAAGCCATTCAAAATTGGGCCCCAAGTGTTGTGTGAGGCTAACTACAATAGAGAGCCTGCAGGCTGCTTCAGAACTGCACAGGCAATGAATGCAAAAAAGACCCACAGCGCTACCACGGTGGCATCGCTTCCAATTCAAGCACAATAATAGGGCAGAGCACAGTATTCTTCACTTGCATCACAAAATGGAAAGACCAGCAACCTGAAGTTTTGTGGACGTGCCCCAAAATGGACACTAACAAAACCACAAGCCTGTTTTACAGAGGGTCCCCCCTCCCAGCAAAAATGACAAAGCTCTATCTTTGTATGTGTAACTGATTAATTTATTGCAAATCTTCCTCCCTTATAATACCTTGTTCTTTGCTTTCAAATAACCCATAATTTCCAACCACTCCCAAGGCACAATTTAACCTAAATAAATCCATTCAGGTATGTTCCCCTCATCAGTTACTTTGCAGAGTACTTAATTCTAACTGCATGTTATGAAGTGAATTCTAAACATAGATATGACATTAATTGGTGATAGAAATGAAAGGTCACTTTCTGTGATAAATTTCTTGTGGTGAGAACTGAAAGCTTTACCTACTCCTCCTCTGCAACTCTGGAACAAGAGCATACACTGTGCCAGCAACCCTCCCCATAGAGGTATCTTTAAGAGAAGCCATCACCAGTACCCAGAGTTTTGGTGATGCAGCTCCACAGAGTGTGTCACCCCAGAGTAATCTGCACATGTAAAAGCAGGAAATTTTAAAAGATGGCAAATGTGGCCATGTATTGAGCTGATCCTACACGCTGTGCCTCTAGAATGGCAATATGCTGCAGGATCAGGAAGCAGCCAGCTAAGTCATAAAAATGCAGATGTCACCAAGATGGCAAGTGAAGACTAATAAATAATGGAATGTCTTTTACCAAGTCTAAGCTGTGCTACACAGAAGTGAGGCTGCCTTTTCTACTGCTGAAAAGCTCATCTTTGTGAAAGAGGGGAAAAATAATTTAAAGAGGCAAGGAGACCACTGGAAGCTGTAGTCCTGGGAGAAAACTGGTGAAATCCAGCCTGACTGGAGCCTCTGATCATTAATTTGCAAAGAATCCATTATGTTGTCTTGCAACATCCTTAAAGGAAAAGCATATCAGTGACATGAGTGCAGTAGATGAGCCCATGGGATGCTGTCTTGATCTAGCCATGCAAGTGGCTTTTTTTAAAAGCTAAAAAAGAACATTTGGGCTATTTACTCTGAAGTCTAAGATGAAAAAGTAGACTTTCACTCAATAACACCTCTATTGAGCTCTCAAGATCTTAGATGCATTAGAACATATCTCTCAAGAAAATTAAGGTACTTAAGACTTCAAGTGACAGAGAACCTACTGGGGCAAGATGTTCCAATGGTTAATTACACTATGTTCATTATGGTACATAGGGCAAAACTACTCTGCTCAGGGAACATATTAAAGTCACTAGAGGACTACCACCTAATCTGTTAGTTCCAATTTACTTTGTGAAAGAAATTCAGGCCAAGAAAAGCAAGGCATATATACTCTTGGAGCTGAAGGTAGCATACTGTATTCCACAAATGACCATGACATCCTCACCTCCTTAATTACTGCCAATGCATCATCCTTCTGTGTTTGAAATATACACCCATTCCTGTGTAACCCAATATGAAGTCTCAAGTTTTAAAAGACTGCAGAGTTCATTTCAGACTGGATGAGACAAGGAAGATGACAAAATGTTTTTCATCTGAAAACACTGACTAGCACACAAAATAATAATCTAATAACCTAATGCAATGCAAGTCCTTCGGAGCTGAACCACTGCAGCTTTTTCATAGCACAAACTGTTTAGGACAAGAAGAGATTAATATTTTATCCCCACTGAATTACATGGGGAATTTTGATAAGAATGTAATTTCCCAAGGTGACTAACAAGCCAGGCCTGTGAGGTGATGTAACACCCCTTCTGTACATAAACCAGCATCAAATTTATAGTTATCGCACATGTTAAAGAGTTTAGTTTGACATATCACCCAAAGTCAGCACTTCAGTTATATGCTGGATTCTAATGCTATTTTGGCACTATTTATAGGCAGAGTACCATTCAATTTTGTCTTGAGCTTCATCTAAATGCTTTGCACAGGACATTTTTGCTGAGGGGTGTCCCAGATGACTTTGCTCATCTTCTAAAATCTGGCAAGATTAAAGGAGAACAGTGTGTAGGATATACTCCAGAAAAGAAATTTTAACTGACTGGGCTTTTTCATCTTCAGTTTTTACACATTGTGCATGCAATATGCATGACCAGTGAAATTCATCAATTCGGCTGAATTGCATTTATAATATCAATATTCCTGTGTCTAAATCCTGAGACAAAAAGATATATAAGACACTTTGAACTGGAAAAAACCCTCTCAAATGAAAATGAGTATTTAAGCAGAGCAAATGAACTGATTTTCTCATATCAATAATTTTCAAATAACAGGCTTCTTTTGAAGCTTGTTTTTAATGGAAATCAACTTTTCTGTCACAGGCAAGCATAGGTTAAGCAGAAATAATCTCTAAAATATAATTTTCTATTTCTCTGTAATCACAATGTGTCTTCCTAGAATAGAGGACCAAGAACTTTTAATATTATGACTACAAACAATCATTTAACCTAACAGAGCACTGCAATTTCTGTACTGAAACCATTTTCCTTATTAAAACCATTTACAGTGATGTACATTTATGCATGAAGTTATATAAATACATACTCTTAAATTACTTTGAGAGTAATTTAGACAGAAATTTATTCCAAAAAGCTTTTAGTGCACATTTTAGGATATTCAAATCATTGCAATAAAATGATGCAAAGGACTGTACTGACATCAAATCACTCCAGTGAGTGGATCAATATCATTCAAAGGATTTTTAAGAGGAAAACCTCACAAGAATCACAAAACTGCAGTCTTCAGCCTGCACATCTGTCATAAAGCTCAAAGTTCTTTGCATCAGTTTCTTCTTATCCTCTTCTCACTACTAATGCTTCCAAATCACTAACTATCCCTTGATGTTCTTACAGTATTATCACTCTGGGGCACCAGGTGCTTCCTCAGTTGCCTGCAAACCACCACAACCAAAAAGAAATCTCCCAGCCTCCAACAACTCAACACCAGCACAACTCCACCAACCAAGCAGAGGCAACTGTAAGGAAGGTATGTGACTTTTGAACACATTTCTCAGTCTAATGAGGATTCTGGCAGCATAGAATGAATGAGTGTGATAAGATATCACCCTTTGTGAAAACTAAGTGAGCTCCCTACCATTTTTCCAACAGGACTGGCAACTCACTGCAAGTAATGAGA
This sequence comes from Turnix velox, assembly GCA_013400935.1. Lineage (NCBI taxonomy): Eukaryota > Metazoa > Chordata > Aves > Charadriiformes > Turnicidae > Turnix > Turnix velox. Next base: position 54,255 of record VZTY01021101.1, read on the forward strand.
GAATATGTAGTACAATCTAGGACCAAGCAAACAGCTCACGCACACAAGTCCAGCCCTTGTGAGATTGCAGTTGAACTGGAGAAATTTGTAATGCCATGTAAACCATCAATGCTCAGACGCTGAACTTTAATCTATGGCTAAGACTGTACAGAGCATGGATATACAAGCTGGGGTAACTGCCCTGATGCTTTCGTACCAGTGCTAACATCTATCTGTTGAGGGAAAAAACACCAAACAGCTCAATATGGACAACTTTCATGTGGAATGCTATCAGCAAGATCAAAGCTTATCAGACAGAGATATGTGCTAGTTTTGAAAGAGTACATTGTGTTTACTTATTCAACTTTGCACAGAGGTCTAAAACCAAACACACTAATTTCTTGGCTGGTAAATTAGTTTGTCAGGAAAGTGCTCCTTCTAGAATACGCCATCACACCTGTAGAAATTCCTGTAATACATTTTTTTCAGACAGAAAAGCAAAGCCACCTTCTATTCTTATTTCATCCAAGATTTCCAGGTATTCAGACATAGGTGCACATCTCAGGAAATTTCAGACATGCCCAGATATATTCTTGCCCCAGTGATCTGAATAAACATAACCTATCCTTCTTTGCCCCACATATCCAACAACATAATGATAGGGAAGCTATAGTGACAATCTAGAACTGAAAAGTTCTGCATGAACAACAAATTAAAGCAAATCTGATTTAATTCTTTATGTAATTAAGAAAATTTTATGTATAAGCTAGTAACCCACCTCTCACATAATACCCTGCAGACATAGCAATTTAGCAAACTGAGAGGACAGCTTATAAAACCCCAGCCCCCAAAATTGGGGAGAGAACATTTTACTTACTCAAAATATTAAAACATTTAAATTGTATTATAATTATCCTCTTAGTTATACAGAGATGACACATCAGTTTTGAATTAAATGTCTATATTGAATAGGAAGCCAGAGTAAACAGAGTGTGTCATTTTAACATGCTTACATAGACTGTATCATTTTCAAACTTACAAAAATGCTACAAAACAAATATTCCTACAGGAAAAATAAAAAACAAAATAAAAATTCCCCCAGGCTCAGTTCCAGTCATCAGAAAAATTCAAAGAATCAAAAAGCATGCATTTGAATTGCTCCTTTGCAAGTGGCCAGTAAGGCACTTTGTGAAAATTACTGGTTTTCAAATGATATTTAAGTCTTACTTCGAGAGGAAAAACTCTTTCAAAGAATAATAGACTTTTTTTTATTCTATCTTCAATGGTCAGATTTCCATAATATGAACTGCTTGATAGTCACTTTCCCTTTAAATTATTTTTTAACCATACAGGCAGTCACATCTGATTTCTGATTCTCCTTACCTTACTTTTCCTTTCAATTACTTCAGTTCTTAATACGAACAATAAGAGTGCTCATTGCATGTCCTCTGTGGGACTCCTGGAACTTAGATACTCAATAGACAGGTGCATAGATAAGGATTCAAAGTCTTTGTTCCACTGTCCAGACAGAATATGTTTAATCTTTTTTCTACCTTTTCTATGCCATTTAAACTTTAACCTAGTAGTAACTTTTACTGCCTTGATTCACAATTCAAAGGTATGAAGATGAAAAGTCCTTGCCTTGGAACGTAGCTTGAAAACTTCATTCTTAGTCTGTATTTCTTTTGAACTTCTTCTTGTGGTTTTTGTCTTTATTTTTCCAGGGTGCCAACTTTACAGTATAGGACTTTCCAAACCTAACAGCAGGGCTACTTGGAAGGAAGAAAAGTAGAGCAAATTTGCCCAGAATCAGCTCACCTTAATAGAAAATATTCAAATTACTGACCAGAGTTCATTAGAGGGTACTTTACCCCATCCTTTAAACATGCCACTAGTGACAGACTCTTACATGTAACTGTAAACATACACATCAAGTGAGGGACAAAGACCTGATCTAAAAGTAACAGAAGAACCACACTATCTACAGCAGAAAAACATGAAACCCTGATGGGGGGTTGGACTAGATGACCTTTGAAGGTCCCTTCCAATTCTATGATTCTATGAAAACACATCACAATCAGAAATAATAACTTACAATAGCAAGCATGACACATATCTCCATGATATACAAGCATTCTGTCTGGGTACCTAAAAGAAGAAACCTTTTACAATAGCCAAAGAATATGTTAAAGGCGTATTTGTATCAGAGCAATTAAATGGAAAAATTTCTGGAAAATTCAAATACCTTCCAGGAGTATGAAAGGTGGTGCTGGCGTGTGTCACACTGATTCAGGCACAATTCACTGCTCATGCTGATTCAGTAATGCACCAAGCTGCTAAGCAAGGTGGCAGAGGCATGGGTCCACACTGATCTGGCACCCTGCTCTGAGGGGACTGGCCACCAACAGAAGGGTGAGACACCAACTAGCCCAGTTTGCCAGAGGTCACCTGTGAGAGCCCATCTTGCTATTTGAAACTTTAAGAGAGCTCATGTAAGAAATAAAAAATCCTAAGAAATAAAAGGTTTCTGTTACATGGAGTGTACTGCCTTTCACCTTTCACTTGATGTAAGGAGGGAAAAAAGCAAAGTTAGAAATAGTGTATAATGCCCATTATCTGAACTGCTTTTCAAAACTATTAACTCACATCTATAGCTCCTTTAAGACCTTCTAAAAAGACTGTCACTCAGCTATGAAAAGCAGCATTGCCTGTCCATGGCTAAGGAAAAAACCCAGCAAGGCCAGGAGGATGCTCAGCACCTCTCCCAGCACCACTCCCTGGAGTCCAATTACCACGTCCTGCAGTCAGGCTAGGTGAAGAGCAACCTGCACCTCTGGGCATGGGGCTTGCTCAGGTGACCATATAAAAATAAAACCAGCTTTATATAGCTGAAACCAAGAGGTTGTGCGTTCCTTGGAACAAGACAACCTGCAGAGATGATGATCCAGGTTGGTGGCAGAATTTTCCAGGGCCCTAAAACACTTTCAAGAAGATCTGGATCACTTTCATCCATACAACAGAAACAGCATTAATATATTAACTTATTATACAATGATTTTAATGAGTGCAAAGTAAAAAGACACCTAGCACTCTTCAATTAATTACCATGCTTTCACAGCAGAAAACAACATCCTATCCATCTTTAAGGGACTACCAATAAATCTAAAAATGATATATTGCCAAAACTAGATCAAGTATTGCTTTTCACTCTATTAAAACTATTACTTTGTAAATAGAAACTTAAAGTCAAGAAAAAATCCACTGCTTATAGATGTTAGCACATCATTTAAGCTACTTCAGAGTTACTAGAGCATTGTACTGAAGTTGTCTTTACTAATTAAAGGGAGATTATATGAATACCCCTTCAACAAGGTGAAAGCCATCAGGAAGGCAGAATTACAGCATGCAGGCTGTCAGGTAGCAACATGATTGCCAACATAAATCCTGATGCTATAAAAAGCATTTAAAGTAATTATATAAAGGATATGTCCCACACTATCATTAAAAAACATTTAACTCATCATTTAAAATTACTAACAGATGTAAACTTTATTCAAACATAACACTGGTTTCCATCACTGCCTTTTCCATGCCTTGAAAGAAATTCCAATTTTGATTTATAGAGCGATACAAACTTCTGAAGAGCTTCATTCATCACTCAGTCTACATTTAAAATCAGCCAATAAAAAAATAAAGAGCATATATATACATTGTACTTGCAAACTTCTGTCATTAAAAAAAAGCTATCAGTAACAACCTATTTCCTCATGCATGAGGGACTTGGAAAGACCATAGAGAAAAAAAAAGTAACTCTAGAGGAGTCAGAGGCATGACTACAGCTATCTCAAAAATCATTAAGTACTCAAAAATTCTATCCAGAACAGTTCAGAGCATGTATTAGCTTTGTCTTCACTGAAGGGAAGCAAATCTGAAGATGTAGAAGTATGAAATATCTTGGAAAGGAAGAATGCTACAAGGAGTTGGGCACACATCTTGGAGCTTGCATTGTTGCATGATAAGGCATCCTACACCACCAGGTCAACAAGAGTGAGTTCCTCAGACTGCCCACTCCTTTTTCTGATCATTTAAGATATGAATGGGCAGAGTGAGTCTGTTTTAAGCTCCTCTTGGTCCTCATCACTGAATTATCCAGTGAGCAAGTGATGCTTGGTTAACTAAAGCAATACCAAACAACCTTCTTCTGATGAAGTGCTGCCATTCTTACTGCCCTTCCCAGCTCTTATTTTTAAGATTCTTCTAGATAAATGACCCATAAATTAAATGGCCACATTTAAAAAAAAATTTACACCAAGTAGTTTTACAGTTTTCTTTTCATTTGTAACTTTGTGCAGCTCTTTACTATCTTTCTTGAAACATCTTGAACATCTTTCATTTAGAACTCTACAAAGAGATTACCTGCACAAGTAACATGGAAGTTTATACAGGAGTATTGAATGAGTCCTAGACAAGTCCACAGAGACATTTTCAGTGCTCTAGGGTGTCTACAAAGAAGGGCTGGCAGGTTTTTAGCTGGTTTCTATTTGATCCACACTTGAATCTTTTTTAGATATGTTAAGCCTATTCTTCCATCGTTTTCCTGCTTGACTTATGGGTGATATACTTCCCAGGCTAAGACAAATGCCCCTCAAATACTACCCAAAGATATGATTCAATATTTGATGCACAGATATGAGTCAAAGAAATCCACAAAATTTGGATTTTAAGTTACCTACTTCACAGAATCAGAATCACAGAATCACAGAATGACCCGGGTTGGAAGGGACCCCAAGGATCATGTAACTCCAACCCCCCTGCCTAGCAGGGCCACCTAACAAACACATCTACTAGATGAGGTTGCCCAGGGCCCCGTCCAGCCTGGTCTTGAACACCTCCAAGGACGGGGCATCCACAACCTCCCTCGGCAGCCTGTTCCAGGACCTAACCACTCTCCTAGTAAAGAACTTCCCCCTAATATCCAACCTAAATCTTCCCTCCTTCAACTTGT
>VZTY01021101.1:59528-78613 GCA_013400935.1 Turnix velox
GAAGAACTCATTCAGCACCTCAGCTTTCTCTTCATCTGTTGAAGCCAGTTCTCCCTGTAAATTTACCAAAGTAGGTACGCATGTACTTCCTTTGTTTGGTATTTGTTTTTGTTACATGCATGCTGGCACCGATTCTTTAATTTTCCAGCTTTAACACTCTGTTTAATTCTAATGCAAAAGCAGAAGGAATGTCAGTGAAGACTAAAACTTTCAGCAATTCTTCACTTACTGAAGAAATAATAAAGGAAATACAACTATTTTTAACCTCATTGAATTAATTTGGAAATAAACTGTTTTGCTGGGGGGTGGGAGTAAAAAAACCCCATGAAGCTAGTTTCCATGCCATTTATGATTCCCACCTCCTGCCATTCTTTTGGAGGCAGAGAAAAATCTGCATGTATTTTGTGTTTCAAGGTAATTCTGTAGAAATTTTAAATGCATAAATCTATGTAGAACCTGGATCAAGCAGTCAAAATACAAAAGCTAATCCTATAGGTATAAATATCCATTTGTATTCAGACTCTATTTGTCTTTTTTAATAAATGCAAATTTTTGGTAGTGTTGAGGCAGTTAAAAACCTCAGTATTGGAATCAAAGTACACAGGGAATTTTGCCTAACAATAAATTAATTGTGTGTGATTGCAAGAATTCAACACATTAAAAAAAAAGCATTCTTTACCCTTTTATGAAATTAAGGGCAAAGTCCTAATCAATATATTCCCCCCACCCATATTCATCCAAATACCAGGTACTAATTATATCTCCAGCACAAGCAGGACTGCATTGAATACTGAGTAAGTCTGAAGTAGCAGTCACTAGATGGATTATTTAGTAAAGCTGGGATACAGAGCACCCTACAGTTTCCAAAACTGTCACCAGCGACACTGACTCTGTACATCCCTTCCAACAGATGACTGTGTTCATTCTGGCTTCATCTCTGACTTTCTGCAGGTTTTGTTGCTACAGGCAATAAACTCACAAAACATCCCAGCTGGACCAAGCAAAACAGCTATGTCCTGTACTCTTAATTCAGAGACAGATATTTAGCCTTTTACAACCTATCCTCAAAGGTATTGCAGAATCACAGTTGCCTCGTAAATTTACAATTATTGCTGTGTTTTCTTTGATCCACTTTAGCACACAGGGCAAAAGTGTTGCTCAGGGCTTAAGGTGGTGAACATCAACACACAAGGAAGACAAAGATTGTCTCCCTGTTAAAAGCATCAGGCAAGACAGGCAGTGACCAACTTTGCCTCTAAATCAATTGCTCAAAAAACACCTTCACAGAACCTGCATGATATAAAAGAAAGGAAAAATATATCTTAACCTCAAACTGATTTATAATCCCTATGCATGCAACAGAATTGCTGTGGGTAGTCATGACAGCACTTTCAAGGACAATCATCAACATTTACCAGTGTGATGAAACTATGTTTAAAGCAAAAAAAGATGCCATTACAGAGGATCATGAAGTTATCTGAAAGAGACTCCAGACTTAGTACTGTTAACCTGGTTAAATTGAGTGAGAACTGTACACAGAGACTTTTTAATCTCCTCAGAAGGAATCACTGACCTGAAAAATTGCAGCAATTCAAACAGTACCTTCTGGTGTCCTCTTTTTTTTTTTGGTGATGTGTACATCAAATTCAGCCACGATTCTCTGGGCTTTAAAATGGTAACCAGATGTAATTTACCACATTCCATAAAATGCAAACTGTGGTAAGGGTAAACAAAAGGAGATAAATTCTGACCTTGTGCCTAAGCATCTACTGCTGTGGTACAGACAGGACCTTTGGTTTGAAGTTGTAACTCTTACACATATTCTTATGACCTTAGTGAATGCTGAAAGCAGGTGAAAGTGTCTTTGCCATCAGCTGTGATCACTACCCCTTATCAAAGGTTACTAATTTGATATAACTAGACTTAGAAGTGTAACCAAGAAACTCAGCCCCTCATTCTCGTCTCCTAGAGCAATGTAAGCTTGTGATCTCAACCAGAGAGACTGAGTTAGGAAGCAGCCTCACATATACTTCTATCTGTTGAGGGTATCTGTCTTATTGCTGAGGGTGGGGAAAATTTAGCCGACTATTTCAGCTACATTTTCCTGATTCATGAAGACTAACTGTGGAAAGAACATTTCACTGCTCCATGCTATGGTTGGTATATCTCAACTAACAACATCAGAGGAAAAGGAAAGGATAAAGTCAAAGGCAAAGGACATCCTTGTCATGGGCAGCTTCTGATGGGTGGCATTCAAGTAAAGCATATGGAAAATTGTAGAACAGTTGGGCAGAGGTCATAAACGGATGTCTGAAATTAACTTTCTCTGCTGCTACAAAATGATAGTCCCAAAGAACCCTATTGACTGCCTCCTCTGAACCTAATGGTAGGAGGCAGCAACTTTTATTCTCACAGTTAACATGATCTATGTGTTTAATGCTTCTTAAAGTTTATGAATTGTAGCTGCTCTTGGATTAAAGCCAGACTGGTCAGTGTGGGTGAGCTGGTATGGCTGAAAACAGTCAGTTTTCTATCATTTTCACTCACATTTCAAGGACTATCTTAATTATAATGCTGAGCAAGAATTTTGGATTGAAGAGCTTAAATATTTGAAATAAGGAGAAAAACACACAACACTTGTACCCAATTCCTAGCAGCTCCTCTTGGTTGCCACCATTTCCACTTCTTTTTTACTTAGAGCATCAGTGAGCACCCATTAAAAGGATTTAGGTGTCCTTTCAAGGTAAATTGCTCTGTTAAAGGAGTCCCTTGAATGATATGTAACAGGCACTCCTCTATTACATGCTGCTTATTAGACTCTAGAATTTTTCCTTGGCTCAACAGCCTCTTGAACCAAATGTGACAGAAGCTCAGTGGCACCTAGAAGCCAATAGACTCCACTGGTATGGAGTTAAACAACCGCCCCCCCAAAAAGCAGCCAACCAGAAGTCCCTCCTTAAACGCTGTAATTTTTCTATTTAAAAGCCACTCGATATATATTTAAGAAAGGACTTCAGCCACTTTAGCCCAACAGCCTTTCTCACCATTCATGTTGGCAGTACACAAGACTCTTACTATGAGAAGTATCACGAGTTCTAACAGCCAGCATCCACAGTTACATCTAAAAGAAATTTCAAACAGCCTTAAGAAATCTTAAGAACAAAAATCACATCTCCAATCTGGTAACACAGGTATCCCCTCCAAAACCACTCTCAACTTCCCCTGGTTAGCTTAAGAAATTTAGTGGCAGGTTATCACAACAGGGTAGAGTCTAATTAAGTGTCCATATGGGTGGTTTTTTTTTTCATTAAGGATAACATTTAAATAAAATATAACATTCAATATCCTTCTCAGAAAATTAATTTTCATTTTAGGAGGCTGTGTTCATAGAGGATGATATAATGTGGGTCTTGGTTGTTTGGTTTTGTTTTTTTAAAATCCAATCTTTGTTCTTTACCTATTTTTCATGTGGGCATGATCTGAAAAGTTAATGACAGTCTTAATAAATTTCTTCATGTTAATGAGCAAAAAAGACAAAAGCTACAAAGGAAGTTCTACCTTGGAACAAGTAACTCTTTAAAACTAGGAAAAAAGTATAGGGACAGAGTATGGTGAGAATAAAGCTGATCTTAAAGAAGTTATGTAAAACTTCTAGACTCTTAGAAATATAAAACAATCAGAGATGAGAGAATACTAGAGGCACAGATTAAAAACACAGTAAAAAAGCTTAAGCAAAAAAGGACAAAGAAAGTCAGAAGATCAAAAACTAAGTCAACCTCAAAGTAGACACCCAATGTAAAGCATAGAAATTTTGGAGTTTGTGTAAGAGTTAGCAAATGGTCTTCTAAAGGAGAACTGTAAAAAGACAGTTTAGCTCCAACAAGGACTATACAAATCCTGAGCAACAAACATTACACATTTATGATGAGATCCTGCTGTTAGATATACAAAAGTCCAGCAAAGGGAAGAGCAGGAGAATGCTGGCTGCTGGAAGGGCAGACCATACGCCTCATTATTGCAGGCCCTCTCCAAAAAAAAGTATCCAGCAAGGCCCAGAAATCAATTTATGGAAAGACTCCAGCCTGTACTGTTAAAGGACTGTGAGAAATGGCAAAGCAACTAGACTACTTACAAATAACTGGCTATGCCTACATTGTTTGTGTTCAGCCTGGGGAGAGAAAGGGTTTATTTGTTTGGGGGGAGGTTTCATGAATGTTTGAAAACTGGCTAAAAAGCAACAGTTAGTGCTTAAAGTACCTTGTTTGAAAATGCAGCAGCAGCTGTGTGCTCTATACTCAGACACTACAGTGAAAGCTGATAATTTTTTAAATGCAAAACATAATCCCCAGCAGCAGCAGAGCTCTCTAAATTAAAAAGCTCCAGCGCTCCTCTCAGTCAGGAGTGTGTGTATGACTAGTGACTGTGGCTGCAATGGTGCACACATGCACACTCACACAGGTATGGTGAGGGGAAAAGAGCTAATAATTGGGTCCTACTGATTCAGTGTGTGAGCTTTTCCAACCTTGAGCAAGATCTCCACGGGAGATACCCACCACAGAGCCAGATCTGTGGACTACTGAACCACAAAAATAGTGGTTCTTTGCTGCTTAAACAGAACTCAGTGAGATTAAGATAAAATGCTTCCTCTCTACATGGTCCTTTTAACAAATCAAGGATTTTGCATGTGACAATAGACAGCTAAACCATTTATTTCTTCTTTTTCTTTCTTTTGGCAAATGAATAGAATTATTTTGATATAAAAAACTATACTACTCGTAAAAGCAATGAGCATACCTGCAGTAGACAGCAACTGAGAAATCAATGCATGCAATTAGAAAACAAGCCATTAGTAGAATATACTCTCCTCTTATAAATGAACACCAAGACTGTCTTATTTCATCTCACCAGCACTACATGTCAAAGCTTTTTCCTCTCACAACAGGATCAAGAAGTCTCCCCTTGAAGACTTTAGTAAGCAATGCAGTGCCATATTTCAAAAGAAAATTTATAATAATAAAAGGTGTTCCAAGTCAACCTTTCTTCAAGCTGTGATGTACACTGCAAACACTCAGTTAGATTGACCACTGGGATTTGGAAGACATTTTATCTCCCTCAGCATGAACAGGGAGGGAACAGTGGGAGGAGGGGGTGGTGAGGGGAGGGTAGAGAACAATCAAAAGTATCAACCAACTTAAACACAACTGTAAGAACAATGTCAGATCTAGACTGGCAGACAAGATGGCAGCTGCAGATGGCATGCTAACAGCCTGCTCGTTTTCATCCCCTAGACTCTGGGACTAAAACTGAACATCTTCCCTGTAACCTCTCACATCATCCTCAAAACCTGAATGTCCTACAGAGAGCAGAAAAGCCAACAGCACCCCTCCTTCTTGGTGCAAGCTGTCCTGGGGCTCATTTTGAGGCAGCACAAGTTTTCTCTACTCACAGTGCCAACCTGTACCTTCAAGGAATGATGCAGAGCCCAGGAATCACTGCTCATCCCCAGTGATTTATTTGATCTACATTTCACAGCAGTCTCAGTTCAAGGAAGGTGCTGTTCCTATCTCCAGAAGTGCAGCACAGCTCTACTGATCAGGGGGGCAGACTCATTTTTGATTTGGTAAATCAACCTTCCAATTTTTCCTAACTCATATGGATTTTTTTTACCCCTTAAAGCTAATATTATTACAAAAACTCAGTAGCTACTGAAATTACCATTCTAACATCTTGTATTACACAGCACATAATTGCTAGACGAATTCCATCAACATGTTTGAAGTTTATCAGCTACAGCTGTTGCAAAGAGGGGGAGGATTCTGGGAAGATGGGAGGCATCTAAAAGAGTGATGGCAAGCAATCTTTTAATCAGAAAGCTCCAGAATTAACACATTTAAGGACAGACTTGAGAAGCAATTAATAAGGTTTGCAAAAGTAACCACAACATGCTTCCACATTGTTGCTTTGTATGAAATTACGAAGACATTTCTGAAGGCAACATAATTAACAAAAGCCAAGTGGCCACTGGTAAAACTCATAGCTTGACAAAAAAATCAGATGGCATGAGTGGAAGTGGAAGGCAGCAAATAAATCCTCAGTCACAAAGCATTCTTGGGGGCACGAGTGACACCAGAACCTAAATCCCCTTTCACCCTCATTTAATTAACATCTCACATTAAATATAATAATATCAAAAGTGTTAGTTATCTCCCACCCAAGGTCACTTTCCTAGTTGAAAACCCAAAATAGCATTTTCAGTTTGATTTCAAGAAATAAAAGGTCTGTATATTTTGAAAGAATTCTTGAATAAACAATACAAATATTGCCTGCTTTATTTTTCTGTTACAATAAAAAATATTGAGTAATTGCTCAATATCACTATTCAGGAATTTATACTGTGCTCATCACTCTGAGGCTTAACTAGTATCAACTGTCCCAATACAAGTGGCAACACCAAAAGGGTGAAACAGTAACTCAAAATGATTTTTTGATAAGAGACAGCTCTCCCTCTTTTTCACCACTTCACCAAACACATCACCTCAATTAGGGCTTATTTCATGTGTATTACTTAAATATATAGGTGTTAACAAGGAGAAAGAGTAATGTTTCTCTTTAAAAAGTCCGCAATAAAAACAGAGAGAAGTTTATAGAAGCAAGTGTTATATGGAAACCATTTCACCTGCATAGTTCGCCATCTAGTAAATTAGCCTGAATTTAATTCAAGCACTGTGATAATAAGACAATCTACCTGCTCAGCTACCATGAGAATGATCCTAATGGAATTACCTAGACAATCTGGATACATAAAATATATTTTAGAGGCTGTTTCACAGTGAGGTCACCCAGTACTAAAGCCTGATGAACTAATTTTGCTAAGAGATTTCAGCACTCTAGTTTACAGAAGATTGTGTCACGTGAGAGAAATCTCCTGGGAAACTTGGCCTTAGGAAAGAGAATGTCAGTAGGTGAAGATTGCTAAAGCTGTGTGACTGGAAGCTCAAGGCAACATGCTGACAGCATAAACTGTTAGTGAAGCATACTAGGAACAAAACATGTTAAAAGACCTAAAAATTGCATGATGACGGCCATTAGACAGCTTTAACATGTTAACTCTCAAATCACAAAGGCAGGCTAACATCCAACCTCAGCCTTCCTCAGCAGTGTCAGAAATACAGATGGTACACTACAAATGGGATGGCCTGAAGATTTTTCAGAATGGCTCCAGGAAGTCAATATGCAAAACAAAAAAGGAAGAAAGCAAGCAAGCTAACACAAAAAAACCTGCCAGTTTGCTTTAGCTCTTAGAGGGCATTTTTAAAAGTCACAGGGGGGAAAAAAATTAGAAAAGCTGTAGGAAATACCTTAAAAATCAGAACCAGTAGGGGATGCCTGTAACTAATGAGAAAAGGCAGGCAAGCTAGAGAGGAAGATCAGGTCAAAAATGCCAGATATGATGGAAGAACTGTATGATGTGACAGTGGAAGCCCTGGAGACAGCAGACAAAGACAGAAAAAGCAGAGAAAGAGATAGTGCTCAAGAGATGGTGCCAGGAGAGAGAGTAAAGAGCAGGTTTTCTAGCAGAGAGAGGGAGGGGGGAAAAAAAATCTGAGGACCCAGGGAGAGCCAATATATAAGAACCCAAAAGTGTTTGCCAAGCCTATTTACACTGATTTAATCACGCAGAGTTGACAGATCTCAAACTAGGAGCATAGTGGGGAGGGAACAGTGAAGATAAGATCAGGCAAGAAGGTAGATCGAAGATTGCATAAGTTTTTGAAAGTGCTTTTGCTAAAGCAGTTTTAAAGAAAAGGTGGCCACCATATGCAGCAGAGATCTTGTGAAAGATGAAAGGAAGAAAGAGAGAAGCTATAGATCATGCTGATGCCAAACAGACAATGAACATGGAGAAAGAAGCCTTGGAAAAGCTAGAGAAAACACTAAATCCAAGAAAGAGGGATAAGAAAGGCCACCCAAGAACATGAGGAATCAAAGTACTAAAGAACAGCAAATTAGAGGACAGAAAAGAGACTGTAGATCAGTGGCCAGAAGCAGAGAAATCTCATTTTATAATCTCTGCAGCCTGAAGGGAAAACAGGCAATACAGAGTTAGAAAAAAAAATTAGTTACAATAGTGTACAAGAAGGAAATCAAAGTAGCAAAGAATGCCCATGAAGCAGCCCCGCCACAGGTTCCAAAAAGCATTAATTAAAAAGTTACTTAAAAAAAGGACTCAGAGCTATGATCAGGAAAAGTGAAGCAATAGTTAGTTGATTCTCAATTCTATTAATTTATTTCTAATGGGGAAGCACTGAAGTCTCAGTTTGTCTTCTGGACTTCAGTCAGTTATGATTTCTCTTTGCAGACAGCAGAGCATGCCAACAGAAGTCACTCAGATACACAGAATTAAACAGCACTAAAACTCACATTAGAGCTTTTCAGCACAAAACCCTCACAGCCCTTTAGTCAACATTGGGCCAAAACCAAATGAAGAAAAAAAAAAACAACAAAAAAAGCCAACACAAGACTGCCCATGTTCATTATCCACTTCTCTAGTGGAGATCCCAGCTTTGGAGAGAAATTAGAGTGTTCAGTATAGGGTCAGAAAGCTTCATGATTAAACAGAGATATACTTCTGCTTTAGCAAAGTTAGCCTCTGAAACAAGGCAGCTGAAATGCAAGTATCTCTCATTGACCAAAACAAATCACAGAATGAAATGGAACTACTTCAAAGCATGAAAAGAAATGGGACTACAGGAAAAAAAAGGTTAAGTGAACAGCTGCAGTATGAAGCATGTTAAATGAGTCTTAAACATTTGAAGGAGAAGAGAGAATTAAGAATCTAAGGACTACACACAGCTGGGTGCGTTGCAAAATGTTACCTCCTCACATACCATAAACCATTGTTAGTGTACTGCTGGAACAAGGGAAAAAACCTAAATCACACAAGAGGTGGAAAAAGGGATGCTTTTAAGCAACAAGTGTTTACAGAATTTAAGTAGCTACCACAAAGCAATACTTCTGATAGAACTCAAAAGCATCAAAGTGGAGCAATTCCACCACCCCTGCTCTTACAAAATGCACCCCAAACTGCCCATTATCAGAACTTCTGTCCTCCTAAAGAAACTCTCAGTGCAAGCAAGGTCACTGCATCCTTGAGTCATGGTGCTTCCCCCCAGATAATCTTAAATATTGATTCAGATGTAATGTACAAGTAACTTAAATGACAAACAACATATAGAAGGATTTCAACACAGCTCTGTACAGTTCTGTTTCCTCAGCCAGTCTTACACTAACATTTCTCCTGATCCAGGCCAGTAAAGTTCTGCAAAGGCTGGCAATGCCTGTATTTGTTCTATTTAGTACCACTTGAGTAACACCAGCAGATGGAGTGAATCTAAATAAAAAGCAAACTAATTACTCCTTGGACAGTTGCTTCTGTAGATAATTTCTCCAATTGTTTGTTTTTCTTTTTCTACACAGTAACACACAAACTAAAAGCAAATTCTGCCTGAAGTTTTTTTCTATGAAGTCTCTAAGGCGGACACCAACTGCAGTGTAGTGTGTGAACACCACTAAATGTGGATGAGTTCATACTCACCTCTTATGCATTCAGCAGCCTTAAGAGAGACAAAATACATAATCCAACATAATTGTAGACTGCCACCAAAAGGATGGTTCTATTCCCACACTTTGTTCCCACAAGCAACATAAGGCTTCCAGCCTCTTCCTTGCATGGTACATAGACACCACATAGACACTATGTCCATCACCTCATTTCTCCTGCCTGACAGGAGATTTTATTTCTATATAAATATGGGAAGGCCAGTTTTCCACCAGATCAGCTTGCTGGATCTGCAGCCACACCATCCCTCCTGCAGCCACACCATCACTAGATTTTACACAAAAGGACAGGCAAGAAAAAGAAGTCAGCAGAATGGGAGCAGAAAGAGCACCTTTCATGAGGAACCTGCAGCTCCTCTGAGCAAGGAGAAATGAGGAATACAAGTGCAAAGCTTTATCAAAACATACCTATCTGTAAGGCCAAGATTGGCAAGCTGAGTCACAGCGAAGTGCAGTACTAATACTCTTCACTTACAGTCTCCCAGTGAAACATCTTTATTCATTCCTTTAATTCAGGATCAAATTGCATTTTCTAAATGTGCCAGTGCCCAGGGAGTGGGAACAGGTCATGGTGTTAACACCATTTTTGATGTCCAGGAGCTCTGTGAGTTCTCCACATGAATGGGATTTAGCAACAGCAGCATGGCTGCCCAAGGAGAGGGACACCTGAGAGGTGGCCAGCAGTCCTCTTTCAGCTGCCCAGTGCCCATGGAAGACGGTAGCTGACATAACCACAGCCCTCCCAGACACAACAAAAAGAGGAACAGCTTTCTTACTGCAGGTTCAGTTAAATCTGCTCCCCCAGGCCTGATTAGCAACAACCTCCTGCTGGAGCTCTTGTTTTCCTCAATTGCCCCCAGCAGAGCAGGGCAGTGCCCCCCATGCCAGGCTGCAGTGTGTGGCTGGCCAGGTGTCTCAATAAAGAGGAATGCAAATCACCTTCTCCCACAGCCTACAAAATGCAAAAGATAATCTTTATGTACCTCATATTTCCCCCTCATTTTTGAAGCCAACTTGTCCACTGTCCATCTTACACCTTCCTTTTTAGTCACGAGCTTTAACCTCGACCCTTGACCTCTGGCTTATTTTTTCAGTGTTAAATGCTAAGAAAACCCTACTTAATTTCAGTGGCTCAGTCATCTGCCAGCATCATAGGAAAATAGTTTAAAACCCAATCATTAATAATTCTTAGCACAAACAGTACTTTTCACCTCCTTCTGCAAGAACCAATTTGGGGATGCTGGAGAAATCTGGGATTCCTAAGACTACATTGTCACCATCACCCAAAGCTGTAGGCTTCAAAAGAGAGAGCACAGCAAACCTCCATGTTTTCCATTTTGCAGACTGCTCTGCCTGCCTTTCCTTTCTGCTGCGAGGCTCCTGCAATTCCTATGGATGTCTGTAATTCTGTTCTCCATTAGTTCAACCAACTGACATACCTTCCAGTGTAATCAGTGTCACTCTGGCCTTTACTTTCTTACTAGGGTTTCTCAGTGCTATTAATCTGAAAACAGATGAGAAAGAAAGTTAATCCTGACACCGGGAACATCACATTAAAGGTGTCTTTGATCTCCATTCACTTATTGGTACAAGTGGCAGCCTGCTTGGACTTCACTGGTCAGCTTCCTAGATCGTTTCCTAATGATTCAGGTGCCAAATCCATTTTACTTGACAATTTTATTTGCTGATCCATTAGCAGGCCAACCCCACCAGCACTCCTGGTGTGCTGTGGGAGTGCAGGCATAAGTCATCTTGTAGAAGCCTGTGCAAAAGTGGCAGTAGCAATCCAGCCTCTATACTTGGCTCTGCTCCTTGTGTAGAAGAAACTGGCCATTTCTGATAACAGAACAAAATGTATAGACATAAAGAATTTGCCTTTAATTTGACCCCTTTGAGATGAAACCTTTGCCTCATTTCCCAACAGTCTGTATGTTTGCCCTCTGGACTGAGAACTGAGTGGGCTCTGTAAGAAGTAGGTTCTCCTTCTAGGCCATTAGCTATCCCTTTGATTAGGTTGCCTCCATCCCTCTGGGTCTCACATTTCTTTCCCCTACATAATATGCCATACGTGGTATTACCCTTAGCTCAGTTTTAGAGCACCAGAGAACACATTTGTCTTTCTAGGCTTGTCCAACATGAGATCATATACTTCAGAACTCTTTTTCTTCCCTGATCATTGAAAATAAAATATCACAAGAAACCGAATATTTTTGGATCCATCAAATCCTAAAAGCTGCAGTAAATCCTAACATCATGGAGATGGGTGAGAATTAAAGTATCCACAGAAATGAAATGTATGATTACATCCTTTGCAGTTCTGGGCTCCAAATTAGCCTGTCAGGTTTCCATGTACTACTTCTGCTGACTTCAGTGGGAATTGCACATATGAAACTAACAGAATAATCAGGCCCTGAGAATTTGAGCTTGTGTCCCCAAGCAGAGCTACTGCATTTTTAACTGATTCAGTGTGAGATACATCTGTGACCCTAGAGCAACAGCAACAGCTGGGAGTATGTGCTGGCACCCAGAAAGCTAGTGCTGTCTTTCCACATGGGATATGCAGCAATCTCCAACCTGCCCTGCTTGTATTTAAAACATAAACTCAGATATACTATAAAGGAAGTGTTCCTGTTACCATGACATCGACAAGAAAATAAACATTAGGCTCCCTAGAAATGAAACACAAGGTAACAGAGCACTTTAGCAAGTCTAATGGCAGGAGTCAGAGCCATCACCACACATTAGAGAAAACAAATGAAAAGGTTGATTTTGATAGCTTGAAATGAGAGGAAAATATTGTCATTTTTTCACACAGAAAAACATAAAGTCTAGCTACTCTTTATCCAAATCAAGTGTTGAAAAAGCACTATTTTTGTTTTCATTTCAATCTTCTGTTTTTGAAAAGCTGCTGCCTTTTTTTTTTTTCTGAATTCCCCAATTAAGGGATAGCACCAGATGTAGAAGTCACTAGGCACTTCCTAGAAATCTCCCAAGCAGAAATGAGATTTAAAAAAAAAAGAAAAGAAAAAAAATATCGGGAACAAATAATTCTAGTCTAAAACATGGGTAGTTTTAGCTACTGTCAACATGATGTTCCTGAAAGAAATAAACATTCAAGGATTTCATACCTGATGTTGATGTTTCAGCTTTCCAGTTCTTTGAGTTCAGGCTGACTGGCAGCTCACTGAGGAAAGCAAAAAGTTATTTTTATTAAATTACCAAATCCAAACCTGAAGGCTGCATAAGCAGTTTCTGTTACACAGCTACATGGAAGTCAGTGCAAAGAAAATCAAAAGAAAAAGAAAGTAATTACAGCATTTCAGATACATACTTAAGCAAGCTTCCAAGATACATATATTGCAGTCTTTTTTGTTAATGTAGATAAAGTTCTATGTTCATATTCATATTCATATTCCAGTCCTCATTTCTGTACCTAAAGGCCTCTTTGTAACTGATGGGAGAGAACTTCCAATGATAACACAGTAGAAATCACTTTATCCAACACACAGAGGAGTTAAATGGGTGCTGGGTTCAAAAATACTGCAACATTTCTGAGCCTCTCTCTTCAGGATATCCTAATTCATTATGTGTAACTTGAAGGACCTGACCTTGCATTGGTGTATTATTCAAATACACCGTGCACATACCATGTCTACACTGTTTTCATGCATTTTATACTGTTTTAATTTTGATCTGAAATAAAATTCCTTCCTAAAAAAAATGTGAAAATGTTTGGTTCTTTCAGTAGGGAGTGCCTGTGTGGTGCTCATATGCTCATGGGAGCTTCTTTGCTCTCATTTTACAAAATCACAAGGAGTCAGGCACATTCTCTTCAGCAAGTCCTTTTCTAAATCATTCTGCCCAATTCTATGAAGTGAAATGGTGACCGCACAACTTAACGTCAATTATTTATTTCATCAAGTTGTCCATTTTAGAGCTGAATTAGTGAAATGCAATTGAACTGAGCCAAAGGCTCGGACTGGGCTGCCATTTTGACATTCTCATCAGGGAAATGATGCTGTAAACACCCATACTTGATTCACATGCATGGTCTCTTGGTTGCCTACAGTAATGCCCATCTGTTCGGATGGCATCATGCCCGTTCAAGTTGCTCAAGGGAATACATGCTGGGCAGTGATTGGCTTAGGTAAGTATTTTTCAAACTGGGTCGGTGGCGACCTCCTTTTGGGAAGGCCCAAGAGGAAAAGGAAACAAAAAGAATTTTCATTTTTTATTTTAATGGATTGCTTTCATTTAACATTCAGCAAAAACACCACCATTTATAAAACATTCAGTAAATGGTTTTGGTAATTCCTTGGTACCTGTGACCCCAGCAAGGAAGAATAAATTCAACTATATTCCTGTGTCTTTTAAATAAATGACTTTAACCTGTTATAATGTCACAGTCCATGTAACATTAAGACCATCTCATCAGCTGAAGAGAAGCCTACCTCAGCAGGCATGGCCACATTCTGACAATTGAACTAATTTCTTTTGTTGATGAATATTGGTCAACACTCAAATATCTGAATTCATAGGTAGTCTGACTGAAAGTCATAGCTTGAATTCTGTGGGCAGTGTGGTGAGCAGCACTGTGCCAAATTATTAGTCAGCTCAAATGAATGCTACTGTACAGAAATACGATTCCAAAATGCAACACAAACACAAACATGCATAGAGATTATTGATGTGTAGTACCATGAAAAGATTAACTCTTTTAGGTTCCTAAGTTCCTTTAGTTTTGGTTCCTAAAATACAGCCTTTTACTTCTACAAAGCAAGAGAACTTTGCTTTAGTGAAGTTAAGCCATTGCCTGTCACACAGCTTTATCAAACAAGAAGTGCATGGGGGGCCATACCACCCATTCTTCCTGCAAATAAAGTGTGGGGTTTTTTATTTATGAGAAAGATATCATTATTGCCAAAAAAGAAGGGGGGGAAGATGAAAATAATCCAGCTCCTTTTCATTTGTGAGACAAAAGCCTTTCAATGCTGCGTCCATGTGCTCTGACTACTGTTTTGACACAGTGTCAAGATGCTCCCACTCTGCTCCAGGTCTCAGATCACAGTTGGAGTGTCTTGATACAGGGTTGAATCAGTAGTGTCAGCAAGTCTCAGCACAGTCAAAGAGCCCCAACATAACCACAGAGCAGGCAGAGTCAGAAAGACCTTTCCCCCAAACATAAGTAGGCAGAGGATGCTCCATTTTAAAGTTTTATTTTTAATTCTTTTAAAACATTTCATCCCAGCTGCACAAGGTAGTTGCTTCTAATTACTAGTCTTTCTTGCACTAAGGTGTTAGAGCTAGTTCCCTCCTAACTGCTTAAAAAAGCTGTTAAAGAAGAGATGTTAACTAACAGCATGGAATAATGTTAATATTTTCTTGAAAGAGCAGACCTAGGGATAGGAATGGAGGACCTGTGCTTTCTCAGAGCTGCTGGCCCTGTAGCAAGGGTTTGTTAACAAGGCCAGACCCTGCTTTGGTGGCACTTCGTTCTGCTGTTGCCACTGTGGGGAACACAGGAAGCTAGTGCCCTGAGACTCTGCTTCTGCTGCTGGTGCTCTGTCCTCCCAATGCCTCCCCATCCTCAATACCTTTGTTCTTTTAGTTTTTAAAAAATTATTATTACTTCACTTGGAGGAGTAATATTGCTTCTTCCTTGTAAATTCTGCCTCATATATTTAGATCATCACTAATGCAGCAGCATGACTTGAAAAGCTAAACACCACAGTAAGGTACCCATCAGATGGTGTCAAATGAAGGGATATTCTAAGTAAGTGTGGGAATAATTAAACATATTATTAGCATGAGCAGAAAAGGGAATTGGCAACTCAAAAACTGTAACACCAGTAAAGACCAAGGGGCAGGACGTGGTGCTAGAACCTACTGTTCAGTAAAAAAACAACTAATCAAATTAAAATGTTCAAAAGGCTAAATGTGAAAAATATTCCTGGGCTTCCTCCTAGAAAAGACTGCAAAAGTACACAGATTCCATCATTTCAAGCATGGAATAGCCAGGTCTGGGAGGGACGAAGCCACATCTAAGGCTACAGTCTCTAAAGCATTGAATATGAAATGAAGCACTGTACCAGGCTTGTGGTGGTACATCACCATGTGGGATGAGATGGATTGCCATTTGAGAAAGAATGAAAAAAGATCAGGATTTATAAAGAAAATAATCAGACTGAAGAGGTTGGATTAGAAAAAGCAAATAGGGCAAAGCCAATTTGACTGTAGCTTTATGTCTGAATATGTAATCCAGTCAATTTTGTATGCTAACACCAGGGGAGCACACAGATCAATGTATATAATTTAGGTTAAATGACCACTGCAGAGTGAGATGCATGCATTCTTCTCACAGCTGAGCCAAATTCATCCTTGATATAAAAGCAGTGAATTCACTGGACTTTTAGCAGGGATAGATTTGCTCATTCATATTGTCAATACCTTCTCAGTGACTTGTTGCTTATGCAGATGCAATGTTTACCCTCCCACATGCAAAGTTGCTCTCAATTTCTCCTTAGTTACTCCTTCCTTGTGATTATTGAGCTGTTATTTACACAAAACATTAAAGTACAGTTACAAATAGTTACACAATAAAGCAATATATGTTCAAGATCATAGCTAATAAGGAAATTTTAAAGCCATGTGTTTCAAATTCTGTTTCTCCAAGTTGTGTAGCAAAAATGTCAGGAGATGTCAGGTGAGCAGGAAATGCAACGAAAAGAGAAGTAGGAAAAGAGACTTGAGGCTCAGGCAGTATCTGCTATGTGTTCTGAGATACTTGGAGTAAGATATTATTTAAGGTGCAAAGTATTTCTGCATAAAACAAACAAAACTCACTGACTATTGTGGTGAATTCATTGCAGGGGCTTTCACAGCAAGCAGAAGATGGGGTTTTCCTTTTCCTCTCAGGCCACTGCATGTTCCCCAGCTGCAGAGGAGCTCTCTGACCTGGCGTGACCATTTGCTTCCACTCATGGCACAGAGCAGGTCAGCTCCAGCTCTCTCCCAGCTGTCTTTGGAGGTAAAAGAGAAATTAAAGACTGTATCACCGAGCCACAAATTAAAATCTTTACCAGTGGAAACCTAGTAGAAGAGAATGAATTATGTATTTGAACACTTAAGATTTCCTTGCCTTTATTACAGCATGGGGTCTGAACTCTGCTTTCTTCCCTGCACTTTATTACATGGTTAGAAGTCCCGCAGTAGGAAACTTGCAGTTTGAATTTTGAAGCACCTATAGTGTCATACTTTTTATTTTAATATTTGTCACCAACAGTGCCGACAGATAAAAAGTGCTGGCTCCCCACAGCAAGAGATGTGGGATTTTCAATAGAGCTACACAATTGCTTTTGCTAAGTGCTTGTGGGGCTCACGGTGCCAAATCCTGCCAATTGCTGCATTCAGGCCACTTTGCATTGCTCTGCCAAGGAAAAGTGGCATTAAAAAACTTAGTGGCTTGTGGGAGGGACAAATGCCTAAATGGATGATTTAAAGTCCAAAGCAATTGTGTGAAGACTTATCTGCAACTCAGTTCAATAATTTTAGCAATTAAGAGGTGGTCAGAAGTTTTTATGTCACTCACATTTTATCCTATGCATTAAAAACAGTTTTAGGAAAAAAAAAATCTTTTTCCAGCTCCCAGGTTTGCTGGCCAAGGAACCCCTAGAAGTAATGTCACCAGTTGTGGTAATGCTCTATTTATGGATCTCTACTTCCTCTTCTTTACCTTTATTGGCTTGAATTTGGGTTTATCCTTAATTTATAAGAATATCATGGTTCATATCCCAGCCTCAGATCAGTATTATGGTGTAAATCATTTCACGTGCACAGCAATGATAGTTACACCTGAGCTATCGGGGGAGAAATTTGTATCTCCTGTCTTAGTCACAGGTCAATTAAAAAGCTGATTAAGCCCAAAAAGTCTATGATGATAATTGTTAGAAATAGACTGAGATGATAATTGGTTTAATGACTGCTAAAGGAGTCATTGGGATGTGTGTCTCTCAAGGAGTCTGAATGGCACTTTAAGAGCTAGATTCATCCTGGGTGTTGGTTGTTGACTTTAATGGTATTACTCCAAAATCTGATTTGGAGCAACTTATAAACTATTGCAGACAAGACAAAATAATTTTTAAAGGATGCCTCTGCTGAGCTTTGGTGTCTCTCTTGAACTGCCTTATTCAATGTCAACTCCTCCAGTACAGATTCTGCCTGTACAGCTTGAAGTAGCCCTATGAGGTGGGAATTCACTAAGGGTTTTTATATCTTTATACATTTTCCCCCCTAGCATAGCAGGAAACAAATTCTATATAATAACTAGAAAATGTAGGCCAAGACCATCCTCTGCACAGGAAATTTCACTCAGAGGGCTGGACACCCAGCGAGGTCCTATTCACAGACGTCTCTTTGTATTTCTCTGCCTGGAACCAAAGAAGGGGATTCATGCCAAAACCCTGCAGGATATGGAAATCTATCGGCTGTCTGTGCTTCTGCATGTCTTTCAAAGTGGCTTCTGATTTGGGGAGCCCTAAATTAAGATCCACGGGCTTGGGGATTTTAGGTTTTGGGTTTTTTTTTTTTTAATAAGTACTCGAAACCTGCAGTTTTGATTCAAACAGGAGTCAGAAACATTCAGTACCTTTGAAAAACTCCTGACATTTCATTCCTCATTCTGAGGACCCAGAACAGCAAAAATTTAGACCAAAATGATTTCTCCAGGCTAGTTGGTATTAGAGAATGGTGCAGAAGTCAGAAAACCCTTCCTGCTGGTTCTCAGCCCACATGCACTGCCTAGGATTGGAAAGGCTATAAGGTTATAAATCTTTCAGTGAAAACAATTCCTGCTTCATGCCATCAACATTGCCTGAAGACATCTGTGTAGGGCATCTCTAGAGGAGGCTCCCATTACTAGACCTATGCAGAAGAATAATGAGAGGCTTGCATCCGGTTTGAAAGACATTAATGAGTCTCTCTTGGATACAAAATATTTGTTCAACACCCTTATGGGCAAAGTAATGTACAGCTGAGCTGGGGAGCTCTGGCTGAGTAGGATGCACCAATAGGTCTCGGGTAAGGAACAACACAGAGCTCTGCAAAGAAAAAAAATCCTTTTTTCAGGCCCAATTTGCAGTTGTGGTGCTTACATGTGTCCATATTGCTTTGAAAATATATTTCACAGCACCTGCTTCTCCATTTGCTCCAGTGGGGTTTCACATGCCGCAGAGGTATTCTAGAGTCCTCACTGATTCCTCTCTCATTTTTGTGTTTCTATCCTCAATAACATTTTTTACAAAAAAAAAAACCCACATTTTTTTTCACCATCCTAAATGAACTGTAGACACATTGAATGTGATTTCCACTCCCCTCCCTTCAGATTTCCTTCTCACACACAAATATGTGCCAGGGTTTTGGGTGTTGGTTTGTTGATGTTTTTTTTTTTTTTTCCCTCTCCCTGAGCTTGG
>VZTY01021101.1:78879-108787 GCA_013400935.1 Turnix velox
TTTTTTCCCTCTCCCTGAGCTTGGTGCTTCATTGAGCTAATGATGCACATTCAAGTTACCCAGTATCATTAGATTACCTGAGGCTCTGATCCTAGAGTGCCTTACATATGTGAACATTTAACTCCTTGAAGTCGAGGGAAATGTGTACACACTTGGAGTGTAACATGAAATAAGATGCACCTTTCTGGCAGTTCCAAAGGCAAAGAAGATTGGTGCATTCTTTAAGATAATATATCAGTAACTGGAATTGGGCTCTGAAATGAAGAATGGGGGGTGAAGGTGACTATGGACTTAATTTGCATAATATGCTTCATTAGGGTGCCCAAACACTCAACAGGAGGAGTTACCACTCCTGTTTGCTAATACACATTGTATCTACCAGGGAAGTTTGCCTCCCCTCCCAAGTGGGGCACCAGGTATTTCAGCTTCCTCTTATCTCCTTCTATCAAATAATGCATCTAAAGCCTTAAAAAAATGTACAAGTGCAGAACTTTCCATTGCTACTGTGCCTCTGCCCACAGTCAGACAACCCTTCTTCTGCCTCAGACTTACTCTTGCCAGAGGGTGGGCCATGCAGGTGCCACTGCTGGGGTTGTGGGGAAGAGTGGAAGGAAGGAAGCATAGAAAAAGCAAAAAGAGAGATCTGGAATTTCAAAGAAGGAATGCAGCTAGCCAAGAAGCAGGTGAGACAAATACACAGCACAGGGCTATCACCAAAACTCCAGGTTTATCTAGTAATAGGAACAACCAATACAAACCAACAACAGCCAGAAGATCGTGTATGTGGCTTCATTCAGTGGAGAACCTCCTGGCACTTCTTTTCACTAGCCCTGTGCTTACACCCACACCCCCTGAAATCAGGGTGAAAACACAAAATTTTTGGGCACTGCCACACAAATTACCAGGCCAGCTAGGGAGAGAGAAGCAAAACTAATTAGGGTTATACATAGCAGCCACTGGCCATGCCACAGCTGGCTGTTGCTCACCTTCTCCTTGTAGTCAACCCAACCCTTTTTCCTTTGTCTGTACACCAGACCTCATTCTGCTTTCAGCTGAGGCCTCATCTTCCAGGTCTGAGCACCGCAGTACTGAGTATAGGCACTGAAATATAACATACTGCATATTTATTAGGAATTGGGCAACACATGATCAAGTCTTAAGCTGCAAGAGTCCTCATGAAGAAAAATGCTTCTGGGTCCTACTTTGAGTGACTCTCTGTCATTCCCCATTAGCAGCCCAAATTGTTTCTTCTCCATGAGGCTAATGGAAGCTCTTGACCATTTCTTCAGCCCCATTACAAGAGCATTGGCTGAGCTCATTTGCACATTTCCTTACCCCTCAGCGGCAGGCGTGTACCCAGATACTTTGTGAACAAACCAGGGAAACACACAGCAGAAGCTGTATCTTTCGCAAAGGGCATGTATATTTTATAGCTTCCATGCACAGAAGCCAATTTCTCCAGGAGCAACGCCTATAAATTGCAACAGGAAGAAGAAAAAGATGCTCTTATTTATTGCATTGCTTTCAACCAGAAAAAAAAAATAATGTTCTTTCTCTCTCTCTCTCTCCCCCTCTTTAAATTA
Source organism: Turnix velox (assembly GCA_013400935.1). Lineage (NCBI taxonomy): Eukaryota > Metazoa > Chordata > Aves > Charadriiformes > Turnicidae > Turnix > Turnix velox. The sequence continues at coordinate 80,463 of VZTY01021101.1, forward strand.
AAGGCTGGGTAGAGTAGAGCCCAGCACCTCAGGGACATGGCTTCCACTCGAAGCTTGGAGGGCTCCTTTGCTCGCTCCTTTATTGTGAGGGAAGGATCACACTGGGGGACAGGTACCTTTTCCAGTCACATAGAATTGAAGACACAGATAAATATATATATTTTGTTTAGTTCAAAGTAAGATTTTAGTCAGCACTAAAAGATTTTGGAGCTAAGGATTTTATTTTCAGCAGGATTTCTCACACACGGAGTCCCGCAATGCACTTGCTCTCTAGTCCCTGCTTCCTGAGGATACTCACTGTGCTGTGCAGGGTTTTAAACACCAACAAGCCTTTGGGAACATCTGGAGAAGCAAAAGCCAGTCTGTACTCGCTGCCACAACTCAGTAAATCCCTGCCATTGCCTCTCCAACATGCTCAAGCAGGTTGACGCCACTGGGTGCTACCGTCAAAGTAGTAAAAGACAAATGTGGGCAAAATAAGTGAAAAATAGTGAAAATACTTTGATGACATTTCTCTACCTGGGGGCTTTGATGTCCCTAAAGCCCTTTGAACCAGCCTGACCTGTGACATTTCTGACAGGGCAGCTTGTGAGATCCCTGCACAAACGGGGTGGCAAAATGGCTGCCGAGGGATCTAAGCGGCCGCCGGGACCCCTGCCCGGCTCCTGTCCCGGCTCCAGCCCACCCTGCAGGGCAAGCTCAGCTCTCTCAGATTCACAGAACAAAACAACAATCTTTAATTTAAAACAAAAAAAAAAATAAAACAACAAGAAGCCTAAAGAGGCTGGGGCACACAGCAGCCTCCCCGCTGTGCGAGGAGGCCGATTGAGGCACCACAGGAAGGATGGGGGAGGCCGAGGGGCCCTGTCAGGGCTCGGGCTGGGCAGGCGCACACCTCCCCTCACAGGGCGGCAGGGACAGTTTCTCGGTAAAGCTCGGCCATTTCTGCTGCTGGACGTGTCCCACCGCTCCCCTGTGCCCTCCCCAGCCCACAACCAGGCCTCAGCCTTCCCTCTCCCCACACGGACACCGGGCCCCGGCGCAGGGCCCCGCTGCCGCCCGGGATGGCCGCGTCCCTCCTCCCCTCTCCTCCCCGCTGGCAGGAGGCCGCGGGGCCACGGGCCGGGTCAGCGGCACAGCGTGGCGGAGCAGTCGCCTGCGGCAGGGACACAGATGGTCGGGGATGGCAGAAGGAAGGGGACAGGCAGAGGGAGCAGCAGGGCAGCGCGCTGCCAGCTCGGGGAGGGGCGGCAGGAGGACAGGCTGAGCCCTCGGGGCGCTGGGCCCTGCTCGGACACTGTCCCCGGCCCGAATGGGGACCCGGGCCCGTGCGAGCGGCTGCTCCGGCCTGGGGCTCGGCACTGGAAACCTCCTCCCTGGCACCACCGGGACATGGGGGAAACTCTTTCCTATTTCCCTCAGAAAAGGACAATCTCGCCTGGTTAAACTGCAGCTCATCAGAGCAAGACAGGACTTTGTCAGCAATCTTGTAGGTGATGCAGTAGTTTGTACATTTTTGGGGGTGCTGGATGTTTCTCCCTTGGACACCTCCTTTAGACACCTCCTTTATAGGCTGCCTCCCTCTGGCGCCTGATCATCCCCTAAGCCTCAAAAAATCAACAATAATTCAGAGATAAATAGGTCAAAAGGCAAGCCCAGACTGCCGTTTGCAGGGGAGGGCTCTTGAGTGGATGGAGCAATTTCATGAAGACAGGTAAAACTAAGAAATGACAATTTCACAGGTGAAAAAAAGGAGAAAAGTAAAAAGAGTGATGAAGAATAAGGCAACACTACATCTGCTGCAAGCCCAGTGGCCACTGCAGCTCCTCCCATCTTGGTGCCTGTGGTCACAGGCTGTTGAATCATAAAATAGTTTGGGTTGGAAGGGACCTTAAAGATCATCTAGTTCCAACCCATAGGCAGGGACACCTCCCACTAGATCAGGCTGCTTAGTGCCTTGTCCAGCCTGGCCTTAAACACCTCCAGAGAAGGGGCACTTCCATCCATGACAGCTCCTGCAAGTTGTTGTACTCATCCTGGCTTCAGTAACTTCACCCCAGGGTGTCAGCCTAAAAAAGGTGGAGACCACTTATATAGATCAGGGAAAGGCCTTCACAGCCTGTATTGCAGGGTGATTTACACCTTGAGAGACAGACAAACACACCAAAACACAACCTGCTCTTAGACATTGATAGGAGAAATGTGATGTGTACTTGGGACATGAGATGCCAGAATGTGAATTTTCCATTAGTTCCTCAGAAGGGCAGAAATATGCAGAGACATCCCCCTCACCCCTCTGATTTTTCCCATTAACGTCCCCTTCACCAGGCCACTCAAAAATACTCCAGCACTAAGTGACCAGTCACTCATTCCCTCAAATGGTCCACAAACTTCTTTTCTTTGTTGAGATAATGGGCTATGAACTAGCTTTTTCCCAAACTCCAAAGCACTTGACCAAAGGTGATGACCATTGCTGAAGATCAGACAAGTATCTACAGAAAGGACTGAGTACAGCAAGTCAAGCTGACCATGAAGACAATTTATCATGACCATGAGGACATTTATCACCTGTAGGTAACTGTTGCTACTTCTTGACTAAATAGTCAGGGTTTTATGGGTGGCTGCAAATACAAGTCCTTTGTTAATCCCGTGGTTTCCAATGCTGTACTGGCCCTAATATAATTCACATTATGAGGTGACTTTTTGTCCAAAGCCCATCCTCAGCAAGAATGTCAGTGATTTTGGCTTGCATATACCTACCAATCGTCCACATCACCCACACCTCCAGCAGCCTGTGCCAGCCTGTGTCTGCAACACCACCCACAGGAGCTGTGAGTTACACAGGCAGGAAACACCACAGGAATCACCTAAACCCTCTTCATCCCATTCTCAAGGCATTGCAGCTGTTGACGTACAGCTACCTTTAGACTGTTTTCCAAATGCTTTCCTTCTCTTGCCCTTCTTGGCCACCAAAAGGGGTGAATCCATGAACACGTACCAGAAGCTGTGATATTATCTTTCTCCACCTGCACTTAGGCTGTGTTTTCCCTGGGAGCTTTTAACAAATACAGGAACTATATACTATGCTGGTGAAGCACTCCCTGGTGTGACTTCAGCTCTGCCAACAAAGATGAATTTTGTGCCAGTGCAGGGCTGCTCTGCCCCCACTCATAAGGGGGATGAGCAGCAGAAAAAAACAGGCACAGGGGAACCAGCAGACCAAGGCCCCAAGTTGGGCTGCAGAGCTCAGACACAGCAGCCTGGCAGGCACAGCCTCACTTGGGGAGTTTCTGGCCTTGGAGAAAGGGGTCAGACATCAGCTCTTGTGCTTAGGACCAACACTGGGAGATGCAGGTGAAGAGCAGGACACAGATGCAGATCCATGGTGAGAGCAGATGGCTCTCCCTCTGCTTCAATACCTGAAAGGAGACTACAGAAAGGTAGGGGTAGGACTTTTCAATAGGATATGTGATGGAGGGACTAGGAATAATGGATGTAAACTGGAAGAGGGGAGATTCTTTATGGTGAGGCTGGTCAGACAGTGGCTGCCCAGAAAGGCTGTGGATGCCCCCTCTCTGTAAGTGTTTAAGGCCAGGCTGGACAAGGCACCGAGCAGCCTGATCTAGTGGGGGGGGCTATGGCAGGGGGGTTGGAACTAGATGATCTTTAAGGTCCCTTCCAACCCAAACCATTCTATGATTCTTCGCTGTAGCTTTCACTCCCACACCCAAACTGGACTTATTTTCCCCAGAGAAAGCAGAAGATGATGGAACAGGATGACAGCCTTCACTCTGAGGTCCTCTACCTTTCAAATGCAGGACTGAAAATCACTTCTGCCCATGGTCAGGGTTCAAGGCAAATGCAACACACAGCATTGCTTGGTGCTGCTGGGCTGAGTGTGGACTCAAGCACCTTGGCCCCCAGCCCATCTTTCCAGGGTAGGTGGGGAAAATCATGCATCCCAGAACTGGAACCACATGCAGAAAAATCCCCAACCCAGCACAGAGAATATACACCTGATTTTAACTAGTCAGCAGGGAGATGCTTCAACAAAGGCATGTGCACAGCAATACTAAAGATGCTCTCAGAGTTTAGTGGAAACATCAGTTCACTCTTGGATTCCTAACCCAGAAGATAGAAACCTATAATCTTCCTTTGCATTTCCAAAGACCTGCCCAGAAGTTACCAAGCATCATTCCAAACCTCAGGTCAGGCAAAGAGCCTCCCTTTTCAGTGTATCTGTTCTAAGAACCCATTGCCTTGCTTTTAAGCAAGGACAAGATAGAATCATAGAATCATAGAATAGTTCGGGTTGGAAGGGACCTTAAAGATCATCGAGTTCCGATCCCCCTGCCATATACAAGTTCCCATCTACTTTTTCTTGCAAGAGCATGTCTATGAGCCTGTACTGCAAGACACTTTTCAATTTTCCATCTTAAAATGTCACTTATGAGTTAGGAATATGCATACATTATAAATGAGAATAATGAATTGGTGATTTCATTAAGTAGTGTTTCAGCCCATAAACATCTGTGACACAGCTTATGGAGAAATAATCAGTTAGAAAATTAATTCTTCCTAGAAATGATCTTTTTAGTGCAATGTTACACAAACACCGAGCTAAGAATTGTCAGGATAAATCCAGAACTGCCTGCTTTGGAATTAAGAAATGTCATCCCCAGTTTTCTTATATTAGGGCTCATAACAATGTTGAGTTTAAATTCTCACTGTCCGTGCAGTGCTATTTCAGCGGAGTAAAAAACGTGTCCATCATTTGCCCCATGTGGGACATTACTTGTTTTTTGGGTTATTTTGATAAAGGGGAAGCTTTTTTCAAGCTAGAACTTAACATCTGCTCTGTTGGTTCCTGCTGTAGGGATGACCCTGCTTGATGGCCTTCCCTTACATGCTGTCCCACTGTCTTGAGGGAGCTTTGAGTGTGCAACGTGACTGTCAGCATCAGCAGTAATCTAAATGCTGCAAACGCTCTCTGCAGCATCACCAAGCTGTGCCCTTGCACTCGCTAATAAACTTGTAGGCAAACTAATTTGGGCACTGACTACACCTCCTTGAAAACATTTTCCCTACAAAATATTAACTTACATGCTCCGAGCCCTGCCCCAGCACAGTGACAACCAGTGAGCAGGCAGTTGAGAGGGCTCTGACTGTGCATGTTCCTGCACCATGATCTTGCAAAGCCTTGTACGTTGTGGGAATGGGCAACCCCATCGCTTCAGCTGTCACAGCCACTCAGCATCTTCCACCATGATTATGATTCATTCAAGCAGGAGATACCATGAGAACTGCATCTCTCCCTTTCCAAAGGTGTCCAAGGTCCTTAGAGTGACTGTTTCTCTGACTGGAGAGAGAACTTACCTCATTACCATATAGTATGTTTCAAAAGGAAAAAAACCAAGGTCTACTCATTAGCTTCGTTTGTGTGCGTGATGGCAGTTTCAGGGTGGCAGAAGTATGGCAGTTACACACAGCTACAAACCCATGGGCCTAGAAATCAACTGCTGGAAATGTATTGTCTCCTACCAGGCTCTCCAGGGCCTGGCTCAACATTTGTACACACATTTGTATATGAATCAGAAAGCTAATTATTATTTTTGTATTGAAATAAAGGTATAGATAGAATCACAGAATCACAGAATAGTTTGGTTTGGAAGGGACTGTAAAGATCATCGAGTTTCAACCCCCCTGCCATAGGCAGGGACACCTCCCACTACATCAGGCTGCTCAGTGCCTTGTCCAGCCTGGCCTTGAACACCTCCAGAGAGGGAGCATCCACAGCCTCTCTGGGCAACCTGTTCCAGAGTTTCATCACTCTCACAGGAAAGAATTTCTTATACCTAGCCTTAATCTCCCCTCTTCCAGTTTACATCCATTATTCCTAGTCCTTCCATCATATATCCTATTAAAAAGTCCTACCCCAGCCTTTCCATAGCCCCCTTCAGGTATTGAGAAGTTACTCTTTCTCCCCTGAAACTTCTCCAGTCTGAACAACCCCAACTCCTTGAGCCTGTCATCATAAGGCAGTTGCTCCAGCCCTTTGATCATCTTTGTGGCCTCCTGTGGACCTGGTCCAACACCTCAATGTCCTTCTTATGTTGAGGACTCCAGAACTGGACACAATACTCCAGTTGGGGCCTCACCAGAGCTGAGTAGAGGGGCAAAATCACCTCTCCTGGACTGCTGGTCACACTTCTCTTGATGCAACCCAGGATCTGGTTGGCCTTCTTGGTTGCAAGTGCCCACTGGCAGCTCATGTTGAGTTTTTCATACACTGACACCCCCAAATCCTTCTCTTCAGGGCTGCACTCAAGCCACTCTCCACCCAGCCCAATGGCTGACTTGAGTAAAAGTTGTGAGTACCTAAGAATGAAGTGTTAAGTGTAGATAAGCTAGCAGGTCCTTTTCATACCCAGATTCATAACGAGATGTTCTTACCTCACCTCAGCCTACCATGGGAGCCTGGAAGGTGCATCCAGGAGCAAGCACAATGCCAGATGCAGGAACATGGCTTTCACTTTCTCCCAGTCTTCCCTCCTGCTGTGCTGAGAAGACTCATCACCATCCAGTGAGCCACCACTCAGTGATGTAGAGACATCAGGTGTACCAACAGACAGACAAGCGCTGAGGCTGAGCTCATGTATTCCCTTTATTGAACTGTACTAGTTATTGCAATCAGATTAAGTCACATTTATAAAGCAGAACCATCCAGTTGCACTGAAACCGATTATATTCATTACATAGGTTTAATCACTGTCCGGTGAACTGGCAAATCCAATCAAAGCATTAGTCTTTAATTAAAAAATTAGAAAGAAATATTCAGACAATAGGCAAGCAATCACATCACAATGCACAGTTATCTAAAATGGCAATTAAAAAGCAGTTAACAAAAAAAGAAAAAAAAAATCACACCTAATCTTTAACTATCAATATAATACAAGAAGCAACAAAGGGCAATAGCATCAAAGCAGATTTATCTAACACTATAATTCAGTCAGAAGCAGAAGCTCTAAAGTACACTAGCTGAAGCAGGACAATAAAAAATACTGAGCATGGAATACTTTTAATCTCTTCCATTAATATTCATTTCCAGCTGCTTATAATAGCAGCGCCTCATGGCCAAATCATTAGAGTTTTACATCTGGGTTGCAAATGACACTTTGATTGGATGTAATGTTCAAATGGTCCTCCCCACTGTGCCACCGTCAAGTCTTCTGCAGAGAGGTGTCCTGTCGTGCCAGTGGCTCACTGTGCATGCTGGCTCAATGTGTGGTTCTGGAAAGACGAAGAAAGGAGACGTGCATGAGGGGCAGAATAATGGAAAGCATGCCCATACCCTCCTACTCAGTACCATTTATGCAGAGCTCCACATAAAAGCTTCTCAATTATTACAAAACAAAATGCAATAAAGAAAAAGTACTCATAAGTAACAGCTGCCAATATGACACATTTGCTTTGTTCTGAGAGATCTGTTAATGCTGGCATGAACTTAGAAAAAAAAATGCTGCAAGCCAAGTACAGCCATGAGGGTTTCTTTCTTTTTTTTTTTTTTCCCTTTTCCTTTTCATACATATAAAGAAAGTGGTAACACTTCATGGGCAAAAACCGCCTTTAGGGATTCCCTTCGCTGTAACAATTAAAAAAAGAATATGTGAATCGCGGGGGGAACCCTCGCCATATTTTACTCTTTTATTCTCACTAGCACCAGGCGCAAACACTGGCAGCAAGAGACACCAGATTGTGACACACACTCCTCAGTCCAAGAAATACTTGGGCAATAACAGCTGAACCGCCCGTGCAGGCTCCAGGGTAAAGCACCCGGCAGAAAAAAGGCTGGATGTGTAACCCAGAAGTTAAATGTCTTCAAAGAATAGACTTCACTCTGAATATTTCTTTCAGTGGTTTAGAGTATTTTTTTGCTCCTTTTTTGCCTTTTGTTAGATTTCTAACAGCCTCGTGTCATCACAGTATCTGGCATCAGAGGGTGCTGACCTGCCTGGCCATTTGGTGCAGGAGCCAATAGACTTGGAAGCCAACCTTGGAAACATATTTTTAGAGCAGCACCAATTCACCTACATTTTCTATGATGACCAAACCACAGTCCTATCAGAAGCTCAGGTTTATTTATGTGATTGTTCAACTACTTCAGCAACTAGTTCGTGCTTCACTGGAAGCTTTCCTTGAGCTGAGACCTCAGCATCCCCAAATATAAAAATTCATTTGCATTATTTCAAGCCTAGGCAATTTTACTGTTCTCCATCTGCCTAATAACAGAGCCAGCGAGTCCACCAGCTTGAAGAATAAGTTTTTAAACACAAAATGAATTTTGAATCTAATTATTTATTTACAGTCACAAAGCTTTAAGAGAAAATATTTTAACTTTTCATAGATCATCTGGTCCTTCTACGCTATCCACAGTTACATTTTGATCAGGAAAAAGCACGATCCTCTGCTTTTTCCAGAGATGACAACTCCCTGATGGAAGTCATCTGTGGGAAGAGCTAATGGGCAGCCTGCAATGCGTGGGGACAGGCAAGCGGTGACCCCATTTGCAGGCAGGAACATTTCAGGACTGTGCACTCCCAAAAAGTGACCACCAGGTGTCAGAAGTGCCGCTGAGTTCCTAAATGATGGCAAAAGTTCTCTGAGATACTCAAAAATGATGGGGGGCTTTGCTCTGCCAGAAGGTTAGAGCAGCAGCAGAAGCACCGTGGCTGGAAGGAGCCCTTGTGAAATGAAACTCAATCAACTGATGAATTCACAGTATAACCAGTCCCTGTTCAGCCTAACACCAGCCCTCTGAGCACTCCCCACTCTGTGACACTAAATATTGCAGAATCAAACCCCACAAGTACCATGCAAAGAGCTGGGAAGCTTATCAGGGGATAAAAGCATCACACTCAAATAACTCAAGTGATCTGACAGCTAAAACTACTTTCCTTTTTAGACAATTCAACTTCACTAAACATAAAATCCAATGGTTTTTTAACTTTGCTACACACAGAAATTTTCCTGGCCTTAGTAAGGAGTGGCCTCTGCAGTGCTGGGTGTTATTCATGAGTCAAAGAAATGGCTTTATGGACAAACCCTACAAACATAATGGCAGCACTGGCAAGAAGTGAGTTCCACCTTGGAAAGCACGAGATATGAAAGGACACACAGGTCTCTCTGTGCACAGACTCTGCTCGGCCTTTTAATAACAGACATTTCTTGTGCACTTCATTACAGTTCTATTTTTAGTCCATCCTGAGTATCAGTAACAAAAAGCAAAAAGGTTTAAGGTCTTCAAATCGAAGGAAGGAGCTATTTGTGGTAGACAAATCCATACTTATTTAGGCAGTCTTGTTTAAAAGATAATGCACAATCAGCACTAGGAGCATGACGTGTGGCCCACAGTCAGGGAACATGATTTCCAACTGGCGTGGCTGCTGCATTGATTGCAGCAGGCAGGTCAATAAAGGGATGGTTATGTGGCTCTAAATCTGATAATGAAGCTTTCATTGCCAGCCCTCCCTCCTCAGACAGAGGTTAATAATATGTCCCGAACACTCCTAACACAGCAAATATATGATCCTAATACTGTGAATACACTGAGTTGGGAAGCAGAGTTTACACAAAGAAACAGATTATATTCAAATCCTGCAGCCATTCAGAGCTGGGTCAGGTAGGGGGGCTGAAGAACTATGTATTCCATAAGGCTACACATCACCAAAAAGGAGTAACATTTTTGTACCTTGATTTTGTAATCTTCATTTTATCTTAATCCCATAGGAATACACGGTTTATTCCCCTTATGTGTGTTACTGGCAGTGGAGATGCTGACCAGTCCCTGGACCAAGCAGTTAATAAACAGAGCCACATTTTATATGGGACCTCACAAACCTGTCTGTAATCCCACAGACACAAGACCCTGTGTGCACCAGATCCCACCCCTGCCTTCCTGAGAGTAGATCCCACACAAGCCACATGCACAAATGCACACCAAGTGCTGGTGAACATCAGGCCACCAGGTTCCTGCAGGTGTAAATGCTGCAGAGCCACCACTGGTGTGCAGTCACAAGACCCATGAAAGTCTGCCTGTATCCTCTATAACCAGTAGAGGTTTCTCACCTATTAAGATGTATTTCAGACCACACAAGAAAATTTTTTCAAGAAATCTGGCAACCTGTCTCTGTTACTAGCAACTGTCATGTCTTGTCTTCTTGCTTCTACTCCCTCTGCCCCGTGCAGCTCATTGGAATTGTGCTGTGCAGATGTCAGAGAGTGTTCCAGACATTCAGTGCTTATGTCTCTTCTCTCGCATGTGTGTTGTGCATGTTTGACCCACGCTTTATCTAATAACTCTAATAGGCACCTCCTGTGTGCCTACAGACAAAGAAAATTTTCTCCATCTGACCAAACTTCCTGAGCAACTGAAAAATAAGTAAATTCCTGTGCTTTAGAACAGCTTTTGTCCCAGGCAGTAGAATGAAAATCATAAAGGCCAGAAGGGAGCAAGCATTTGGAAACATCTGATGCTACAGGAATGCTTCCACTCAAGCAGGCAAAGGAAACTTCACCCACCCTTCCAGCAGGAGGGTGGGCTGTCAGGAAACAGCTTGGGTGTGAGTTATAGTTTAGGGAAAAAAAAACCCAAAACCCCAAACCAAACCTTAATGGTGATTTCCAAAGGAAAATAGAGCAGCCACAAAAACAAAGCCTCTCCTTGCTGATACTGCCCAGCTCCCAAGGCCATCTCTACTCACATGCATGTGGGGCTGGCAGGAGGCAGGACATAATTTGGAAGCTGAACAGTAAAAATGGTTCTTCACAGCTCCTGTTTTAGGCCCCCTGGTTTACACATGGCTCACAGCTGATACCCCACTGAAAACATCATTCTGAGACATTACTGCAGCTGGAAAACTCTACAGCAGCACTAAGTCACCTGTCAAGATCAAGTAAGTCATAGCTTATTTATAAGACTGGGGTGGAAAATTTCTTCTTTTCTTAACAATCATGCAAAATGGATGGCAAATCTGGAAGCCACATCAGGGGGAAAACCACAACTGCCCCCAGCCTGGGGGCTGCCACACTGGTAAAGTGGAATTTTCTTTTGGTTGCACAATCCCTGAATGAACCATTTGTGTGTCTGTGACCAAGGAACTGGGCGATGGGCTTTGCAGGAAATAAAAGATTTCAAAGAATGGTTGATTATCATCCGTGTAGATACTGATTGCTCTCCAGATCTTCCCTGGGGACAACCCCCTGCCTGCCCTCTGGATGCGGATCAAGCCATTTGTGCAGGACATCCACAATGAGTATGTCTGTGTTTTTCTGTGTGCATTATTATGAGAACACTGGCATGGCAATCTCCATTTTTAGAGCACTATGTCAAGAAGGAAAGCATCAGGCTTGAAAGATGATCACTTACAGCAGTTCAAAGAACTCCTACAAGGTATATGAAAATGGGGTAAAAAAAACACACACAAAAAGGCTCACATGATGGAGCAGAGCTCCAAGCCAGGCTGTCAAGCTGGGAGTCTCCCACACTGCAGCGGCGCTCACTGCCAGCAAGTCACAGGTGTACTACACAGGAGCAGGTGAAAAAAATAAAATGCAACTGTGAGGGGTGTGATAATGGTTTGGGGCCATAATACATCCAGTCTAACAGTGCCACCGTGCATCTGTTAGGTATTTAGATATTTTGTACCAGCCATTTAGAGGTATCACTGTCTTATGTGTGTATGCACCTAAAATCCCACATGTTCTACAGAGGTTAAGAAACCACAGAATCATAGAATAGTTTGGGTTGGAAGGAACTTTAAAGATCATTGAGTTCCAACCCTCCTGCCAGAGGCAGGGACACCTCCCACTACATCAGGCTGCTCAGTGCCTTGTCCAGCCTGGCCTTAAACACCTCCAGAGAGGGAGCATCCACAGCCTCTCTGGGCAACCTCTTCCAGTGTTTCACTACCCTCACCATAGGATTTCTTTCTTATGTCTAGCCTGAGAACAACAAGGCTGGTGGTGCCCAGCACCCTCAGGTGAAACTCACAGGCCTTCTACAGTGTTCCACACACACTGGGGCTCTGATGAAAGGTTACAAAACCTCTCTCCCAAATCACATTAAAATGAACAGAAAACGTTCCTCAAATAATTAGAAGGGGATTCTGGAGATAACAGATTCATGCAATAAACAGACAATGCAAAACTTCACTGGTTATTAGCCACAGGATGCCCATGTGCATGAGCTGCTGGGGCTTCTTCTCCCTGCCTCTTCTCACCTCCCAGAACTCCCCCACCCCTGCAGGCACTGAACTCTAAGCCCAAGAATCAGAGACTTGGCTGGGAACCCCTTGGGGCTGTGGCTCCCTCCTCCCTCTTCTCTCTCCTTTGTCCCTTTCAGAGCAGGGCTGGGGGGAGCAGAGAAGCCATCCCTCCACTGACTGCCAACACGCACAGCTTGCCAGTCAGAAACCTCAGATTCAGGCATTGACTTGAAGCAAAGGTTCAGCTCTCACATTTAAATAAGTATATTAAAGAAAGACAAAACAAAATCTTCAAATTAATACAAACAGACATTGGAACGTCAAAATATTTACAAAATACCATCTGCAGCTTTCTTTTTTCAAACAATGTTTTGCATCTTTTGAATTCCAACTGATCCTAAAGTCTTTCAACCATTATTCCTCATTATATATCCATAAACACACAGGCTCCTGTGCACAGGTACTATTTCCCTCTAACAGCAATCTATAAAGATGAAAATCTTTATGCCTTGACTTTATAAAGGGATTACTTTAGGCAGAGGACACGAGATGACCCTTGCTTTAGCCACTGGAGATTATACTCTCTACAGAAAGCTGTGAGCCTTAAATTGGTGCTGCTCTAATCCTAAACTGGAGAGGCATTCAAGGGATGCCATGACCCAGAAGAGCAAGAGGAAAAAACCAAAAATTAAAGAAAAAAAAAAGGGGCGGTGGCAAAAAAACCGAAACTGAGGTGAGGAGCAGAGACAGAGAAGGGAGAACATGAAAGCTTCTTTACAGGATTGACCCTTTTATTGGTATTTTTAATTACTGGATGTTACTTTGCCTTTGCTATCAAGACTCTAAAGAAAAATCACCTTTGCACCCCTTGCAGTTTGTGTGTGCTTATTTTTAGAACTGTTTGACAATTATCCAAGGGTCTAAGACTAACAGATGGCCTGTCTTAAAGCCTCATATGTTCACTAGTTTGCACTTCTGACAAACAGTAAATGTACTCAAGAGTGTGCCACAAACAGGGCTGAATGAATACTCAGAACACAATTTAGTTAATACACTTCATTAAAACTGATAGTGGTAACCAACATTTCCCATAAAACCAGGTGTTAATTCCCCTTCCAGTTGTGTCAGGTAACTCTTACCCAGTGACATTTATCTGTTCAGATCCTAGTTTTTCAGGAAATACAGTATTACTTCTCTCCTTTCCCCTGGTATCTCACCCACTACACTAAATGCTTGTTACAAGTGAACTCTGAGTTATCGTGGTACTCAGTAAAAAAAAAAATCATCAGGCAAGACAGATTCACATGTCCCTTCATCTGAAGAATCCCTTGAAATGGATGCAGAGGCAAAGGAAAGGTAGCACATCCTTTGTGAAAGGAAAAGGCTGCCTGTTTTACTGCTTCCTTCATCCTCCAACCATCTGATAACTTGCCATGCGTCACTCAGCCCCCGTGTCAGCACACTGTGAGATGGCACTTCAACAAATGCAGTTAGGAAGCTGTCCTTTACAAGTTATTGAACCAAAAAATCACTTGGAGTGGCTGAGAAAATACGCCTGGAGGTTTGGTGTCAGCTGAAAAGCAAAGTCACCAATGGAAATACCTGCACTGGAGTGACTCTGATGCTTTGCACTTAATTACTCAGGGACCAAAGAGAACTACCACTGGTGCTGGGACACCGGAATACACACAGAATTTCCACTGGTACTGGGATACTGAAATACACACAGAACTTCCACTGGCACTGGGACACAAAAATGCACCTCTGTGCCAAGACAGCCTCAGCCCTAGTGTAGAATCGCAGAATGGTTTGGGTTTGAAGGGACATCTAGTTCCATCCCCAAGGTTGATTTCCATAAGAATGGGGAGACTGGGTAGTTCCCACCCCCTGGTGCCTGCTCAGCCAGGGGACACCCTGAGCCACCCCCAGAAACCTGCCCAGCTCCCCGAGCAACAGCACCTGGCACTTTGTCCAGAGTCCATGGGAAGATTCAGAACTCGTAAAACATCTCTAGTGGAGGAAAAGCTGCTCTGCTTGTGACTGACTAAATGCTGTCCCCTTTTTGGTTTTTAATCAATCTTTTTAAATCAATCTTTTGAGTGTCAGTGCTGAAATGCATGTGTCTGGGTGTTGGTGTGTGCTACGCCGGCAGCCCCCGCCCCGCTGCTGCCTTTGTTCTGCACCCCAGGGGCTGCGCTCGCTGCCGCGTCCCGACAATGCACTCGGCTCAGTTTCATCTCTCCCCTTACACTGTTTCCCTTAATTTTAATGTATTCCTGCCTTTCTGTGTTATTCTGGGCTTGAAAAAAATAATCTTTTTATACAAATACCTTTCTTAGGGCTATTTTCCCCAGCACTAGCCTTTTCTCACACCAGCCAAGTATTTTAGATGATTTATGAATTTAATTTCTCTTCTAATTACTGGTTATTTAGTCCTAATCAGACTTTGACAACTCACCTAAACGTGCTTCCCATTTCCACTTGAGACTAATAATTCCGTATCATCGGTCTTCTAGACCTGCCATCTCTTTCTATTCTTCTCTAAAAGCCCAGAATAAACCAAGGTGGACCACAGCAGGAAAACTCTAAAAGTGAGCCAAAGCCTGGTGTAGCCTCTCATTCTCGATTAAATGCCTCATGGAGAAGTCTCTCTGCTTCTTACAAAAACACTGGGTAAACTGCTGAAGCACAAAAGCAAACCGAAGCCTTTGGGAAAATCTCCTTACCGGGGCACTTTGGAAATAAAAAACCACAAGAGAATACATTATGAAGAGATAACCAGAGTCTTCTGTTAGAGAAACTAGCCGTAAACATGCCGTGGTTCACTGAGGCACCCAATGAAACCAGGGAGCTAATAATACCTGTCCTGAGGGACTGCACGCTCCTGAGAACTTCACTCAGAAATGCAAATTTACCAGCGTCCTTGTGACTTGAAGTCTCCAGCATGCCATGTGCAAGATCAAAATAAGCTGAGGGAAGAACCTTACACATCCCAAATGCGAAGGGAGAGGGACAAATTTAATTACTGCAGTCAGAAGTGCAGAAAACCAGAATATTTTTAGAGTTCCTCTGACTCCTCCCTGACTGGACCCTAGAGCCGTGGCTGACCCCAGGAGCAGAAGGTGGTTTGCAGGATCCCAGCATGTGGCCCTGCCAACAACACTCAGTGCTATAACCTCAGCTCTCTCATCCCGTGTTCTCCTGGGGGACTGGTCCCACTGGTGTTCCACTGGTGAGCTTGGGGCAACCTCTCTGCCTGCACAGATGTGATCACCCACCCAGCATGCAGCAGCACCACTGTCCTTTACCCTACTTCAAAGCAATGCTCTAGAGCTGTCCTAAAGAATGCAAACACATCCCTTACAGTCCAGTTTCAAATCTGAGCTGCACAGTAACCAGAGAAAACATCCACTGCCCCCAGGAACACTCCTTTGCTAGTGCTACACCAAAGATTGGATGCACAACCCATTGCTGACCTGTTTTCATCTACTGTTGTGTCCTACTCAGGGAAGCTATGTGATTCAAAATCATTTGCAGGGGATAAACCACTTTCCAGGAGTCCTTCTTAGGCATTCCTCTCAAAATCTTGATTTATTGCTTTATTTAAAGCCTATCTGAAGCATCTCTTGATAATCTCTCCTTCATCTAAGCTAAACCACATCAGAATCCAGCGAACTGCTCATTTCTGTGTGGGCAGGCATCACCATTATGTGACTCTTCCATAAACATACAATCATTTCCTGATCTGGCTTTTACTATAGGACCAGGACAGCATCCTCTCACACTTTTTCTCAAAAAGTATTTTCCTTTCAATATAAAAACACTCAGGAGTATTTTCTCTTCAAAAAAGAGCAGGAGAAGACACTTTGCATAATACTTTTAGCAGTCATCACTCAAAATGCAGAGACAAAAGCTTCATGGAGTTACCTTCTCCATGAGAATATAACCCACAAAAAGCCAATAAACTCAAATGTAAACCTAAACCTGGCTCCTTAACTTGTCCTGCTGTTCTTTGGTATGACAAGGGTCACTGAACACCACCTGATTTTCCTGTAGCTTGCTTTTCTGCACCATTTAAGTGTTCCTGGTGCTGAGGCCCAGGTATGAAACAGTCTCAGCCCTAACTTTGAATTCCAGTGTGAAAATGAACAGGGGCACAGCTCGTGCTGGCAACATCCTCCATGATGCCCTCTCCCTGGAGGTGTTTAAGGCCAGGCTGGATGAGACACTAAGCAACCTGTCTCTGCCCATAGAAAGGGGGTTGGAAGTAGATGTATTTAAGGTTCCTTCAACCCAAACCCTTCTATGATGATGGGAGCTCCAGCTAGACCAAGTTCCTTGGACAGAATCAACATGTGGGGATTGGGTGACTTCCCAAATCCACGTGAGCCCTGCCTGCTGCACACCTGCTGTCTATAACTCTTCTAAAAAGCAGCAGCTGAAGTCAAATTTCCTCTAATGGAGCACTCATCTGAAAAATGGTATTGCCTTATGCTATGGATACATTTTTCTTAGAGGCAGAGAAATATTCCCATCACGTGGTGCCCACATACTGCTCAGACTGACAAAAATGGCTGGTCAGTGACCTATCACCTTGGACGTAATGGCTGTTATTTCAGGTTTCTAATTTCAAAAGAGGCATAAAAATTCTCCCGTGCAAGTGCCTCTGCTATAAAATAGCAAGGCCACAGTTTAGAGAAGTACTTTACATGCCTCCCCATTAGCGTACAAGCCACCAGCAGAGCAGAAATCTGGAGACAGGACTATGCTCAACCCCCTGCCCTGAGGAATTAACCCCCGAAGAGCCAGCATAGTGGAAAAGCTAGTAAAAGAGAGGCCAAAACAACACCAACATGAGCCTCCTCCTCCAAAACATCACATGACAGAATAAGCAAAGGCAGCATCGCTGTGGTGTGAGTGTGAAACAACTGGAACTGTTAAAAAATGGGATTTTCCAGCCATTGCTACTCCACTGCAACAGTGCCGCTGGTCTCAGGAAAATCTGCCTCCTAAACAGCAAGATGCTACATTTTAAACAACTGTGATTTCATGCAAAGACTAAGAGCATGTGTTGACCCCAAAGGAGGAGGAATTTTTCAGAAGTAAATACCTTCTAAACCTCTTCTCTGCTCCTTTTGGAGTCACAGCAATGTAATACACTGCTGACAGATACACCAGGCGCAGTCAAACCTCAATGCCCATGGCAATTTATTCAGGTTTAAGTGTGCCACAGAAACAAATGAGAAGGCTGGGTGGTCAGGCAGGGCTTTCCCCAGGGCAGCTGCAGTGCTGGGGCTGTTTCCCCACTGTGCAAAGCCAGAGCAGGGTGGTTCTGCAGATGTGCTCTGTGCAGAGGTGACTTGGGGAGATCCATGCTGCCTGCTCAGGATGTGGCACAGGAGCCACTCTGCAGAACATCAGTTCAAGCACAACTGAGTTGACAAGCTCAGGACTTGCTGCTGCCCAATCTGGGCTGGCTCATGTGGAGTTGGGCTGATGGAGCCTCACTGAACACAAGCTGACCTTACACAAAGCTGTGAGCTGGCTCTACACTGATCCCATCAGCACAGACCAGTGTCTAGATTCTCCCAACAATGCCCCATCACCTCATTAAGGATGTTCAGTTAAGTATATTGCAAGTTATTCTATTAACATGGAATGTGAAGAAAGGAGAGAGCACTAGCAGTCTGTTCGCTGGGTGACTGCACACACACCACCCTGGCATCCAGCCCTCCTGTCCTACCTTGATTTAATGTCAGCAGAAACCAGAGAAGAAACACAGTATGGAAACAAGCTCAACTGTAAATTGTTTTATCCTTCTTCCTTTCCTCTCTGTTTAAAAGGAGATACAACATTACTCTCCAAAATAAGAGGTTACAACAATACACTAATTATGCAAATATCATTATGTGACTGAAAATACTTCTCTGAAAGCAATCCCAGAAAGAGACCAGCAAGGCTGTTCTGGGGCTGCATTAAGGTCTCTGAAATCAGGCTGGGCTGAGAACACCACCAACCTTCCCAGCAAGAACAGGCAGTGCCAACCCTATCCACATACCCAGTGCAGAAAGACAAGTTACTGATCTTCTCGCTGTTCCTTCACCTTTTGCTCTTATGAGGCCTTATTTTTCTCGACTTCTCATCATTCTACCTCAATGCATCTCACTTTGCAGAGCAGTGAGGACAGGGAAGAGTTAGCAGTAGTGTCTCTCCAATTCTTCAAAATCTCCTTGGGAAAACTGCCCCTCAGGGTCAGGCTGTAGGGCAGGAACTCCCCTCCAGCCTCCAGTGCCTGCTGTCTTGAGTAGAGAAACCCCAGGATTGCATCCTAAATCTCTCACTCAGCAAATCAGAAGTATGCCCAAGGCCTTTAGAATTTCCTTCTCAACACTGTTTTTCAAATTCCCTCCCACAGAAAAGTGATGGGGGCTCCACCAGCAACACAGCAGTAGGCAACAGCAGTATGGTATCACTCCAGGATTTCCTGTCTGGAATTTAGGCTTCACATCTACAATACAACACACACACAATGTTTGCACGACTGAGGAAACACAAGATGCCTGCTATACATTTATTATCTTCCTGGGAAAATGATATAAAGGACAAAAGAGACTATATTTACTCCCGTCCCAGCTGCATTTACAATCTAATAATTTGTTTCTCCAGGACATAAATTTCAGATTTAAACAAAATCCCCAAAACCTAAAGATGCTGCATGGCAGAAGCTAGGACAGTATTTCTTTCTGTTTTGGAGATGGAGTGCTTAATGCACTGTTCTATTAACCACTAGCCTTAAATTTCAGGGGTAAAGAGACAAGCAATTAGACTGTGGCAGGCCTTAGATGCAAATGCAGGCGACTGTGATTACCACCTTCATACACAGAGTTAAAAATATCTGGTTATTGAAAATTATTTCTCAGTCCATGGGGGTTTAGGCTGGGATGCTTATTTTTTCTGCAGCAGCCATACTGGGGGATTCTTCTACATTTTCCTTCCCTAGCAGCTATCTATCATTCACATTCCTGGCAAGCGAGGTGCTTCCTAAGATGTAAGAAACCTCAGCAATTAGCAAGGATCCTATCCTGTTACAGAAAAACAAAACAAATAAAACACATCTCCAAACCCCCCTAGTCAGCAGCTAAAAAAGCAGCGCTCTTAAGGCAAATGTAAAAATTCAGGGCATAAATTCATGTTAACTGTTACAAATATATCCATCTGTTCACAGACTAACTAGTGACTGAAACTGATGGATTCACTGAAATGTAATTTTCAAGCCCACCAGCGTCTGTTCTCTTCTAGTAATAAAGTAGATGCTTTTCAATAACTCTGCTGCTTTTGAATGCCAATTTCCATTTAAGTCGGCTCAAATTCTCTCTTAATAAAAAAAAAACCAAAAAACAGAAAAAACCCAAATCACACACACAAAAAATTAAATAGCAAGTGCCTTTTCTTTCCAAAGGTCAAACTAAGCTTTTAAAGAACAGGCAATGTTTCAGCAAGGCAGAGAGGACAAAACTCCAATCAGATAAATGGGCTGTGTAATGATGGAGAACCACGGCTGGCTCAGGTTTCCTGAATGGGCTGCAGGATAGAATTTGGCACAAACAGTCTGATGTTGAAGCTTGTATCTCTTTTACTGCAGACAAGAAATTCACTAAAATATATAAATAATGAATGTGGCTGGGGATCTATGCTGGTGCTACTGCTGGTTCTGCAAGATGCAGGAGCAGAAACACACACTGCTCCGTGGTTTTGTTATTAGGGAATCCTTGTTCTCCAGCACAATAAACACGGAATATTTTATCTTAAATGGCTTCTGCAGCACACACAATATAAGTTTCAGCCCTCTGAAAGTGCCAGCAAATTGCAGAAAGATAAGTTACAAAGACGGACCTAATTTGCTGTGATGAATTGTGTGCATGGTTCAGTGATCAAAACTGCAGCTGAGACCTATTATATTTAATGATCTAGGCATTTCTTGTGAAAACACTCAGGCATATACTGTTATGTCTGGACAAACAACCCTGTTTGGCTCTAGCAGCAAGCAAATGAAGAGCCTGAACTTTTAAAAGGGTGCTGTACACCACCTTCACCAGCTCTTCAAAACACAGCCTGCTCCAGCTCTGCTATTTTCCTTAAATAATACTTATGCTCTGCCCTTTCCAGTGCAGCATCCCTCTTCCTTTGAAAACTGAAGGTAGTTCCTCTGGATGCTAGCGACACTTACAGGAGGAACCAGAGCTAATCCGTGCTCACACCCCAAGCCACAGCAGAAAGAAAACCAAAGGGGCTGTATTAGAGATCTCTTCTCAACAGCAAATAAAAATTATTACAAGGTTTTTTGGAGAGAAAAAAAAAATTCCATACATTCTACAAAAAATCTTCTCTTCCTAGATTAAGGACTGTGTCCTGCTTTGAAAGGCCTGTGCTGCCAAGCAGCAGAGCCTGGATCTGCTGTCCCTGAGGACACTCTCCCTGCACAGCCAGCTGTGCCGTCAGCCCCCTCACAGACCCACAGCTTATGGCCCCTTGGCTCTGTGGCTCTCCACAGGGCAGCAAAGGGGCTTCTCACCGCCTTCCTACAGGGACACACAGGAATTTCACCTTGTGAACATGCAAAGGACTTCTGAACAAAAGGGCTGAGGCTTCCAGGGCTTTACGTCCAGCACCTTCAAAAATTCTCCTGGGTATGTACTTTCT
Organism: Turnix velox; assembly: GCA_013400935.1. Classification (NCBI taxonomy): domain Eukaryota; kingdom Metazoa; phylum Chordata; class Aves; order Charadriiformes; family Turnicidae; genus Turnix; species Turnix velox. The sequence goes on from VZTY01021101.1 coordinate 101,426, forward strand.
GACCTCTGTCTTTAAAAATTTGTAAAATTTGTAAGCAAACTTAAAAAATGTTAATTTATTCACCATTAGAAAAATGAGAGATGTTCAGAGAGCAGCCACATGGAATATTCTTGCCACCATGCAATTCCAGAGGTCCCTTTCTCCCTCCTTGGTCAGTTTGAATCTCCTCCTATCACTCATTGCTCAGCAAAACAGAGCAAAATGCAAATATGTGCATTTGACTCCAGAAATAAGGATTTCAAAGAACTATTTCATTCATCTGAGGAGCTGCTAAATACTATCACAGTGGTAATTTGTGATAGTGTGGTAAGGAATGAAGAAAAGATATTTGTTAATTGTTGACATAACAAAATTAATTTTCCATCCCTAAACTTTTTCTCATCTCTCCTGTGAGCTCTGCTGCAATGTTACTGACTGGCACTGCTGAAATGCCAACTTGCATTTCTCATCCTTAATTTCTCTCTAAATGTCATTAGTAATTGTTATTGCCAGACCAGAGAGTGCAATCTGGTCTTTCTGAAAGAAAATCCATTTCTCATTTCTTCTCCTGTGCCTTCTCCTTTTGGTCAAGGATGGATGTGGAACAAAGCCCATGTGCTCTGTTTCCAAGAAGATGAGAATGCATTAATACATCTAGAAGTAAAATGTTCCTGCTTTATTTATTTGTATGTACTATGTCTGAATCTTTATGAATCCTAAACTCAATATTCAGAGTTCTTTCAGTGCATATCTGTCAAGAACACTAACAAGTCTTAATTGAATAAGCCTAACAAGAAGGAGGAAAACCCTTTAATTTGTGTGTCAGCTCCTCCCTGGATGCTTCCATAAATTACTTTTTTTTGGTGGGTAACAACGTTTTCAAACATAAAAGCATATTATATGATTTTTTTCTCTCTTACATGCAAAACAAACCTCTTTTCGTGAGATAAACAAACTGCATTCATGCATCACTCTCCTTTACCCAGACAATTAAAAATGGTTTCCACCAGTAAGAGGGGGGGGTGAGCTGCAACATCTGGATGCAAAGGAAAACCTGTAAGTGTAAAAGGTTGGCTCCTTGCACATCATGATATATTGCATCAGCCATTTGCATAGTTACACCAGCTCCTGCAAAATAGGATCTCCAGTACCTAAAGGCAAGCAGCACCCTGGCACTCCCGAGCCAATTTTAGGAGGGACTCTGCATGTCATGACAGACCTTTAACTGGGCTTCCCATCCCCAGCACATCCTACATCTGCATCCTGTTTTGTAACATATATAAAGTAATTACCTCAAAGCTTAGCTGCATTTCTATACCCATTAACTAAAGGCATCTTATCATAGAATAAATAGAGGTTTGGACATTTCCAGCCAGGAACTGTGCTTTCAATAAACACAATTGATGCATATACATTGTCTCTTGGCGGCTTACCCTCCTGCCCATCTGTTGGGATGGCATGGTGCCTGCACAAAAGTTGGTTGGACCCTTGCCCTAGGGCATAGATGACAGGCAACAGCGGGTTTAGCTGGGCAGCCTGAGCTCCAGATCCAAGAGCCATCTTTGCTGTAGGAAGCCCCTTCTGTGTGCCAGTGCTGCCACATTGGAACGACATGGCTCCTTACACTTGATCACACATGTTGACACTTGGGTGCGCTTAAGTGCATTAATGACTGCAATGATGCCTTTCATCTGCCTCCCTTCTTTTTTTTCTCCCCCAGCTCCACATCGCTGCTGGGTTTGCTGCACATGTTACTGGGAAGCCACGTGCACTTTGTTAGTCAGGACCAGACACAGGAAAGTATAAGAATTTAAGGAAGGGTTGTTTGTCTTTTTTTTTTTTTACCATGGGATGTGCTACACCAGTGCCAGACATTTCCAGGCTTGGGATCATAGAATGCATTGAGCTGGAAGGGACCTTCAAAGGTCATCCAGTCCAGCCCTCCTGCAGTGAGCAGGGACTTCATCTCAGGTGAGTCTCTGCAGACTTGGGACATCTTTCTGTGTCTTGCTGAAGAGACCTCAAAGATGATAAAGATGCAGAAACCTCTTCCCCTTCCTCTTAGTAAGGAAAATGCTACATTTGGTCACTACATCCAGCACAGGGCAATTGCACATTTCTGCACCAGCCTGTTTAAACAGAACTGGCCACACAAAGAGGCTGTGCCATCTGGATTAAATGGTGGTTCCAACAGCACCCCTAGCGCCAGGAAACACCATTTTGTGATAGAATGTGCTGACAAATGAGAGAGATGTGTGAGCAGCTCCTGCTCTGAGATACAGGATTAACCCCTGTGGATGTCAGGAAACCTCCATCATCCCCCACATGGATCCTCAGCAGCAAGTGCTGCAGCAACAGCCCCACATAGTCAGTCATGGCACCTCTTAGTTTTACCTCTTCCTAACCCATATTTTTAAACAAACAGCCATATATTCCCCCACCCCTGAATTTAAACATATTTATTGAAAACCAGAGATCTAACAGGCAAACCCCTTCCCTCCTGTGATGCCAGATCAGAAATAAAACTTGTGGTTCTGCAGTCCATAAAGAATGTTCAAGCAGACAGACTCAACATGATGGGTATGTGCCTACAGCACTTTTAATTTTTAATTATTGTTAGTTATAATTATCTGACTGCGTCTGAATGAAACCCAGCAATATGGCTGGAATAGATTTTGGTATTCTTGTAATTTATTAGCTTTGTAACTACTAATAATTAAAATTTAACAATACTCCAAGCACCACAGCACCGTTTTTTAAGAAACACTAGCCAAATTTGCTAGCATGACTGACTAGGTAATTTTCAGGATTTGAAATGAAGATTAACATTAAAAAAATAAAAAGAGAGAAAGACAGATAAAGGACTCTTAGTCCAAGGATATAAATTCTAGGAATTTTTTTTAAGAAAAGGGTTTTACTTGCAGATAATTAATTTGAGACATAGAAAGTGCTCGTGGTTTGTTGCCAGAAAGAAGCTCCTGATGTTCAACATTTAAGTCACAGAAGTCCTGAAATACAGCAACAGCTATGTTAAGTGAATGCACTGCTTTGAGATAGAGACACATTTCAGGTCCCTTTTGTCCTGCCATTCACACACACCCCCAAGGAAAAATATTTAGTGCAACTTCATCAGAATACCATAAATTTGCTTTTCTCTCACTGCCTGTATGGGCACTGGAGCCCAGGAGCAGTGAGATATTTCAGAGTGTTGAAGGCACATAGGGCTGCTTGGAAGAAAAATTCTACTCCTGTTTAAGTAAGATTCCTTGTGCCCCCAGGAAGCAGGGAAAGCCCATTTTTCAAGTAGGAGCTGGAGATATTAACCACTAAAAGACTGAGAACTGCTGGGAAAAGACCAAAATTGCTCAAGTCTTTCTTCAGCACCCTGGCCACTGGTGGTAAACCAAGTCCTTTGGTGTAGCCCTGTGGACTCACCTGAGTGTAGGTGGGTCACATACAAGGCTAGAGACTCTCAGTCTCTCCATGTGTTTCAGGGGACAGTATTGTACCTAGATGTCCCCAAGACCACTAAGATGAGCAGTTGGAGATGTTGCTCCTCACTCCACTATGGGTACAGCATCTTAATGTCCCCAATCAGGCCACTTCAGACTATGTGGTGGCTTGCTAGGATGCCCTGCTAGCCTGGGCAGGATGCAGACCTCTGTAGGAGACACATCTAACAGTGAGCTGACATTAAAAGCAGTCTTAAAAGAAAAAAAAAAAGAAAGCCTGCTTAGGGCTTGATCTGCTGTAATCAGCGGATAGAATCCCAAGGACTTTGATGTGGACCAAATCAAGCCCCTGGAGGATGTTCATGGTAAATCATTATTAATATAATGAGTGCAATTTCTGTGCAGCAGCTCATGCCTGTTTATGGATATAACAAAATTGTCAGCTTTCCACATAAAATGAGGTGAGGAGGGAGGAAGACCAGAGTGTTAGCCAATGAGCCATAGAAGCCACTCTCCTTTTGATGTGTGTATGGTTAAAGAAAGTGGTCACTTCAAATGACAGCAAATTCCTCTGGTGAAGCTCCCTCAGTTTAGAGCTTTGCCAGACCTCCAAATCGGAACAGGAAAGAAAGCCCTTTATTCATAGCAGGCAATAAAACACCTGAACACCTGTGCTAGGGAAGACCTGGCAGGTACCCTGCTCCCTTGGTACCTGGATTATTTGCACATTGTTTATTATATCCCTTGCCTTAGTTTGCATCAATTGTAATCATTTAGGAGGAAACTGTATGATTAGCAGTTCACAAGCAAACAGCAGGAATTAATCCTTTAAACACAAATACTTCCTTGGTTATGCTCCTTGGAAAAAGCCATGCAGCAACAGAGTACCTAGGAAAATCCTCCTTAAGTTTCCTCTGAAAAATCACTGCTCAGTCACAATCTGCTGAATGAAATTCTGGGTGCAGAGATGTGTTTCCCACCACAAACAGAGCCCTCAGCATCCATCAGGTGTCAGTTTCTGACCCGTCTTTGTTGCTGGCTACATTTAAATAGTAAAGACCAAAATTTCACTTGTCCAAGAACTAGTTCATCTCCAGATCTGGATGCCCCCTGTACCACTGTGAGAAGTGAGCAGGGTGGTGGCACCTCCTGACATAAATCCTAGAGGTGGGGCTCTGTTTGAAAGGGTTCCTTCTGCTCCACACATGAAGAACACTCCTAGACCTCCAACTCTGCATTAGTTTCAGTGGGGGAATGCAGTGCCAAAGCCTTGCTGTACTATTCATTAGCTATAAATTTCTTTCTTTCCAGGAAAATTTCATCATATTCATAGCTTGTCAGTCTTAAAAACTGAGGATGTGAAAATCAAGGAGCTGCCAGCCTTTCCTCTTCTGCCCTAAGGGCACATGAGGTTATCACACATACCATTTCCTTTGTGTTTCGTACTTAACCTTACCATGTTTTCTTTCCTGATTTCCAACAAGAACATTGTTTTCTTTTATTCTGGCAATATCATCAAGGCAACCTCACTGACTCATTGCTCCGCATTCACACCAGAATTTCCACCCTTTATAAAACAAGCTCAGTTCCTCGGAGCTTTCTTAAGCCCTGGTTCTATGGCTCCATTGCATGGTGTAAACCTCAAAGCATAAACCCTTATTAAAATACAACTGGTAGTTCAGAAGTGAAAAAGAGGGTGTGATTGCTTCCAGAGCTTTGCATTGCCAAATCAGTATTTGCACCAAGCCCTAGAAGGACAATTTACAGTGGCAACACAGGCCCTCTTGGGCTTATTTGGTGGTTGTCCTGGCTGTTTAAAGGAAAGTTCACAAATCAGTGGTGCTAATTTATGGCACTCCATGACACCTCTAACAGTTACCTTCTCCCTGCACTGCCTGTCATTTTCCTCACCCTCCTTGTTTTTCTTGCTTTTTTCAAGCACACCACCCTGATTTCCTTCTCGAAATAGTCAAACAGTTTTTTAAAAACTATTTTCTGTGGTTTCACTTCAAAATACAAAGTAGTAAAACAAAACGTAGGTTCAGATCTTGACACTGGTTATTTTACACCAGTGGGAAAGCAAAATCAGAACTGAAAAGCCAAATTCATCAAGCAGAACCCCATGATGGATGGTGATTTGCCCACATACTAACAATTGCACAGTTAAGAGACCAAAAGGTTTATGCAGATTTAACCCTAACCAGCAGCTCACCAATAGGTTCACTAAAATGATACTAAATCTTCATTACTCTACAAAAATATAAGCAATAGTTGAGGGATTTACAGCAGGCAGCTTACACACCAGACACCCATGAGATGTCTGTGCCAAAGCAGAAAGGCTTAAAAATCTAACTGATTTGCACCCACATTTTTGTGTCCTCCCTGGCTTGGGTATTCGAATGAGTAAAATCCCTGGCATGAAGTAAACACACATTTCTGAGTCACTGCTGAAATAAAGACTAAAACTGTGCAGCTAAGTGTTGAATTTTCATTCAGCCAACACCACTCAAAACTACTTGTGTAATTATTATGAGCGCAGAAATTCTGAATACACACAAATCCTGCATAAAAACTGGAAAATTACAATCATAATTTAACCAATTAAAGCTGCTATTTGCACCAATTTTGCAAAGCCCAACACTCCACAATTGAAAAACTATGTAATTAAAATGGTTAATTGCAAAAAAACAGGCCACTGTTAAGACTATAATGTAAAAAGGTTCTCATTATTTGACCATCTGATTTTAAAGGTTAATGCAGTGACCTAGGAAGCCAGTGTGACCATTGTAATGGTGCTGGCATTTTGACCAAACACCACTTTAAAGGAAAAATGGGAGGAAAAATAAAGCAGAGCTGGCTTTGCATGCCACTGCTGCCTTCAAAAAGTGGTCATTGTGAAATCACACAAACCCAAAATCTGCTGACTTCATTAAAATATTAACAAGGTGTAGTTAAAACGTTTGTACACTTATGCAAATCGGGTTGCCAGAACAAGGGAAACTGGAGATTCCCCCAGGAGAGAAAAAAAAAAAAATCAACAGTGAAAAGATCAACCATCCTTCCACAGCGTGACAGCACGACACAAGAGGCAGCAGCTTGGGAATTCAGCAAGATAAATAAAAACCCTCCAAAGTTTAAGTAAATCATGGTTCATAAAGCTAATAGATTGAAATGAAGCATATGGCACTGTTCTATAGAAGGACCACATTTGCCAGGGTACATCAGCAGTATTTTGGTGGCCAGGTAAGATACACCTGAGGATGCCAATGGTGGGCACCTCCTTGTGAGCTCTTTGGAAGGGCCAGCTCTGGTCTGTGAGGAATCAGGCACACACACCATGGAGGTCTCAGATTTTATGTGAGTTAATCACCAAAGCTATCAGTGTGTCACTGACACTGCTCCAAGCTGGGCCAGGGCCCCAAGAGCAGCTGCAGCAGTGTGAAGTTAGGGTCTGGCCTCCCCAAAATGCACACTGCCCCCAGAAACAACAGCTTTGTGGGGGCTAAAACTGCAGTGGCCTCCCAGGGAAAGTGCCACATAATGCCTGCTTTGTGGAACCTGCAGCTTATTAATGTGCTAATGCCTTGATGGAGCCTCTAATTAAGCAGCGTGTTGAGCTGCACCCACGCTTTGGTCTCATACATCAGTAGGGAAAATTCCTTCACTTGTGACTTAGAGTGAGGAAAGGGAGGGAGCAGCATCACATTTGCTTAGTCTTTGTATGTTAATCAGTGCCTAAATTATTAATAGAGGAAAAGAAATTATTTACAAGGTGTTTGACGTAGACATGTCAGGATGTAGCAACACTACTGTCAAGAGGAACACTCATAAAGAGTCTGACCTCAGGCAAACCCCACAGAGCATTTAGGCATGAAATGCGAACACAAGTCCATCACCCTCCTTTCCACCCATCCCTCCCCCTGCCTAGCCA
>VZTY01021101.1:109697-154697 GCA_013400935.1 Turnix velox
AAGGAATTCCTGGATGGACAGAATCCCCTAATAAGCTTCATTAGGGGAACAGGCAAGAGAATTAGCTTATACACAAAGAAAAGTAAGGGACTACCTGGGTGTGTAGCTCAGTTGGGAGAGCATCAGACTCCTAATCTGAAGGTTAAGGTTTCAGTCCCTGTCTAGGTTTGAATCTTGTCAGAGTTGGGTTAATGGTTGGACTTGATGATCTGAAAGGTCCCTTCCAACTTAGATGACTATGATGCTATGATGCTATGATGATATCTGTCTTGTCTTATTTATTTATTCCAGCCTTGCTCAGAGACCCCCTTTCTCCTGATAGCACCCGGAGAGGCAGGAGGAGAATGAGAGACTGTTTAAGGGCAGAAGAGACCACGTTGAGGGCATGCACTTTTTCTAAACGCTGCACAAGGGTGATGGCTGCAGAGAGACATCAACAGCTTTGGCTTTGCTTTTTAGTCCTGTTGTAAACATACCTGAAGCTCTGTTTGAAAGAAGAACTTCTGTGGGCACTGGGAACAGTCATAAATTTTATCTTCCTGCCCATGGACTGCAAAGATGTGCTGCTGCAGTTTGTTCGCCTGTACAAAAACTGAAATGACAGGATAGGATTAGTTAAGATTGCTTTGTGTAAGAAATCTTCTCTTGGACTGCCCTTTTATCATTGCATAGACTCTGAGAAGTCCAAAGATACCTGCCAGAGAAGTGCTGGCACACTCAGTGCAGCAGAATTTCCTTACAAGTAGTCAATTTAGAGTCTCCAGGCTGACAGTCAGCTTTACTTCTAACAGAGTCTAAAACCTGTATGGATTTTTGATATTTCACATAAAGCTAACACTGTCCACGGGTAACTGGAAGAACTCAATCATGAGACCAAAGGGAGGACGTCACCGCTCCTGCGGGGAGCCCTGGGCCCACGGCAGGTGCATCAGATGCATTTTTAATGTAGGACAAGTGGGACAGGAGAAGCCTTGATGGCTGGGTCTGGAATGCACATGGCCCAGAACAGCATTTCTGGCAGCCTTGCCACAATTTTTAGACCTTTTAAATAGGTTTCAGTATTAAAAAAAAAAAAGATTATGATTTAAAATCACAAATTTCATAGCATCTACGCTGTGATTTTGAATTGACAATTATTCTGACTTTATCAAATGAAATTTGGAAGTGAAACATATTGAACTGCATGCTTCAGCTTGTTAAAAATACATCTAATTTAATTTTTGTCATTTTCTATGAATGATCATTAGTATGTGATAACAGTTCCTTCAGCAGAATTAAACACATGCACTAAAAGAATAATTTCATCTTAAAAGGAAGTGCTGGGAAGGGACACCAAGCAGGCCCTCACACTAGAGCTAGAAATGTGACACCATGAGCAAAGTGGCCTAAAAAATACCTGTGAGAGCAGCTGGCAAAAGTGTACAGTTGTAAAATTTGGTCTTCTCAAACCTTTCCCAGGTGAGCCCCACCACCCTGAGCGAGCTGAGAGCTGCATGGCATCTAAGAGGTCCCTGCTTGTGTGAGTAAGGGTTTGCAAGAGCAAGCCCATAGAATTCATAGATTGGAAGGGACCTTTCAAATCATCCTGCTCTTGGGAATGCAACGTACCTCTGAGCCATAAGCTGCAACTTAAAGGGCTTTGAATTGTGGCAGCAATGCTGAGCCCACCTCACACAGCAGTGCTGCTCGGTGTCAAACACCACAGAGCTGCTCTTCAGAGTCAGCCTCAGGTTCAGAGAGATGATATTTTGAACATTTCCAAGCATAGTGTTTCTTTCTCCCAAGGAAAGGAATACAGTATTTTATAAATCCCCCGAGTGTCATTTCTGGATCAAGCCAAGCACGCTGAGGCTTGTCTCGGCCTCCCTGTCTTACCTGTGAAACAAACAGGGCATTTGAATGTGCCTCCCATCCCCTCGAAGCTGTGCTCAATCAGGTGACACAGGAGCTTTGCCGGAGAGTCAAACATCTGGTTACACAGCTTGCACTCATGATTGATGCCTTCCTCTGCAAGGTTCAAATGATACAACTTGTTAGTGACACAGCAGATTAGCGTCGGGGCTGCAGAGCTCGCCCACAAACGCGGATTCCAGCGTGCACCGCTTCAAGGACCTGCAGACATTGCCCAGGTGGTGGCACAGGGTGCTCAGGGGGACACCCCCCAGCCCACCCAAGGGTGGTGATTTTCAGGTGGGATGAAAGCAGCACTGCTATCAACACACCAGGAACCCACACGCCTGTGCCCCAGCTTGTGGCAACACTGCAGCCCCCAGCCTGGCATCCCACCCCAAAGGGACAGCAAAGCTGCTCGGGGAGGGGCTATTAAATAATCAAACAGCATTTAAAGTAATTTAACAATGTGAAGTCAATCAGCAACACTGAAAGCAGGAAGAAATGCCACCTTCACCTCAGACTACACTGAAAACACACAGGAAAGAATCATAGAACAGTTTGAGTTAGAAGGGACCTTAAAGATCATCCAGTTCCATCCCCCCTGCCAAGGGCAGGGACACCTCCCACTACACCAAGTTGCTCAGTGCCTCATCCAGCCTGGCCTTAAACACCTCCAGGAAGAACAAAAGAAAGAACAAAACTACTGGAGAACAGAGGAGCCCAGAGCAGAGTCTCAGCCTTAATTTTATAGCTCTTAGCTTCTTCCAAGCTGAAGACACTATGGAAGGTATTTAAACATCTTCTGAAAGTGTCATTTCCATGTCATACATACTAAGCATTGAATATACAGGGCCCATTTTAATTGCACTTATATTCAAGGTGAACTTATGGAAAAATAGAATCATAGAATACTTAGGGTTGGAAGAGACCTTCAAGATCATCAAGTTCCAACCCCCCTGCCATAGGCAGGGACCCCTCCCACTACATCAGGCTGCTCAGTGTCATGTCCAGTCTGGCCTTAAACCCTTCCAGAGAGGGGGCATCCACAACAATAATTATTCCTATATTTTCAAGCCTATCACATTTTTAAGATGATCTCTTTCTCTGTTTACTGAAGTTTATGGTTCTATGTGCAATTGAGACTTTTTTTAAAGGTACTGAGGCCACATCAAAGCAATTCTCACTTATCTCCCTTAAAGGAAACACAAAACTATTTATACTCCTTCAGGAGTATGGTTTTTACTTAATATTGCTATAAATAGCTTTTCAGATCTTTAAAAGGGCTAATCAGAGGGTAATTATTGTTTTCTTTAAGGCCTTTGTTTGGTACTCTTGGGATCCCAAAGTGGGCAGTGAGGTTCCAGAGCAGAGCTCTCTGCATGGGACATTGGGCACAGACTGGGCATGTGGTGGCTGTCACACATTTGCACCTTGTCACATTTAAAGCTGGAGACAGTTCTCAGAACACCTGGGCCTTGAAGGGCCATCCATGCAGTGTGAAAAATAAGTTATTTTTCTAAAAAAAAAAGCTCTACATGGAGATTTTCTTCATGGCAGCTGACTGTGAGCTGCCTGTGCCACCTCTGGACACACATGTGGCAACGGGTGCTGTGCCCCACTGGGCAGTGGTGACACATATAGGGTTAGAGTCAGGTACTGGGACTGAGAGGAGGCAGGATGGGGAGAAGTAAACAGGCAGGTTGGGAAAAAGGTAGAAAGAGAAAAGGATGGAGAGGAAGGAGTCAGGAATAGAAAGATGAAAGGGCTGGTGACTCAACAGCAGCAGCTCCATGAATTCCCTAGGCAGCCATAACCAGGGACTGGGATATATCTAGGACGAAACGAGGATATTTCTAGGTTGCAATTCTCTGTTTGGGCAGCCACCAGAGGGGCACGTCGCCCTCTCTGAAGGATGGCTTTCAACATCCGACCCTCTCCCCTTCCCCTTGCTGTAGCATAAGGCTGGCTTCTCACATCAGACCCATGCCTGAAAAGTTGTGGCTTTGTGAGGTCTTTGCCCTGTGTTCTGGAGGGGGCAGATGGGGAAGGAGTATGTGCCTTGTGCTGAGCATCCTGAGTGTGCTGCCTACAACAACCCAACTCCACAATAAACCTGGGGAGGACAAAGCAGATACTGGGAGGAATGGAACAAATTCCTTCTATGAGTAAATCAGAGAAATCACATTTGAAATTAGTTTTCCACCCTCCACATAGTGGGTTTTTGGAGAACAGTGATTCATGTACAGCTTATGGTCCTGTGTGAGCATGTGTGCTCATAAATACAGATAGACACGTACTGCTGGTCAGACAACTGCTCCTTTTGCATCCTAAATATATAAAATTTCAGTAGAATTAAAAAAAACCCCATAAAACCAAACAATGCTCAGCATTTCAGCTGAAGTATATTCTTACCAGCTTGGTATGTTTAATTAGGTAACAGAGATTGTGTGTTTTCTTGGCTGATCCCTGCAGTATTTTAAATAGTTAAACCCATAACAAACAAACTAAAACTCGAATGAAAAATAATAAAACATAATGGGTTCCTGCAGATCTGGAAATTTATCCCACTCGAGGCAAGACCTTTTGATTTGCAAATCCACTTCTGAATTATAAGGCCTTCTCCTCACCGGTGGGGGTTTTTATTCCACTCCCACAGGAGTCCATTGTGTATATCTTGTGTCTATAAAACCATCCAGGAAGAAAAAAGGGGGGAAAAAGTACCATGGTTAGCATGACAAACGTTTCTCTTTTCATGCATGTGTATTCAAAATATGAAAATGCCCAAAGATATAGATAGAATTGCTGCTATAATCACTCTCTCCTCTATGGCATTTTACAGCATATTATTTTACACAGAAACACGGAGCATGTATAGAGATACTCAGTCACCTTTGGAGAATAATTCCTTGAATTCTATAAGATCATATAGGTACGTGCAAGGCAGCTTTTTGACAATGCAGTGAGACAGCCAATGCTCCAGTCAAACGTGTGGCACGGGGGCGTTAGCAACAGAAAACACATAATAATTTCTTCCATTTTTATTCTCCCTTTTGGATTGTGTTGGTTTTGTTTGTTTGGTTGGCTTTTTTCTAAGCACGACAAGCATCTACGAGAGACCTACATAACTCAAGTGGATTATGCAGCCCCTCTCATTTGTAAAATAAAATGCAGATTTTTACAGCTGGCTGTACTAGATCTTCTCCCATTTCTCCAGAAGCATTTCTGTGCAGGGATCAATTGATTACAGGACTAAACAAGCAATGTGCAGCAAATGAGAATCTTGGATTTCTTGCCCTTTTTTTTTTTTCTGAGCTCAAAATAATAAGCATTAATTTTACACTTCATTTGTCAAAAAAATAATGGGATGTGCTCTTGTTTAAAACAAGCAGGCCTGCTGGATTCTGTCAGGCTGAAACTATGTCAGGCCAAAAGAGGAACAGAGCGCTTTGTGTAAAAGTATCATGGGGAGATGATAGTATCCTGTAATGTTTTCAGTACCTACTTTTGTCTCCAAAAGCATTTGATCCCTGGCAGACACATACTTATTTCCATACTGGTCTTGAGGGAAGCCAGTAGGAATGAGAGCTGATTATCTGAATCCTGAAGGTGAAACCTGGGTGGTGCCCACTGATGTCAAAGGCAGGCATTTGTATAAATTTGGAGGTACATAATTTAGTGGCTGTTGGAGGGGCTGAGAGGCTGCGTGGAGCCGGCTGAGCGGCACTGACGGAGCACACCGCTCATTGTTCCCCTGTTCGGGTGCCTTTGCTGGGGAGTTTTAAATCTGTTGATGGGGTGCTTGGTACCACTTATGCTGCCTTTCTGCCCATTTTAGAGTGGGAATGTGCCTCTCCATAAAGCAATTTCTGCTGCAGCAATGTGCATTTAATACATATTACAATGAGTCTCCAAGCCTCTCGGAGAAGCGATGTGAGCAGCCTCCTGGCGAGGATGCAGTATAATTAATAATGCTGTATTAAACCCAGCCACTGGATCAGCTGCATTTCTAATTATAACTATATTAATGGCAACATAAAAGTATGCGTTAACACTCATCTATAGACACGTTATCACACCAATAGCAAACAGGAGATTTGAACAATAAAGATGAGGATGGCGTTGTCTTTTCCATTAGTTAAAACTTTTCTCTTCAACTTGATTTAATAAAGCAAAATTTTCCCTGGTGGAACAACTTCAATAGTCCTAATCTGAGAGGTTGTGTAAGACAATGTGATGCTCGCTTCTGACAACATGTATATCCCATGCTATGGCTTTCCAGCTTCCCAACACATTTCTACTCATTTGCAGCAAATTAAAGAGGAATGTCTTTCTGTACACAGATGTACACCATCCATGAGTTAACCACACTTCTAATAAACTTTGAAATACCGTAATTCAGTGTAAGAAAGCATTAGGATAGTGTGTTCTCAGAGAATCTTCTCCTGTCCATTATGTCATAAATCTGGTAGAATTAAATGGGCCATGGAAGAAGTGGTCTAATTATAATATAAATTGGAATGAACATGGGGAAATAAAATGAAAACTGCATGGAACTATTGTGTTTATGTAGTTAATTTCCCAGCAAATAAGTTAGCAAAGGCAAAAATTTATAATGTAAGAAAAGCAGGAGCTTCCCCAGTAATTTCTTCTGTGTGGCTGCAAAGGAGCGAGGGGCTGGGACCAGAGCAGGATGACAGTGATGGACACCTCCCTACAAAACAAAGCCTGGAGAGAGGAGAGAGCCACTTTGACTCCTGGCCTGGCTGCCATGACTTCACCACAGCTTCTCATTAAAAACAACCCATTGATGAAGGTAAAACCAAGGCCTGAGAACATAATGTGACCGCTACAAGAGGATGGCAAATTGGCAAACACTCACACGTTGGATGAAGATGAAGTCTGTCATACAGACAACATTTCTTCATCACCATTGCTGCCTAAGCCCCTGACTTGCTACGCAACCCATTTGGAGCACACCATGCAATTATAATTTCGTAATTAATACTGGAGGAGGTAGTGGAGCCCTTCACTTGCTGGCTGCAGGGTGTGGGGACCCTTCGTTTCTGCCCCAGTATGGGCTGGTGGCACAGAGCCACTCTCAGCACGCTGCCTCGGCCATTAGGCAGCCCCAGCGGTGAAAGGCAGCGGATTGATGGTGTGGCAGCAGAAATGTCACCTGGGGAGCTGGGTGCCTTCCTCCCAGGGATGCTGGAGGTCAGTTACTATGGCAACGCCGAATGAGCTCAACCTTGTAACTGACCCTTATCTTTTTTTGATCTGTGGCCCACTTGGGACCTTGGCTGGAAATCAACTGGAAAATAATCTGGTCACATATCAGAAAGAAAACTATTTATACTTATTTATCCAGGTAGAGCTTATATCTCCCTTTGATGACTGTGCCAGACTACAGACACCCATCATGCCCTTGTAGCATTTCACGCAGCTGTGCAGAAACACCCTGCTCTGCACCAGAAGAAATCATGCCAAATCTCCCCCCTTCTCCCCCTGCAACAAAACACACACAGGCTGCCAGGGATATCTGTGCTCATGGCTCTATTCATATTTGCCAAAATCTTGCCTTGCTCGCAGCCCCTGACCTGCCTGTGCAGATGAACATACACCTAACACCTCTTCTTAGATGGTTTAATATTTTATGTGGTTATCTGCTACTCATATTCTTTTGTGCTTTATGTCTCTGCTGAAATGTGATTCTGTTTCAAAATATATTTATATGATCTAGAATGGCATAATGCTGACGTCTTTTATAAGTTCAGGATTGTTTAATCAAATCTTACATTCCTGTTTCATCCTTATGACAATTTTACTATTGTAAGTTTTCAAGGGATATGAGAACTGTCCACTGTGGTTAGAAACATCACTTTAATGAAAACTGATAACACAGGGACTTGGGGTTTTTTTAGGAAACTATGGATGTTTTCATCTGCATTTTGTTGGTTTTCCTTACATTTGTTTTTGGATGATTCTCATTCAGATCAGTTCTGTTCTTCATGATTTTCCAAGGGATGGGCACCCTTCACAGGGCTCTGACAAGAAGCATCTCCAGCTGGGGATGCTCTCCAGAAAAATGGGATTTGGGAAATCAGGGAATATATTAGGGGACAGAACCTACAGGGTCTGCTGACAAACACAGGTGCTAGAGGAAATGCCTATTGATTCCTGATCATAAACTCCAAGGCTTCATGTGATGTACTTCATATATGCATTTGTGGCCTGGAAAGGATATTCTTTTCCAGGCTAAAATTAGCCTAAACGTACAACAGGCTTTAAACTCTTTTTATCATCTCAGGAGGCCACAAGCTCAAAATATGCAGAATTCAATGCCAAATTATTTATAGGCTAGCTTGTAAGTTCAGTGCCTCCAGTACATGTCAGTACACTGCAATATTAAAATGACCATTAAAAAGAAGCACGGTCCCAGAGGGACTCAGGCTGACATTGCAGGGAGTTTCCCACCGACTGTGACAGCAGTTCCTGGGATGCTCCAGAGCCCTGGCTCCCCCCAGCCACGGGCTGCCTGCTGCCCACACTGCACTGCCTGCCCTAAAGGGAGGGCTGGATCTCACACACGATGGGTTTGCTGAGCCCATCTTCATCAGCTTAATTTTCATTTTACAAGAAAAATAAAATCTGAAAGTTCAAAGGAGTTCATCATCTGTCTGCTGACTGCAGAAGCCCCAGAGGGACCCTTTCTGCAGAGCTTTAGTTTAGATTTAGATATTAATCTGAGAAACCGCATAAAGATAATTCAAAGAAATGCACTACACTTCAGCACAGTAACTTCACACTCTAGCAGTCTTTCTCTGAAAATGCTTTTTTTTTTTTTTAATAGCCTATATTAAAACTTCTTGAAGACTAAAGTCTGATATGTCTGAGCATTCCTTCACAATAATTCATTAAGGAATAAAGCCAGTGGCTTCCATGGAAATGCAAAACCTGTACAGAAAATAAAAAGTTTGTGGTCTTTGAGTGTGCAAGCCCACATACACACATAGAGTGAAACTGGATAAAGCTAATGAGCCCCTAAGAATTGCCAGAGGTTAATAAAAACATCACATTCCCACACAACACAACCCTAAGTCATGTATGTTAACATTTTAATGTGTTCACAGTTGTATTATTTCAGGTTTAATGCTGATACATGGTAGAACTGAAGTAATGCTGTCCTGGATCCAGGCCCATCACAGCCCCACTCCCTCTTGTCACTTAAGTCTGAATATCCCTTACCCCTGGTCTCTTCTCCAGTCATCTCTTCCCTGCACTGCTATGGCACTAGGAACATGTCTGTCCTCAGATCCTATTGACAATATCACACCAAAGAGCTCGATACAAACAGCAATAACAAGCATCTACTTGGCATCTATTCTTCTTGTGAAATTAAAAATTAAAATTAAAACATCATTATACTCTTATTAAACATCCCACTGGAATATGCCAAGCGCTTTTAAAACATGCTGCACTTGAAACCGAGTTTAAATCTCTGCCTTCCTAATTTTAAAGCCTTGGCACATCCTCCAACCTCAGCACCAGGACCATGAGAGCCACAAGGTGCCCCCTCCCCACTACATCCCCTGCAGCCCCAGGGGACTGCTGTCACATGAGGTCACCAGAGCTGCCAGAACTGCAGTAGGAGCTGCCAAAGGCAAAGCCTTCCTCACAGCCTCCTCTCCTGCCTGGGCACCAGCACACAGCCTGGCAGCTGCCTCTTGCAACAAAGCCAATGGCTGGGGGCATTTTTATCCACCCAAGGCAGGTTCCTGGGATTCATCACCCAAAGGAGTGGGAATCCAAGTCAGGGTGATGTTCAGCCCAGGCTGCCAGCCCCTTGTCCTTGCCAGGGACACCCAGGATGGCACACAGTATTTTTTAAACACACAATGTCCTACTGATGTGTGTCACCCATTTTCAGATTACAACTTCCCAAGTACACATTAGCATGATAGACTATAAATCTATCATGTAAATAATAATCAGATTAATAGTCTCTAATATTATATAATTAACGTAACTGACAGGCTACAAGCCAGTTGTTGTCAACTGCACTTAGCAACGTAGAAAGTCCAGAGCTCCAGAACTTACTTGCTCACACAAGGGTTGAATGCACCTTGCAGATGAGCCCCAGAGAGGCTCCTGTCCTATGTCCCTACCCGAGAGTACATTCCTTGCCTCCCACCAGTTATCAGAGGTGACAAAATGAGATGCCTCTACCACCAGAGAGAATCAGGGGTAACTAAGTAAGGTCTGGCTGGTTAAGATAGGTAACTGATTCTGCATGGCATGAGTATCTCTCAAAGCTCGTTAAGTGCAAATATGCCCAAAAGAATGAAAAGCCCCCATCAGACATATTTTAAGTCAGGAATCCTAAGGTGCAGTAACACATGATACTCCTTTAGGTAGTCAAAAAGAAGAATCTGCATGAAAACAAGAAAATATCTTAAGCATCTCTACATTATGCAGACATATATCCCTGTACTGTGGGAATATGCACAAGTGAATGCACAGAGCATCTCTCATTGATGTGGAAGGGATTTGCTCTATTAACACTCCACAGCCCAGGTGGAAATTGTACCCTGTAGCAGCTTCATCTCAAATGAAAAGCTGTAACCCAGTGACCTTTGAGAGGAGATATCCCTGCCAAGCAATGATGCCACACAGCACAGCCTGCAAAGTTACCTTCTATAACATTTATCTAACATACAAACAATGATTGCAATATATAAAACCTAATCTCCAACTAATATCACCTTTACATTAGCTTTTTGTTCTTCATGTGAGCTTGAACCCTTCAGATACAATGCAGAGCTGAATTTATCCTGCACAAGGAGCTGAACAAGCAGCACTGAAGCAGTTGCCCAGGCTCATACACCCTGAGCAGCCACAGGATGGGAGCAGGTTTGCAACATGGGTAAATACCTTCTTCCAGGCTCCTAAGCATAAAGCACTATGGATTCTGCCTTCCTAAACAAGCCCCTTTCTATTTTATTATGTGAGTAGCTCCATTAGGCACATGGCTGCTGGCAGATATGCTGTCACCACCTAAGTTGGCCAACTTGCTTTTAATTATTTCCTAGAAACACATTTTCTTCATTTTGCATGTCATTGGCTTTGTAATCCATTAAGGAAAGCCACGTGCAAAGTCATGCTGTAGACAGACTGCAAAGAACATATGTGGGCTGTGACACAAAACATACAGATATACTCTCTGTAAACACACAGTAAGATGTAAGGGAAGTCTGTATTTTAGCTCAGATAAAGGGATCTGGAACTGCCAATCCTATGATGGTGCTGAAGAAACCTTCTTCTAGCCATGGGAAAGCACAAGCATCCCACCATATCAAAGGGAAACATCCAGGAGGATCTCATGATTCATTAACAGCAGGAGTCCTACACAGCTTTTTCTGCTTTCACTCACTCAGATCTCAGGCTCATGACATTGGACAGGTTTCCTGGGCTCTGTCTGATGACACTCATTTAAAAAACAACAACAACAAAAAAACCCACAACAAACCTCAAGCCCCACAAGTAAGTGCTGAGAAGATCCCAGCAGCAGTGGCTTGGTAGGGCCAGGCAGGACAGGGGTAGGCTTAGTAATGGACTGGAGTCATGCAGAGGTGGTCAGGATGTTGTGGAAAGGTCCAAAGTTGCTGTTGGTTTGCTGCAGAAAAGGGCCTGATGTGTGTTCATTGACCTTGAAATACATCTTGGAGTACCCACCCACTAACTCCAGATGAGAAGGAGAGTATTCCAGAGTCCTGCCAAATTTACTGAGGAACAGTGAAAAATGAAAGGAAAAATCAAGCTGCTTTTCAGCTGCTCCCTCAAATAAAGTAAGATCCTAAATCAAACTGTCATGGAGTCCCAGTCTGAAGCAAAAAGGAGGAAACAATAAGGGTCTGTCAGAGACCTGCTAGCCACCATTTTATTCCTCATTTTTGTTGAGAGTTCTCATTTTAAGCTCCGATTTCGACCAGCATTAAGAATTCGGCATTTACTCCCATCACCCCAGAGAGGGAGGGAAGATACAATCGTATAAATGCAAACGAGGTGTGAACTCTGATAACCATACTTTGCCTGTAGGCAAAAATTGACTTTTTAAATGGCAGTCACTCCTGCAATCACAGCCTAAGACCCACGTTTGCTGGAGTTTCTTCTGCTTACTGAAAACAAGTTACACAGTGAAAGGGAAAAGAATTTGGAAACAAAATGGGAACTGTGGGAAGGGGCAAAAACTAAATCACAAAATAAAAAGAAAAGACCAGTATGATTAAACTGCAAATACTACTGCTGTGCAGATGGGAGAGGGTGAAATAGAATCACAGAATAGTTTGGGTTGGAAGGGACCTTAAACATTATCAAGTTCCAACTACCCTGCCATAGACAGGGACACCTCCCACTAGATCAGTGCCTGATCCAGCCTGGCCTTAAACACCTCCAGAGAGGGGGCATCCACAACCTCCCTAGGCAACCTCTTCCAGTGTTTCACACCCTCACCATCAAGAATTTCTTCCGTATATCTAGCCTGAATCTACTCCCTTCCAATTTACGTCCCTTATTTCTAGTCCTCCCTTCACATATCTTATTAAAAAGTCCTACCTCTGCCTTTCTGTAGCCCCCTTCAGGTACTGATAAACTACTAGAATAGAACATCTGTAGGGTCAGCAAGCAGCAGAACCAAGTTCTGCTGCCCAAAGCCCTCAATATCCTGACCCGCAGCACCCAATGAGCCCCAGTCTTGGGATGCCTTCCACAGACAGCATATCCTTTGGGAAATGTGCCTACAGATCTAAACCAGCAATCTATGGGACTTGAAGTAGACTGTGCCTATTCTCTGCATTTCTATGCCTTCTGCCAAGAGGAAATGGCCACAAGAATGCACAAGTGGAAGTTTAGATTGGATATTAGAAAAGATTTTTACACTAAAAGTGTTGTCAAGCATTGGACCAGTGACTGAGGCACCATCTCTGGACATATTTAAGAGATGGGCAGAGACAGAGCTTAGAGGTAAAGGTTTAGGAGTGGTTCTTGTCAGGAGTTGGGTAGCTGGTTGGATTCCATGAAAGGTCACTTCCAACCTGGGCCATTGTGTGACTGCCAACAGAAAATGGTCTAGTTCACAGGAAAAGCAAAAGCACAGAGCTCTGTTTCTAATCATACCTGAGGCTCATGGGGCCACAAAATTCAGCAACCTGGGGGAGCAGTTAGGGAGACCTGCAATGCCCCTAGTGCCACCTGTGTGCTCAGCTGCCCCAAAGCCACCCAGACTGAGGGCAACCAGCATTTCTTGTCACACAACAGCATCAGCAAGTCACAGGAAGCCAGAGGCAGGCACACACGGCAGTTGAATCTTTGCAGCTAGATGAGCATCAATTACACATTGTATCAAACCCCAAAATGCTTCAGCTATTGAAAGACACAGCATGAGCAAAGCAATTGCCAAAGAAATGAAAAATATATCCAAAACTGTGACAGAGCACTTGGCTACTTTTCACATGACACTGTCAATCCTCTCTCATCAAAGATCTCAAATACTTGGGAAGAGACTAGAGAAATATTCAAAGATACAATATTTGTATTTTGAATGTTAATTTGACACAAAGGAGTGTGCATGAGGGAATGTTTATAATCAGCACTCCAATAAACTCACAAATGACTCTAGTATTTTATAAGCTTGTTAGAAACAAATCACTCCCTTAGCTTATATTTACTTACTGATGATTCATAAAAGGCCTCAATACACAAAGAGTAAATTCAAAAATGTTTTCCTTGTATTATCTTCTATGACAATACTGAAACCCTCTCATTCAGGCTGAAATTCTCAACAATATCTCTTCTGTTTTTATGGTTGATTTCTCCGTGAGAGATGAGAAAATTTTTGAACCTTGGTTCTTGCCCCCAGCCCCCTGTAAGACAGTTGTCCTGCTCAGGAGCTGCACTGCTATGGCTGGCACTGGAGCTCCTGCCCTTGTGCAGCCTGAGGGATGAGAGGGGATCACATCCAGTTGTGTGGATTTATGTAGCAGTGAAGCTGCAGTCCCAGTGCTTGGGCTCCTGCACACCTCATGGAGCAAGGCACAGGTCAGCAAAACTGTATGAAAAGAGATTCTGCAATAAGTCAGAAACCTGCAATGTACTCAAAGAGCAGTATAATCTGCAAAACACATCCTCTGCTTCAGCTGGCCTGCAAAGGTATGGATGAGGTGTCAACACCATATGGGTCTTGATCAGCACCCAAACACCCTGCACACCCATTAGCTGACCACAGCTAAAACCCCCTTTCAGCCTGTTTAAAGACACCAGGATGCTTTAATGTGATATAAGTCTGAAGACAATGCTACACCTACACCTTCCAAATGCTATTAGATGCACAACACCTCAAACCAGTAACATCCTCATGAGCTCAGGAGACACTGCAAGCCATAGACTCCTGGTGTAGCTCTGCCATGGTACCTATGTGTGCCATGATAGTTGGGTTTTGGAATTAATTGCTTCCCAGGTTGGCAGGCTGGATTTATAAGCAGTAAGTAACCCAAACAGAAGGAAGCAAAAGTTGGCAGAGCAGTGCCTTGTTTTTCTAATGTAACTAAGTGCTGTGGACAGTAATGGGAGTGGTGGAGATACTTGCATCTATGCTCTTATTTACTTGATTAAAAGAACATGGGGATATCCTAACACAAGTTTTTACTTAATGTACAGTTAAGCATTACCCAAACATTTTATTGTGGTCTTTAAAGATGATCTATTTACAGTATCTGAAAAAAAAATAAAAATCATACACTGTATTCAAGCATAAGTGCTTGTGGCAGATAAACAAACATGGAGAGACTCTGCAGAAGTAAATGTAAGGTGGGCTTTTACTCTGCATGGCCCTGTTGCTTCACACACAGGCACCTTTGCCATGCTTTAAAGATGGAGAACACTCTGCCATGGACTGAGGTGGCTGGGCATGCATCAGCTCTGTAGCAGCACTAAGGTGTTGAAGCAAATCAACTCAGCCCCTGTCTGACTTCAGCCCTGCTGCTGCTGTAGAGCAAGGCTGGGACCTTGGGAGTGACAGAGCGAGCTCATGGCTGCTCACCCCACTCCCATGGTGGGAGACCATGGCAGCTTCTCATAACATGGGGAGGTGGTTTCTGTAAACTGCCCAGTGCCAGGTTTGGCCTGGTGGTCTCTGCAGATGCCGTAAATTGTTGCAGTATTGCAGGATATATCAACAAAGATTGCCTGAATTTGCACAGCCCCTGCTATCACTAAACATGATTTGGGTACGTATTGAGCTGAGCCAACTAATCACTACAAACATACAGCTTAGGATTCACATATTAATAGACCCTTCTATTTCTAGAAAATTTAATGTTGGTGTGATTTTTAAACTCTTGTTTAAGCCATAAAGTGTTGTACAGGAATTTACCAAGTACAAAGTTGGTTAGCAGTAGCTTTCAAAATCTGCTAATGCTGGAGAATAAGACTCCAAAAACACTGCCACGTGGCACTCCTGCAGCACCTTCTGTGCTCTTGAGGAGGGACAGGGATCACTAGACATGGAGCTCAGCTCCTTCACCCCTCACTCTCTCCTTCTAGCAGCTGGAGTGATGGGGCAGCCCATGGATGGGATGGCCCAGAGATGTTGCAGGTGAGTGGTCTGATGGAG
The DNA here is from genome assembly GCA_013400935.1 of Turnix velox. NCBI lineage: Eukaryota > Metazoa > Chordata > Aves > Charadriiformes > Turnicidae > Turnix > Turnix velox. Next base: position 125,257 of record VZTY01021101.1, read on the forward strand.
GTAGCTGGGGCACAGGAAGGTGGGGGGGGCTCAACCAGCACAACACCATGTCATGAAGAAAATGGAGAAATAAACTTTCAGGTGAGGAATGGTCACAACAATATAAATGACTGGGGACAAAAAGTGCACTGCTCTTTTTCTACAGAATTATCCCAAGTGCAGTGGCCTCTGGGAGTCTCCTTCCAGTTATTCAGAGAAGCTTTCAAGAATTAAATGCATGAGAGTGCCCTTAAATGTTTCTGCTTCACAATTAATTTGTTTCTGGAATTCTTTCCCAGTAATACATGACATTTTTGAGACTGGTTTAGAAATTTAGTAAGAGCAATAATTAATACAGGTGAGTAACTTGTGCCAAGTGTTAATGAAGCAAATGCATTTCTCATGTGTCACCATGGTTTGTGATCAGCCTAGAAGCACTTGCAAGTTTTAAGACAAATCACAAAAGCCAAAAAAAGTGTATTGCACCACAATTTTATAGCACATGCTTCTGCTAAGAGTCTGTACTAGAAATTCCTGCCTCCAAGGATACTTTCATTCCATCGCATTCAATTCCTTTCTGTGCTGATGCAGATGGAAGGGATTCACCTGTGTTTGGCAGCCATCAAGACCACGTGGGCAGCTGAAGCATCTCATCAGTTTCATTTCACTGTGAAATCACGTGGATAATTAATACACAGACAACCCAGCACCTGTTTCAGAAACACAACTGGTGCACAAACAGCCTCAAACATCTCTCTTAGCCTCCCATCCTTCTTCCTCCTGCCTTTGGCTACAGCCAGTGCTCTGGGCAGCAATACACTTGCTCTGGTCAATATATACAAGATATGAGCACATGTGCACTTTGTGAAAGCCACCTAGTACAGGGAGGAGGAGATGGACTGTGTCACTCCCAAGGAAATGGTTCTTCTGGAATGCCTTTGGATTAGCTTCTGCCTGCTGCCCCAACCCATCTCCTGTTGGACTGCACCAGGGGGCAAGGGCATAAGCTGATCCAGCCAGATACTGTGGCCACTATTCCTGAACAGCCTGTCTTATTTCTGGGAATAAAATGAGACCCATCCAACGCTCCAACAGCTGGCAGGACATGCAGGGCACAGCCCAGCTGGGCTCCAGGTTTGCCTCCTGCCTCCACATCCAGCAAATCTCCCTCAGGACTGGCGAGCATCTGCCACTTTCTACCAGGACCAAAGCCAGACACAATCCTATGGCTTCCTGGTGTGGTCTTTGCTGGGCTCAGCATCACTGTGCCACCCCACCAGCCTAGGCACTGGGACCTGGATCATAAAACAACCCAAAAAGCAATTTCAAGAGGATCACCAAACCTGCAACATAATTTCTGCTGTTATTTGGCAAGTGCTAAAGGCTGCCAGTACCACCCTATTCTGCTACAGGCAACTGAAGGCAAAGGAACAGGTTCTCCTCATACTCCTCATGTCCCAAGCCCATCACTCTGCTGGCATATCCCCTTCTCAGTACACACAGTGCTGCCCTGGTGCTATTGCTTGTCCCCTGGACACACAGAGGGGCAGTGGGGAGCTCTGGCAGCAGCCAGCATGGACAGGCACACCTGAAACCATATCTGAGCCCAGGCGCCACATCTCCAATTGTCACTGGGTTTTCACTCACATGCGCAGAGTTTAAATATTCGAGGATTTTAAGTGTTTCCATCACAACGTTTGGTTTCCTTTTGCTTTTCAGAGCAAAGGATGTATTAATCAATACAGATTTTTCTAAAAGAATTAATTATCACCATCATCAAGTCAAGCTCCCTGGTGCCTCACTGCCCAGCACCTACCCAATTCCTCTTCCCTTCCAGAGAACAATCTGCCATCTCTGCACTGTCCTCGTGCTTTGGAGCCTTAAAACAAGATTAAAATCAATTCACTTGGTGTCAAAAGCTCCCATTCTTCTCACACCCACCAGTACAGCTGTAGTATTCATCAGATTTTTACCACCAGGATTAATGTTATAAAATGTCACTTGCTACAGTAAAATTTATCAACATTATTATATACCATAGAAACTGCCACCACAGACAAATGCACTACATTAAAATTTTGTCTAGAGCTCCCTAGAGGAAACATTTGCTGCAATTTGTATAACAGTTTATATATTTATGCTATTTAATGGTACAAAGCAATAATTATGACTTCATTCACTGATAAGCAACAGCATTATATAAATCAGACACGGATTTAGAACATGCCAGCTTTGTCACTGGCCTACTACTTGTAAATTATGTTGCTGTTAAAAAAAAAAAAAATCTAAGCAAATATGAGTTAGCAGCAGGAAGCTAATAATGTGCCTCCAGCTGTTCCAGTTAACCTGCAAATGTGGCCATCTGCACCTCAGGAGAAAAAGAAAAGGAGAGATAGAGGGAGGGAGGAAAAGGAGAGAGGAGAGAAGCTCCCGCCAACACCAGCACAAAGCCCAGGCCCTGAGCAGTAGGAATGACCTTGCTCCTTATGACCAGACAAGCACATATTTAAAATCAGAGAAGTTACTAAAGAATAAAGGACCTTCTCTCCCCCAGATCTGCAGAAAGAGGAAGAGAGGAGAGGAGAAAAAAAAAAAAAAAAAAGAGGAGGGGGGGAAAAAAGTCTTTTCCACTGCCTTTTTTCTGGAACAGGATCTTTCACCTCTGGGGTTATTATTTACTGCATTGCAGGTTCGTCCAATGAACAGGTTTCCCTTACAACTTCTGCCTTTCATTTTCACTTTTTAACACCTCTTCACAGACCCCAATTTTGTATTATTTGAAAAAAAAAAAAGTGGTCATTGTAATAGATTTATTCCTGCTTCAGACAATTTTAAATGGATCCACAGGGCACAAAGGCTGAACTATCAAACAGGACCAAAATTCTCAGATAGAAAGTCAGAGATCTCACAGTGCACAGCAGCTCCACTCCTGCCTTTGGGTTCACGGGGCTGAGGTGTCCTTAGGACGTGTGAGTAGTGTTCACTCAAAGATTATTTTTTATAAGAGACTTCTGTGGAATCTGGGTCACAAGGAACTGTCATAAAACATTCCCTTTGACATTCATCCACACACTGAAGAGACAGTGGCTGAAAGTGCACATCCTGTACATCGTTACACTTTGGTAATTTGACAGCAGTTTAATACTAACAATTCTCCCAGATCCTTGTTACTAAGGGCTCCCCAACAGCCCTCCCCTAGGTAAGGATGCTGTGAGCATTATTTTTAATTTTTATTTTTTTTTTTAAAGCTGTGAGAATGTAAAACAATGAACTGAATTCCTGCAAAGAGTATCAGGTCAGGGAGGTCAGCACACCTCGACAGAGCTGCAGCACTCCCCCCCTCCCCACACTGCTTCCCAGTGCCTTTGTACCCCCAGTCCAGCCCCACTGCCCCTGTGAAGCTGTGTTCTGACACAGGTTAACGAAGCACTGCTGACCTTGTGGTGCTTAAGTAGACTCAGGATCACCATCACTCAAACTAAAAAATTAAAAAAAAAAAAAAATTAAAAAAATCTCATCTTCTTCCAAAATTAAGTCATCTAGTTTTTTTGTTTCCTGAGTTTAGGCACACATCTGCTTGCACAACTTCAAGTGTCATAATTTTAATAAAACTTTTAAAATACTGGCTGCTGCCCAGCATTGAGCCTTGTAGACCCTCATCTCAGGGGAAGGCATCGAGAGCTCTGCAGAGCAACCACAGTCATAGAATGTGGGATCTGCACCTGAGCAGAGCTGGATGGACCCGACAGCTATTATTAGATTTTTTTGCAAGGAAACATGATTTATCTTCATTCCAATTTTTGTTACTATAATTCATTCCAATGCCAACCCTGTTCACAGGGATTTATAACTCACTTGAAAGATTAACTTAGGCATATATAATTTCAAAGGAAGAAATGCAATTTTTTTCCTGGAAGTACTGAATTCACTTCAAACTGATCAGCTGTGATAGTGCTTGGACACGTGTGTGTTTTTAAAGCCTCCTTTAATAATTTTCTCCAAGAGAGTTTTGTGACTAGATGTTGCTTGATGTTGACTAGTTTTTGGTATTTTCAAGTGAAACACCTCACCCTGATGGTACAACACAAGCAGTACCTGCACATCTTTTCTAAACAGTTATGCTACACTTTGGGGGTGCTGGTAGATATGATGAAAAGTGTGATTTGCAACAGATTAAGAGTCTCACACTTAGTTATGCCAAATTTCTGCTTGGCCCATGGCTTCAGCAGCAGATAATGAATAAAGCTGGTAAGACCTCTATGGCAAAATGTTCAGATGGCCCTCAGTCATCACATAGATCAGTGACTGATGAGCCATGTAGCACTAAGTATATACATTGGAGTGCATGGAGTTCCTCAGATGCTTTAGCTCACCAAGTTTGTCTTTCCCTCTGAAGGGATGCCAGGCATCTACTTTCTGTCCCTATCTGCTCACTGCTAAAAATAGCCCCCCCCCCAAAATAAAAAAGAGATCCTAGATATATGCAAATGACCCATAATATTAATTTGCAAAGAAACCCTTTCACACAGCCTCAGTGAACCAGGAGGGCAACATCAGATGGGCTCTCAGATGAGCATTAATAACAGAAGAGAGAAGCAGACGGAAAGGGGGATGGGCAGCTATTTCTAAAATCAGTTATAAATATATGGTTAAAACACCTCGCTTTATTAAACCAATGTGTTTAGTGAATTTGTTTAGTTTTGGTAAACACTTCTGTTCCTCTCCTGATGCTGACATGGTTGGCAGCAGCAGAAAACCATGTGCACTGCATGCACAGCACTTCAAGGTGCCACCAGCACGCAGCATCCTCATAGAATGGTTTGGGTTGGAAGGGATATTAAAGAACATCTAGTTCCAACTTTCCTGCCATGGGAATGGACACTACCCAATAGATCAATGCCTCATCCAGCTTGGCCTTAACTGTCCCTTATTTCTCAACTCCTATTTCTGACAAACCACAAGTTTCCAAGTTACTCACAAAAAAAACCCCAAGGACCAACCCAAGTAGACTCCCAAACTTTGAAAGAAAAATGTTAGAGTGTAAAAATTTTACTTCCAAAAGATGATATGAGAAAGGTCAGAAGTCATCATGGTCAAATGGAAGGTGTTCCAATACCTCAGTGGTGCTACATGTTTACATCATACAGGTGAATAAATCAAACTATCACACTCATGCAAAGGGACTGTGTGTGTCCACTAGCATTTTTTGGGGCAATATAGTAAAGGAAAAATGCCAAGAAGCTCGCACAGAGAGTGCTGTGACATTTTCATTCTTTCCTTATTGACCTGAATGATTTGCTCCAGAATTATTATGCAAGCAGAGAAACACAGAATGAATTTTTAATAGCACCAAGCATGAAAGAGAACTAAAGTTCATAAAATATGTTAAATTGACTCCCATAATGCTGGTTTATGTAGCTCTCTACACAAAAAAGGCAATCTCAACTACAACAGTTAACGCTGACAATTTACAACCCATCACAACTCATTCCTGCTGTATGGAGGAATCCATCTCTCACACACAAGTGATCCTGCAATCACAGATGAACTCCAGTACTTAAGTACAATGGGATACGTTTCACAGTGTCAGCCCTAATTTTCAGCCTCGACTTTGATTTCCCCTGCCTTGGTGGGCTCCAGTCAGACCCTCAGTGTTACTCTAATGTAGCTTTTTTGTGGTTTTAATATGAATATTGTGTCAAGGATCTGAGATATTAAGAATGACAATACATTATTATTGCAGCAGGGAAATCTCCAGAGTCCTAGAAGTAGAATTTTGAAAACCACAGTAAAAAATCAGTAGTAATCCAGAAGAATTCATAAAGGAAACATGACAGTCAGTACCTTTGAATATAAATCTTAAATTCTATCTTAAGCAGACTGGACAAATACGTGTCATTTAAAAGACAGAGAAGGAGGTGAACGTGCCCCAGCTTTTCATGCTGTAGGAGGGAGCCTGTCTTGCCTGGTGGCCTCAGGAGCAGCTGAAATGCTCCAGCTTTTCTCTCCTGGAGCTCCAGGGCCAGGGCCAGCCAGTGTGTGTCCCTGGCAGTTGCATGGCTAAAGAAGATGCTGCATGCTCCAGACTGCCTGTGCCCAGACTCCTCCCTTAAAAGAAACCATCCAACAGGATGTAGGGGAAAACCAGCTCATCTGCACTCCCTGATAAATGTGATAATGAGAAGAAATGCAAAGAATCATACAGCCCTATTCTTTGATGAATTCACAGCCAGACATCTGTTTGCAAGGTAGCTGGCCCGCTAGCTACCTCCAGCAACAGCACTCATTATTGCATGGGTTTGATTTACATAACCAAAAATAGCCACAAAATTAATTAATTAAACACTTGGTTTGTATATGGCTAACTATGTATTAATACAGTGTTATCAAAGCATCCTAATCCCCCTCTGAGGAAGAAGCTTGCTTAACTGGCATGGATAATAGAAGGTATCACATACAGGAACGTCTGTGAGGAGAGCACCAACAGTCGGCCTTTGCCATCTGAAATGTTGCCCAGGGACCAGGTACATCAGTACAGGGTTTGCAGCTTATTTTCATCATACACATCACTAGCTTATGCTCTGAATTTGAAAGAAGTGTTTTGAAATGAAAAACAACCCAGAAGGTGCTCGAGATGAATGGTCTTGCCCTCTTAAGAATGAGTTTGCAGCAGTGCTCAGAGGGAGAAAAATCTTTCTCTGGACCTCACTCTCCTGTACAATTTACACAACAGAAAAGCTGGGTTTGATTCACAAAGCAAAGAAGCACATAATGATATAAGGCAAAACTAGGAAAAATCTTCAAGAGATGGTCAAATGGTCTCAGCACCTTCCTAAAATCACTACAGCTTCCCCACTGCTATTCAGAAAAGCACCTTTAAAAAAATACCTGTTACAATTTTTGAGGGGAAAGGCCAGAGGATGCAGCTCTCGTGGAGGTCCAGTGTTTTATAGTTCCTTAGGAGACCTCACAACTGTTCTTAAATGGAAGTACATAGCATTGCCTGTCTGAGTGACACAGGGACACCACTTAATGGTTAAGGAGGATATGCTAGGAATGGCACCAAGGACATCACTGTGTCCCAAGTCCTCTGCATTTCTTGTCGGGGCCATGTGGAATGCTGCTAGAAACTGCAGCAGTCTTTCATGCAACCATGAGATGCAGTTTACTGTACATGTGCTATTTATTATGCACATTATTTATTAATTTATGTAGATTAGGAGACTGCATGACCAAAAACATGCCATCAGCAATGATGGCCATCCAAGCCTGCTGTAAAGGCTCGATCCAAAACTGTTTTCAGTCCATTGAAAGATTTTTTTTTTTACGGATTCCAATGAACCTTGGTTGAGGCCCTGAAGGCACTGAGAGGAGCTGCTTTTACTGCAGTGTTCACAGCAGAGGTAAGTGGAATCTCCATTACAATGGCTCTGTCACAGGTACTGCAGGAAGACAAATCCATTTAGGGAGCCCTATTGATACTTGATTTGTTAGATCTCAATTGCAGAGCTCTCCAAAGGGCGATGGCACCGCACTACAAAATCGTTTAAGCTTATAGTCACTGTTCTGCTGTTTGCATCAGCCCAAATACAAGGGATCAGGTCTCCATATCCAGGGAGGAAACCTTTACCATGCATGAGTTGTACTTATGTACAAAATTCTGTAAAAACTTAAGCTAAAAAATATAACATCACCATCAACCCACTGACAGCTAAAAATCCACCACCTGCTCCCCTGCACCCCAGACCTATTTATTCCCAAAACAGCAGCACCCACTTAGAGAATGATTTTTTTTTTCATCAGAGAAAATTAGGAATAACCTCACTAAAGCCAACACTGCTACACTGATGAAGAAATTAATCAGCAATGAACTCACGCCCTGGGATTTTCTCAAAAATTTGACAGATCTGTTAGTAGTGAATTCTCAATCTGCCCTAGTTACCAGATGCAAGTTGGAAGGGCACTGAAAGGACAACAGAAGTGCTGATCTTTCTTAGCTAAACTTACAACAGATTTTGGCACAATAATGTTTCTAGGATATTACGAATCAAAAAATTCTCTTCATTTCGAGGCTGAAACCATTTTTTGCTGAATTGCCCGTTTTTCCTCTCTTCTTTAGCTCCTGAAGCTAGACTCCAAACCTCAGATTGTTGGTTGTCAACAAACACTGTGCAAATACAGGTAAATAACTGGGATCAGCATCACCAGCTGCCTGCAGTTACTGCCTTATCCACAAGAGAGCACAGTAACCTGAACACATCCCCAGCCTTTTGTAAATGCCTGGTGAACGTATGGAGCACTGTGTAACTCAAAAATTATAATTAAAATGTCTTAGCTCCTGTATTTATAGTAACATTTAAACTACTGTGCTTTCTTGAAGTCACAGTCATTTACTTGAGAACAGCACACTTTATGGTGAACAGATCTTTGAAACTATACCACCGGGATATGGCACAGCCACATGTAACTCAATATATGTCAACAGCTGTAAAAATATTGGTTGGAGAAGGGAAGAAAAAGCCATGAGCACAGATCAAGTGCCCTGTCTCTCACATCTGACTGTTTTCAGATTCTCCCTCCCTCCTCTCCTCCCTGCCCCCCCCAAATAATTGGGCAATTTTGGCGCAAGCTGTCATAAAAGCCAAGGCTTCTTTGAGGTTGAATGATCAAAAAGGTTATAAATGAAAATGATTTCAATGTTGGAGGCCCTGCGAGTGACCAAGGCACTTTCTGTAGCAGAAGGGTTTGTTCTAATCTTACCAACTGCACGCTTTCGTCAGAGCATATTCCTAGGGAGTTCACAGCTCCCCAGGGCGAAGCTACAGTAAATTCTGACTAATCCCCTCTGCATACAAATGAGCCCCTGGAAAGAGAAACTGCAGGGTCAGGCAGCTTATGCACAGCACTGATTCTCCAGGTCTGTGCCTTCAGCAGAGCAAACAAAATGGCACTCTATTTTGATTTTTGTATTTTTCTTTCCAAGAGGACAAGATTCCTGAAAAAAAAAAAAAAAGTAAAAATCTTCAATCCTAAAATGCAGGACAAGCTGGGGAAACGAGGAGAAGAGCACCTCTGACATGCCCAGGCAAGGGGGTAAAAAGGCAAGACTAGTCTTTAAAAAAAAAAAAAATTAAACTTTTGATTGACTAAGTGAGTAGTGGGCTTGCATTAAATATCACATAATAGGAATATGGCACAAGATAAAATATTTACCAGCCTATTATGAAATAGCAGGATCCAATCCAGCACCTTCATTGGCTGGCATCACCCATATGAACGCACTAAAAGAGCACAGAGTCATTTATATTCACTCTCTGGCATTTAAAGAGATCTTTAAATGTTAAATTCTGCACCTATTGCTGCTTTAAAAGACTTAAGCACTGCTTAATGCATGATGTGATTAATTTTTCCAGCTGCGCATTATTTAATCACAAAACATGTTATTTGTTACAATTATTAACTCTTGATAAAATGGGATACTCCTGTTTCACAAAAATTCCTTCAAGCAACTGGGTGGACTGGTGAGAGAATGACTGGGGCACTAATTACCCTGCAGCACTGAGGAACATTAAAGGAAGGGTCTAAAGAGTCATCTTCTCTAGGGGTAGGAGCACCCTTCACTCCCAGAGATGGGGCAAGTAGATCCAACACTGAGATCTCTCAGTGAGAATCACTCAGACCTTTTGTCTCAGCAGACCTTCAGAAATCCATCTATATTTTGGACATACACAGAGCCCGAGATGCTTATGCTCTGCCACCATTAAAATACTGCTCAAAGATATCATCTTATAACCTTGCACACAATTTTATAAAATGCAATTTTCACATATTCATATTTAATACAATTATGAGGTCAAGATGTGAACTGGTTCTATTTTACAGTCTTAACTTGGATGTTTCTTAGAGATTATTTTTTCAACTATAAAGACATTCAAATGCTCTACAATTCAACCTTAAAAGTTCTGCTTTAGATTCCTCCTTAACATTAAGCATCATAAGCTAATAATTTTCTAATGCCTTTTTTGTTTGGTTTTTTTTTGTGCTCAGAATTGAGTCATTTGAACCTTGAAAGCTCACTCTAAAACTTATTAGCTAAAGTAAATGCTCTTATACAGCATTGTGGTATTAAGAAGTAATCTAACCAACCAAACCCAAAATGTTGGCTGAGGGAACACTGCTGAATAGTGGATCCAACAGAGCCTTAACACACCACGGGGATGGATCTGCACCAAGCCTCTGCTCTGCTTCACGGCCAACACAGTCCTGGGAGAGCATGTGAGCTGCAGGCACTGCAAACCCCTCTCCAGCTGTGCTTCTCTGTGCACCACAGGACAGGGGACGAGAGGGGGGCTTCCAGATAAACCCCTCCCAATCTCCAGGCTGGATTCCTGCTGTGTCCCATGCACCCCCACCAACCTCTCCCTACCTTTTTGGTAGTGGGAGGCCACCAGCCAGATGTCCTGCTGCAGTTAAAATACACAAAACAAAACAAAAAGCCACAAATATTTTAATGTGGCAGAACTCCCATCTCCTTGCCATGAGGAAAAATGAAATGTTTTTGCACAGTGCCTCAGCCATAAGGAATTGCAGTCTATAAAAGGCACCACTACACTGAAGGGGGGACTGTGTGCCACTCTATGGAAAAAAGTCTCCCATCACAATCAGGAAAGTGTGTTATAGGGATGACCTTGTGACACAAAGCACAAATCTATCAGTTCACCACTTTTTACATGCTTCTGGTATTTATCTCTTCTGCCCTCCCAACTCCTATTTTAATTAGACAAACTCTCATGAAAGTCAACAAGACTTCTGTCTGACTGAGGGCTGGGTTGAAGCCTAACTGGAACACAATTCTAAGGATAACAAAGAGTAAAATGCAGTTCTAGGCAAGCACCAAAATCACGAGATGTTTGGAGCTTTAAAATTAAGCATCCCGGGAGGGTGATGGGGGAGAGCTGCAGCAGAGGCTCCACCATCTCCCCCAGGAGGACATTCTCAGCTCTTCCATCTGCAGACCCAAAGGCACCACTAGCAGGAACTCAGTGTAGCTATTGACGTGTGCCAGAACAGGATGAACAACAGTTAATCGATGGCAGAACTCAATGTCACGTCATTAGTGAATCTGATGGCAATTTGGACATACCACTAAAATGCCCACCACAAACAAGTACACATCAGTTTCATGACACACTCACAATCCATGTTCCAACATAATTATGTTTAAAGGAGAAGCTAATGTGAACATACGCAATGCAAAGGAGGGATTCTTTTGTTTCTTTCTCTTTTTTATAGACTGATGATCAAATAATTAAACAGCCTAGAACACAATGTCAAAGTATTGCAGCTTTATCCAAGAGTGTTCCACCACCAGACTAAGAAACAAAGCAGCTGTGGAACAGAAAGGTACAACAGCAAACCCTACACAACATAAGTTACACCTATGCTTTATGAGAACACACATATTTAAAATTCTAACAGAATAAACAAGGCTCCTAAGTGACCCATATGGTGAATTTTCTTTTAAAAAGGCAGGAGTTGCTGAAAGCCAAGTTCTTGCTGCTGAATTCCTGGACACAGTTTCCAACTATTCCAATCAAGCAGCTCTGTGGTTGGGCTGGGATTTCAAACTTGCCACAGTATGAAGTCCAGTTTGGGCTATATTCCCTTCCCTCTCTCAGCTTGATGAAGGCTTCCCCGCAAAATCAAAAGGCTTACTGTCAAGTTTTCGATTGGTCTGGGCTTCATGCTATCATATGTGTGGTGATGGCAAGGAATATGAATGCGGCTCTGGCTCCACCACGGGGCCTTGAGGTTTCATCCAATTCATCCAGGGACCTTATGAAAGTAGAGCTGGTCTCTTTTCATGTATATTCCGACTGCTGAAATTCCCCAGATGCACTGCAGTGTGCAAACGCGGTGTAAAAAAGAACAATAGCTTGAGAAAAACTGAGGCAGGTCTACTGAGTATGCTTAAGATAAACCAGCCAAGCTAATGCAAAAAAAAAAAACAAAACCAAAAAAAACCTGACAGACCTTTTTCTGCATTCATAGCTTAATGAAAATAAAACCTTTAAGAAGTGGAGAAAGCTTCTGCACACCAGCACATGTAAATTGCCCTGTTAACTTAAAGAAATTGATGCAGGTCTCCAAATGAAAATACATAATATGTCAGAGAGGAGATTAGATAGATAGAAATACTCCGAGCCTTTCAAAGGAAAAAAAAAATCAAAAAACAACCAAAACCACACACACAATAAAACCACTAAAAGCCCCAACCCAAAACCATGAAAAGTCATCACCAACAAAAAAAATCTCCAAAACATCTCATAGTGTTGCAGATTACAGAACATCATTCCTAAGCTAAGTAAGAAAAAATCCTGAGGCACTCAAGCTATCACTTCCAAGTAACAGCCACTAAAAATTAAAAATGTTAGTATTATTATTACTAATAAAACAACACAATGCTCCTTTCTGGAAGGACAACAGAATGGCAGTGAGATTCACTTCTACTAACTGTGATATCATCTGTGGTTCAGGCCTGTAATGCACTTTAACTGCATTGTATATAATTTAATTTTTTCTTCCTAACATACTCATTTGTTGCAACTACATTTACTAAGAACATTCCTCACACTGGTATCAAAATCACAAGCAGAAATAATGTTCAATATTTAGCACTAAATAAATGTAGAAATTCAGCTCTTTACAAGAGCTTTATATGTTTTCATGCCAGCACTGGAGCAGCTCAATAACCTTGTTCTACAAACAGCAGGAAGTCTTGCTAGTCCAGGAGTTTTTCAAGGGCTGGTAAAGGTGACTTATTTGACTCTACTAGAGGCCAAAAGCACATATGTGCCCTGCATTCACCAAGCCAGAGAATGCCAAGTTATCACTTATTCCACAGAGAACAGGAAGTTCAACATATCCATTCCTTATTTGCTGCTGTTTGGTGATTCACAGCAATAGCCAAGCAGAGTGCCTTCTCTCCAAGTTACTTCCTATGTACTTAAGGCATGATCACTGAATTTACATGAGCTATATTCTGCTACACAAGTAAAACCCATCAATATTAATGAATAATATAAAATCATAGAATAGTTTGGGTTGTAAGGGACCTTAAAGATCATCTACTTCCGACCCCCCTGCCATGGGCAGAGACACCTCCCATGACACCAGGCTGTTCAACACCACAAGTACACACATGTACAGTCCCATCAAGGACTATCACCTCCAAAATACATATATCTCTTAAGAACTACTGCACTAGAAGAGTTCACATTTCAAACTTCAGAACTAAGGTCCCAAATAAAATTACTGTTTGTCGTGATTATTCTAGAAAGATGCTTTAGATTCACCTACACTGCTGTAAACACTACAAATAGATCTCACCAGCTTTACTATGCCTTTCAATTCATCATAAAAATTACCTTATGTCCAAAGTTATCTTATATTTTAAAAAATTAGACTTCTGGATGCTAATGTTAATGCTGGAAGATCCTGAAAAAATGTGGCATAGTTTGGGATAAGTATGGAAACTAGAACTAGGCAACTATGATGATAACCTAATTAATTAGTGGTAGTTATTCTTTAGCTGAAGAACACAAGTTCTTTATTTCATATGGTCCATTTCAAGAATGAGGCTGTTATTTCAGGAGCCAAGAAATTACCCAGAGTTGTCATATTGTTTTCAATGGTATCATGATAAATCCTCACGGTATATTCTGCTTCCCACTCTGATCCTCAATTCACTATGCACTAGACATGAGACAGCAAGTGAGAGGGCACACTTTCAAATTCTTATCATACATTTCTTATAAGAACTGAAACACCATAGTATCTGAACACCAGCAAATTATTCATACCACACTCTATATACAGACAAAAGTCATTATTTTAAACAATTTTTTTTTAATATTTTATTTTAAATAAATCAGAGACAAATCAGGATTGGGCACTTGTGGGCAACGCTATGAGATGAACATTCAGTTAACTGCTAGTGAGGAGTTGGGAGATCCTGTTGCACCCTTCCAGGCAAATTAAATGAAAAATGGGTACAAAATTCCCCAAAAGCCAATGTGACAATATAATTAATTCATATTGCTTGCTCAGTTTTTCACGATTAACCCTTTGCATTAAAATTTGGGAAGTCAGCCTGTACCAAGGACAAGGAAGCTCCTCTTGGCCATGGAAATGAAGAGACAACCAAAAGGTTGGGCTCATTTATGTTACCAGTTCAGCCTGGAGAAGAGAAGGCTCAGGGGGGACCTCACAGTAGCTTCTCAATACTTGAAGGGGGCTGCAGAATGGCTGGGGCAGGACTAAAAAATAGGGTCCAGCATGGCAGGACTAGGAGTAATGGATGCAAATTGGAAAAGGGGAGATTTAAGCTGGAGATAAGAAAGAAGCTCTTTCCTGTTAGAGTGGTGAGACACTGGAAGAGGTTGCCCAGAGAGGCTGTGGATGCCCCCTCAATCCCTGGAGGTGTTTAAGGCCAGGGTGGATGAGGCATTGAGCAACCTGCTGTAGTGGGAGGTGTCCCTGCCTATGGCAGGAAGGTTGAAACTAGATGACCTTTAAGGTCCTTCCAACCCAAACCATTCTGATTCTAAATGTCCTCCTGCAGAGAAGTGATGGAACTAGGTGCAGAAGCGAGCACCAGCCCTGTGCTGAGGTGACATTGCCATCCAAGGAGCTGAGGGATGAGCCATGCTCACACCATTCCCTCAACTTGTCCCCCTCTTCCATAGTAAAGACATTTCAGGAAACAGAGGACAGGCCATAAAGATTTCTGTTCTTGTAAATGCCTCTCTGCTAACTGCAGGTTTATCCGGACATGCTCCCAAGGGATCCAGCTGCTCTTTAAGGTTAATATCAGCACAAAGCAATTGTGTGTGAGCTGATCAGGCCTCCTCACTCACACGTGTAACAGTTCAGGAACACTCACCTTCTGCTTATTTTTCAGGGAGACAGACAAGTACATTAAAGAAAGGATTATTTTTCCAAGTAACAGCCTTGGACTGGACATGCCCCTTCCTGATCCTTCAAAATTATTTCCCTGCCTTCCCAAGCGTTGGGCTGTAGAGGCTGAAACCTACTGCACAACCCAACTATATGTGATTAATAAGCAGATGTCTTACTTTAAAACATAACTTTTCTTCAAGTTACATCCTTTGCTTCAGTTTTCAGTTGGAAACTTGGCCTAAATGACAGCTGTGTAGGCCTCACCCCAGCTCTGCTCAGCGGGAGCTCTTATGTACTTCATTCTGGGGCTGGGAGCTGCTTTTAATCTATCAGCAGGGCTCCGCAGCTGCTGTAAGCTAGCTGAAAATTGTCTGCATACACAGCCCTTCAAATGCTGTAACCCTTTTGCTGCAACTCACACTTAGGCAGGAGCTCAGGAAAGTGGCCACCAGCATCTCCTGAGAGTTAAAGGAAAGCTGGAGACGAGAGCCCGGTGGGCTGAGAGGGCAGGTTGGAGACCTTTGCGCAGATGAGGAGTTTTCCCCGAGTTCACAAGTTCAAATACCAATTTCCAATAACTGTTTGAATGGATTTAGCCTTGCTGTAAAAGTCTGGCAATCAGACTACATGCCCGGCAAGTAAATATTTCTGCTTTGCTTTGCTAGATGCCGTTAGAAATTGGGAACGCCTTTGTGTTTTTTAACAGTGATTTGCCTGTAGTCTCTGCTCTGCCTCTCATTTACAGCCTTAAAGAAGCTGAACAAACATTATATGCACTTCCAAGGAGGCAGGCTGCTGCACAGCAATCACTTCACACACTCAAGGCAAACTTCAAATACCCATAAAGTAAAATGCAACAGTGTAGAAGTGTTAAATCTGCTACTACCATCAACAGAAACTACACACATAACAGTAACCCCGCGTCATCTATTCCACTGGGGCTGGGAAAGGACGGATATGAAACTATTGCCAAATATTTACATTTACAATTCTTACAAAATATGCCGAGTCCCAAAGGGATTAAGTATAATCTCACATGTCAACAACCACCACCACCACCAAAAACTTTAAATATGGCTGCAACATGTTTTCACTAAATTTTCCAGTGGTCCTTGTTAAAAAGTCTCTTTCTGTTTTTTAGCAAGGAGGCAGAGAAGAACCTCCTCCACAGAAAGCACAGCACTGCTGGCTGCCAGGGACTGCCAGCCCTGTCCTCCACACTGGGTCAGGAGCTGGAGCTCAGCAGCAGTTAGAAGAAAGGTGGGGGATCCCCCCCTTCTGCTGGGAGATGCCACTCACTGGCCCTATGGCCATCATCAGAATGCCTTGAGTGGGGCAGCTCCTGCAGCTCAGCACTGAAGGCTCACAGGATCACAGAATATCAAGGATGAATAGAAGAAAACAAATTTGCCTCAGAATATTCTCTGTCTCACTCACCCATCCAAAGCAGCACTGATCCCACAGGAGCCTGTCTGCTCAGCACACTGCTGGGCACAGAATCACAGAATATCAGGGCCTGGAAGGGACTTCAAGAGATCATCTAGTCCAATCCCCCTGACAGAGCAGGAACACCCAGACCAGGTCACACAGGAACACGTGCAGGTGGGGTTTGAATGTCTCCAGAGAAGACTCCACACCCTCTCTGTTCAGCCTATGCCCCTGTTCTGTCACCCTCACTGTGAAGAAGTTTTTTTCTTGTATTTCTGTGGAACCTCCTGTGTTCCAGCTTGCACCCACTGCTCCTTGTCCTGTCACTGGATGTCACTGAGAAGAGCCTGTCTCCATCCTCCTGACTCTGTCCCTTTCCATATTTATAGACATTAATGAGGTCACCCCTCAGTCTCCTCCAAGCTAAGAGACCCAGCTCCTTCAGCCTTTCCTCATATGGAAGATGCTGCAATCCCTTCATCATTTGACGCCTAGAATTTGAATTAACCCAGAACAAGGAAGTAGGGTAAGCAGTAAAAAAGCAGAAGTTAAAACACAATGAGGAGGAGCCCTGCTGAAAGTGACATCAGAGAACCCCATCAGCCCCAATGGGGGAACTGCCCACAAGCACGTTTCCTTTCAATAGGCAAGACTTCAAATCATTTGCTCCTCTTCTGATACACTGCAAGGGGCTCAGTGTGGAAGGGTTCAAGTATGTGCACAGAGCACAAGCAATGTCACAAGGCCACCATTCAGCATGGTCCTCTTGCCAGACCCTACTCATTGGAGGCTTGTGGGATGTGGTCCTCGCTCTCCAGCAGAGCAAGCTGCACATGCATATGTGGAATGGTTTTCAAAGGTCTTAAATTATTTAAGTTGTGAATAACTTCATAGAGACTTTCACAAGCACAGCTCCTAGCTGAAGTGTATACACATGCTGATTTTTCACTATTGAGCATGAGCAATATACAATAAAACAAAAACAGGGAGAAAAAGAATTGAAGAACAGAAAATATATTCCTCCATCTCACAATTGCTACTTCTCCTAAGAAAAAACCTGCTTCTATGTATTTTAAACAGTTAAACCACAGAGCCCCTGCAAATTGGAAAGTAGAAACCAGGAGACTGAGGCATTACCTACAGGATGCCCATGAGGGTGTCTCCTCTGGAGAGGAGGTGCCACAGCCCCAGGCTGGCAGCTGCATGGACACTCTGTGTGTTTTGGCAGCGTTATCCTCTGTGGATTCTAGGGCCCCCCTTTGTTGAACTGACTTTATTTTTTAACATTTGCTAACTTCTTTTCTTCCTCACCCTGTGTGTTAATTGCCCTTCTCTGCTGAGGTCACTTGGGTTTGCCTTTGTGCCAAAGCCTTTTGTTTCAGCTGGTGGTCTATTTGGCCTGGTCAAACCTTTGTACTTTAATTTATTGTGTGATTTCATTGTGCAGTGCTTGCAGACTAGCCAACTGGCCCATTACAGAGGTATTAAATTCTGTACCGTTATGTGCATTTGTACACACACACACACACACACACACACCCCTCTTTCCTCTGCTTTACTTCCTTCCTCAGCCATCTGTAATGGAACAGAGTCCTATGCTGTGGAAGCTTTGCCTTAGCTCCTCTGTTTTAATGAGTATAATCCACCAGGAGCAGTAAAAACAGCCAGCACAGTGCCCAGTCCCTCAGCTGCCAAATGTGCACCACGCTCCAGAAGAAGAAGGTAGGGAGGTAGTATTATCTGAAATTCACCTCTGTTCCACATACTCAAAAAATTACCTTCAAGTGCCCACCAGCTTTTGGAAAAGGTCAGGAAAAAAACCCACCCTGGAATCAGAGGCCAATTCCAAAAATCTCAGATTCCTAGAAGAATTGATACAGCAGCAGCTGTATCTCTTTCATTTGAGTAATTATCATATAATTAAGTGCATGAATTACAAGAGAGCCAAGGCATTAAATTAAAATATTTAATGCTTGTAAATCTGAAAATGATTACTGTGCTGATGTGCAGCTACCGAGCAGTGGAGCTAATGGCAGAACGACAGTACCACCAGCCTCCCATTATCCTGCTGTAGCTCAGAGAAGGCACCAGAATCTTGGAAGCCTTTTGCCGAGGTGAAAAAATTGCCTTTGATTCTTTAAACCTAGCAACTGGTTCTTAGAAATTGCACACCTAAGTGCTGCAAGCAAAGGAGAAAAGGAAGAAAGAAATCTCTGAGCTAAAGTGTAATGTTTTTTCTTGCAGATGCATAAGGAGAATGACAAGTGGAATGTCTTGTTGAGACTCTTACAGGAGGCTGAATAGAGGAGTCATTCCCAGCATTTTCTTTACACTGGGTCATCTTTCATTACCCAAATTTAGCTTCATCCAAGCTTAGTCAGCAGTTTGCAGGATGGGGCTTTCAGCAATTCAAATAAACCAGATAACCAGAGATCTCTACTCAAGGCATTTTCACAACTAGACACTGACAGAAGAAATCCTTTACACTACAAAGTGTAGCTCTTGAGATTTGGGGGTGAGCTGTTTGTACTTCCCAGGAAAAATAAAAAAAGGTATTACATTAAAGTTCTTTTCTAAAACACAGAAAAGCCCATTCGTGTTCCCCCAGCATATCCTCTCACTTTGCATAAATAAGGCAGGAGTGGACACTGCCTCAGCCCAAGAGAGATCCATAGGCAGTGCAGGAGCTGGGCTCGTGCCAAATCCCTGCGGGTCTCCAGGTGCTGAGACAATTTCAGGGACATTTCTAGACTGCAGAGAAATGTCCTCCTGCCATCCTTACTGCAGGACCAGCCTCGGGGGATGCACCAAGCCAGGCCCTCAGGCAGCCCTGCCTCCTGCCGCAGGCTGATGCCATCTTCCACATCAAGGACACGGAGGTGGCCTCAGTGCATCCTCAGGCTGGGGAGACTCCACACAACATTTCAGCTCTTCTCTTTATTTACACTGGGACTTGAAAAGTTGAAATGCAACCAAGAAGCCCAACACATATTTGGCTGGTATTTCACTGAAGAATCCCTTTGTGTCACAGAAACACAACTGCCATGAAACTGCAACAAATGCAGTGTACGTGGTACACTGGAGTAGAGGATTAATGGCTTCAGGCAGCCTAAGGGGAGGAGGCTGAGGGTGTGTGTAGGCAGAATATGAGGCTGGCCTTCTCCCCTTTGAGAGGCACAACCACCTCCTCAGAATGAATGGATAGGGCCGAAGGCTCAGGATTTGGATGGCAGGGGTATGTGCAGTTTTTAAAATATATTTTTATATACAAAAGTTAACAAAAAAAACCTGTAAAGACAAATATAGGATAAGTCACCTAACTTAAAACGAATTGCCATCAGGTATTACATGAGCAAACTATGATGGCATCCCTTCAGAAGAAAAGCTTAGAATCATTATCCCTATAAAAAGCAATACAGCGACATTTGCTATCTAAGTGACTGACCAGGACTCCTCATGAACCCCAAAAGTCACTAAGACCTAGGCATTTGGCAGCTCTTGTGAGCTACAGCCTTCAGTTAACATGGAGAAATGTGATTCTTAACTTAGGTATTCAATGAATGGCCCTTAATTACAGCAGCTGGAAAAAGGAAAAGGTGCTTTCAAAGTTGCCTGAAGATAACTTACTACTCTTTTTAAAGGGAAGGTGGTGTAGAAATAGACCAATGACAATGTTCCATTTCTTTTTTTAACAACATTCATTACCTGTAGGTCTCCTGCTCCAGTGCCATTGCTATTCTACAGGAGTTTTTCCCCAGAAAATTATCTCACATTCTTTTTCTGGGATTATCTTTCACCTATGTCTCCTGTAGCTTGGAGTGACAGCAGCAGCAATCAGTGAGAGCGGGCCAGGCCAGTACCTGCCTAAGGTGTTATAATGCACAACACAGATGAGCCTCACCCATGCCCATGATGATGCCTGTTTGTAGAGTTCCTGAAAGGCCAAATTTTGGCTTCGGCTGTGGAAAAAGGATGCATCTTCTCTCAATTGTGAGACAATAATACTGCTTAAATGGAAGACATTAGTACCATTATAAATTGTACAGGTAAGTAGATAGGCTAATAACTTCTATCTCCGAACTATCCGACTTTCGTGTGCCAAATAATTTATCATCACAAGGTGGTAATAAGAAATAGCCACAAGGGAAGAGTAACCTTTTCCTAGTGGTAAGGAAGCCAGAATTTCAGAGTTACTGTGTAATTAATTCGCTTTTCAGGAATCAAAAGACCCTAAAGCAAAAACAAGTTCAACAGACTTGTAATAACATAGTGTTAATCCCTCTTATTCCTCAACACACACACACAATGAAAAAAAATCTATCCTTTTCACTTCGTCTAAACTGTGAGATCCAGAGCTGGGCTGGACCCAGATGAACTGGAAGGTCCCTTCCAACCTAGATGATCCCTGACCCACACTGTAAGCATCTCCTGCTTTAACTATGGCTTTTTACTCTGCCTTGCATCTTGTCCCTGGCTTTCCAGTCCCTAGTAAGGTCAAGGTGCTCACAAAAAGACTATTTCACTGTGGCTTTCACTCCAAGATCCTCCTAGATTTGTTTTGCCTCACACATTTCAAGTTCAGAATCTTCTAAACTTTGCAGGTGTGAACAATCTCTTGCTCAAGCACAGCTCAGCTACAATTCCATATGCTGGTACCAGGCTGCAGCTTGAGTTCCTCAGCACTCAGAACAGATCCATCCCACTGCCACTTGTTTTCAGCAAAATAATCCCAACCTGTACAATAATCCCATCCCAAAAGCAGGGAAGACACACCAAGATGGGCCACCTGCTCTGACAGATACTGCTGTGCTTGTGGGCACTAATGACTGTCTATGCAAAGTTCTCCATCACCTTCTGGAGGTGGTTGAACCTCTGCAAATCAAGCACAGCTCTGCACCTTCTTGTGCTTGATACTCTGGTTACTCAAAAGAAACAGCTTATCTGACATGCTTCACACAGAGCAAAAGGCATTTATAGTGACACGTAAAAATATCAAATGCAGAAATGCTCAACGTACTTCAAAGTACACACTCTGATTTCAGAATTTTTTTTAATGTGGATTACTTGCAGTTAGAGATTAAACTGCCAGTTAATTTTCAGCACGGACATGGTTATACCTGTCTGGTTTGGTGAGACTTTAAAGGACCGTTTCCTTTTTTTTTTTCTATTTTCTAAAATAGAAAATGTTCCTCAGATGTTAAAAAAGATCAACACCGACAGTAGCTGTAATTATATGTAAGACAGCTGATAGTAAAAAACTGAACTTACAAACAATTGAATTTAGAAACATAGTTCATGTTATTTAAACTATCTTTAAAGTTGTCCCTCTTAAGGGAAGTTATCAATTAAGAAAAAAGAAAGATGTTGCTGAAGACACTTCTGAGATCATGAGAAGGGATGTCTGAGAAGATTATGCAAGGGCAGTGATTCTTGACACAAGGGGCAGGAGCTATACTTGGGTTTCATTCCCCTATTCATTAAAAAGGCTAATTTTCTCCATTTTACATTCTGTTTATGTGGTCTATTTTTTGAAATCCCGTGCACCGTTTGCTGATTTTGTATTCAGTGAGCATGTGCAGGCAGGGAGTCAACAAGGGACCACAACTGACATTGCAGTAGGAGTAGAGGAGCAATTCTGGAAAGGTTACCACTGACACACGCAGACAAGAGATTGAATTTACCAGTTGTCCTGATGGACAGCCTTAATGTGGGAAATTACAGCCTGCTCAATATGGATAAACACTGCAAATCATCCTAATTTTAACTCAGAAGAGGAGATTAAGGCAGCAAGGATAAACTATTAATTAACACACATAGCACAATATATTTTTTTATCTGCAGCAATATATGTAAAAGAAAAATGTGAGCTATATGCTTGCAAAGAGTTTAGGTCAGCTGTTACAGTGCAACTGGTTGTGGTTTTATTACTGCATACTTAGTAAGCACTTAAAGCACTAAAACCAAACCATAGGTCAGTCTCAGGGACCAGAGACAGCTAAAATCCAAGCCCCTCACTGATTTGTTGGTTTATTTCGACAGAGGTGCCTGTGGTCTGAACACAGTCATGGCCTGATGGCACTTCCAGCAGCAGCAGAAGTTTTGTCACTGATTTTAAGCAGGAGGTTTGAAGGTGTATTACACAGAAGTACACGGGATCATTGCTTTGTTAATGCTGAAAGCACTAATCCAGTTAAGCATCTGTGAAGGATCAGAATTAATCATGGGACAGAGCAACACTGCACATTCTTGTGCACTAAACATCACCCCTCAGCCATGCCACAGGCTCATAGGTCCCAGCACACAACCCAGCAGAGACATGGGGCACACGTGGGGTGACACAGCTCCTCTCCACCCCAGCATCAGCAGCACTGTGGCCATTCTACCTCAGACACAAATTTTCTTCCACCCAGCCACACTTCCCTACACAAAGGCAAAACAACTTTAGACATCCACTCTCCTTTTGCCACCTACAGCTGCTCCTGCTGCAGGAATCAGAGGCCAAAGCCTTGCCAGTCTGGGGGAGCAGCCCCTCCTGGCTTTGCTCCTTCCCCCTGGGAAGCCATGCCTGTGGTGGAAGTGGCCATCCTGGCTCCCCCACACACTGGGGAGGTCCCGTGGGCTGCTCTCCCCTGCCCGCCTCCTGTGCCAGCAGAGAGCCATGCTGCCGGCTGCTGCGCCAGCTCCTGCCCCCAACGCCCTCACAACAGCTGTGGGCTTAATTATCAAAATAACATTTTAATAGTCTCTTAACTGAACTCCCTTCCAAACATGTCAGCAGAGAGGCTGTAAGTTTCTTTTAACATCTTCAGCTAAATTTACTAATAGGCTGTGTTTCAGCTCCTCATGCCTGCCATTTGCTGCCGGAGCCATCCCTCCCACCTCAAACCGCTGCCTCTCAGTTCCTAAGTGACTCTATTATCTGCACCAGTACCAAGGTGGTCAGTGCTCCCACACATCAGACCTCCAAGGAAAGCAGAAGATCAGGAAATTACCATGAAGCTAACAGTCCTTCCTCTCATTATCTTACTATCTTTTTCATTTTTTTTCTTTTTAAAGCATTGGTACCCAACCAGCACTCCCAAGGAAGGCAATGTGCTAAGTGTACTTACGCAAATTATTTAAGATCACTGGGGGTTTACTTGCTTTTAACACTTAAAATAATTTTTTAAAAAACGAAAAAAAGATTTTCTATGACAAGCATTATTTTCCTGTTTTACTACCTTCACAACTGAACTATTTCTTGCTTCGTAAAGCAATTCTAAAGGGACTCCAACTAGCATTGAGCTGCCAAGTTAACTTTTCTGTACAAACTCCAGAGTAAAAGGTGAATGCACATGGAAACAGTGCTATGATTTCCCCCCAGTAAATAGGCCATTTATTCTGCAAACTTTCCCTCCTGTTTCCCAATTTTTAACATTTCTTTTTTTATACCACTATTACTGGAGTTGGGCAAGCGTTTATTCTCAACAGGAGGTTTAATGACAGCTATTAGTGCAGTGACGAGTTTATCCCCCTCTCCTCTCTCCTCTGAACTGCTGACTTCCTCACAACTCTGAAGAGGGTATGGCAAGGCATTTATTCCTATGAACACAAGGATCTGCTGTGGAAAAGAAAAAACTTTCCCATAGATAGTGCCTTCCTAACTCTCCAAGTTAAGTCCTAGCTACACTAAGTTCTTCCAGCTGACTTTGATGGGATCAGGATTTTATCCCCTGCTCAGAACAGTAAATATCTAGCTATATTCTTAGGCAAAAGAAATAGATTCTTAAATAGATTTTTTTTAAAGAATTTACTATGAATAATAGCTTAGCAAAAACACCCTGTAGAGTCAGCTGAGGCGCTGGCAGTGCCACAGCAGTGTTTCTACTCTCATCCATTCTGTAGGAGGGTCAGCCTGTTCTGTGCTAAGAACATCACTGGCCAAGATGCAACACCTCATTGTAACCAATGTGCTATTTTCACTCGATTTTACAGCTGAGTAAAGCAAAGGCACTGGGTTGTTGCAGGAATTATCCACGGTCATCCAGCCTATGGATCCGCAGGCTGTCCCCTCCCTGCCAGCCGAGCCAGCCATTTGTTGGTTAGTCAAATTCATTTTGGTTGGTCTGGAAAAATCTGCTTGTACGTGTTTGATGTGCTGTGCAGCGAGCTGAGGCTGCTGTCCACCCAGCAGATGGAGGAGCTGATGCACTGGCCTCCACAGATGAAGCCTCCATACCCTGCCCTTGCTTAACTCACTCGGGAGATGACCCACTAAGAGAGCCAAATATCTCTAATTTGTCTTTACTACTATTTGTTGTTGGTCTTCCTTATGCTTTAGCAAAGAGCACAAGCAATCAAGTTGCAAAAAAACAATAAAAGCAAAATACAAAGGCATTGCTGTGACATTACTGGGTCCAAAGGAAGCCTTCCTCACAAACCTGCAGTGGTGCTGGAAGCAGTGCCCAGTGTTTATAAACTTGTCATGGGTGAGTGTCAGGAGGATGGAGCCAGGCTCTTCTCAGTGACCTTCAATGACAGGACAAGGGGAAATGGGTGGAAGCTGGAACACAGAAGGTTCTACAGAAATACAAGAAAAAACTTTTTCACAGTGAGGGTGACAGAACACTGGAATGGGTTGCCCAGAGAGAGTGTGGAGTCTCCTTCTCTGGAGACATGCAGGACCCATCTGGATGTGTTCCTGTGTGACCTAGCCCAGGTGTTCCTGCTCTGTCAGGGGGATAGGACTAGGTGATCTCTAGGTCCCTTCCAATCCCTGATATTCTGTGATTCTGTGTTGCAGAAGCAGGGACTGCATGCACATAAATGTGTGGATCCACTGGTGTGCTGCCAGTAATGCTGCACAGAGCTAAGTCTTAAACGAAACCACAATCAAATTATTTATTCTAATACAGAAAAACTGAATATAGACCTTTTTTCTTCATTGCTATTCATTATCTCTTACAGCCTAAGAGTATCTTTAGAAATCCCAAGATGATCCTCAAATCCAGGGAGATTTAAACTATATTTTTTGTATTAAAATAGTCGAGGATGTAGGTGACACATTGTGGCCCCGTGTAATTTAAATGTGATAGATTTAAAGGTAAAAAGCTCTTTGCAGTCTATTGCAGAGAGTGGGACAGACTCCCATCTCAATTACAGAGATAAGCCCAGACTAACAATGCTGGAGTTACTCCACATAAACACTGGGTGTAACGGATTAAAATGTAAGTCATTGTGTTCACGTCCCATTCTCTCTAAATGAAATATTTATCTATGCATTACAAAGAGGTATGAAAACCTAGTGCATGGTTCTCCTACTTCAAGCTGCCCGAATCTCCTAATTATAAACGGGAAGCAGAGCTTTAAAAAGGACATTCCTCTTCCCTTCTTCATCACAATATCATCTTCAGAGCTAAAATATTAAAAAAGAAATAGAAACCAGTTTTTTTAAGGTTTTTACAGTCTGTGCTCCAGGGGAAAACAGACACTCAGCTACGACTGAAATTGCTTCACAACGTGCGCTTCTGGGCCTGTGTTATCCTCACTCCACAGATGAGCAGAAAATATAGTTTGTTTCTTTTTTTTTTCCCTCTGGTTTGGCATCTGTGGCACACTTAATGCTCCTGGATCTTCAGTGTTCTCAGGGAGAGACAAAGAGCATCGGCTGAATATTTTACTCGAGAAAAAAAAACACCTACTCCTGTCTTCTGTAAGTGTGCTTTGTGCATCCTTAAAATGACCCCTTCTAGAGATCATGCAAAGAAAAATAAAACCACAGCCCTTTTGTTCACAAAACAGCAGAATCTTCAGGGTAAAGGATTCCCTTCAAAGAGCAAAGATCTGCGCCTCATTTCAAAACTTAACAAAACAAACCACCTATCACTAAAATATTAATTTGGTTTTGAGTAAAAAAATATAGAGTCTGTCAGGTCCTTCCACATCCCAGGATGAATGCCCTGGGCCATGGTCCGTTTTCACCACCATCCTCTCAGCAGCAGGGCACACAATGTCCCCTCCAGCCCCATGCTACTCATAAGCACACACAGCTACAGAACCATAGGCAGCCATCATTCCTCATCCATCTTTATATTTAAGCAAAGAAAGTCTAGGGTTTAAATCCTGAAAATAGGCAGAATGACATGTGCTGTTGTTGGGACGTGGTGAGTTGCTGGGTTTCTGCAGAGCTTAGCTGGACTTTGTGGCACAAACCTGGCTGACACCAAGGCATTCAGTGGCCAGCTGACCACATGCACTTCTCCCCTTGGCTGTGCACAGACAGCAGCTCACCCTTTTGCACTGCAAATGGCAAGGCCACCAGGTCTGGGCACATACTGTGATCCTTGCAAATCCTCAAGCACTAAACCAACCAGAAACCCAAAGCGTTCTCAACGAGATTATACCTCATCTTCCAGGTTCACATCTTTTCATCCACTAACCATCTTCTACCATGCTATGGTTGAACATGACAGACTCTCATGGACTCCAAACCTTTTTGTCCAAAGTAAAAATGTATTCAATTACATTATCTGACCATCAATTTATGTCTAGCAGCCTTTGTAGACATTTGCATCTCTGGTTAAATGATATGCCATTGTGCTCATGAAGCTCTTATTTTTAGCTCACCTGAAAGTGCATTGAGGAACTCAGTCAACTAAAAAAATCTGCTAAAAACACCAGCTGGTCAGTGAAACAGCTAACATGAAGAAATGGAAACCTGGGGATGAACCTCTGTGGTGGAACTTGAAGCAGTGTCTAACTTAAGTGTAGCTTTCATCTTGGGGAGGGAGGGTTTAGGGTTGTGGGTTTTGACCCTGCTCAAGGATAATACACATTAGCCTGCAATGCTAAGATCAGTCCATTGCAATCATACAAATCTAAAATTATTAACAGAGAGAGCTCACAACTTATCTGCCTCTCCTCAAAACCATGGGGTACACATTTCTAGCATCACTGTCCCATAAAGCATGCTCACCCTCAGCCCAACACTGAGCAGTCCCCAGCACTGACTACAGTGGGCTCCTACTCAAAGCCACCCCTGCTGCCTGAGCAAGGTTACAAACCAACACCCCACTGCATACACTCTGCTGTCACTGAACAAAATCAATTTCCTTCACAACTTAATTTGGGAGTGAATTTGGTTTCCGGAAGAAAAGGTAGAAGAGTCAAATTTTATCCTTCAGCCATCAATAACCTGCATCCTCCACAGAGTGCAAGAAAGAGAAGTTTTTAACTTTCATAAAGCATAATAAAATATTGTTTAGGTTGATGTGATGCAGCAGAAAGCTCACATGGAAAGTATACGCTGGTCTCCTGTTGTTGAGGGCAGGGAATACACTGCCTGTGACTGGAATATGGTACATCATTTGAACTACAGCAAGGAGCTAGGAAGTCCTTGCTGATTCCAACTCGGGCAAGGAAGAAATGTCCTGAGAATTCAGGAGGAGAGATGATTTATACCATATCTGTGATATTTATATTAATAAATGATTCATGTTATTGCAAGGACCACTGCTCAAAACTCTTTGCCTTCAGAATTGTGGACAAACAAACCAAACAAAAAAAAATTGTGTTTCCCAAGATCCACTGATGTGGGTTTACATGGTACTCTAATGTAATCACTAGAACATTAAACAGTACCAAAGTCTTCTCTCTTTTCCATGGCTGATTAAGCAGTTGGGAACAGAGAATTTACTGTGAAAAAAGCAAACAATTATATGCTATCTGAGGTAAACATTACCTTAGTAATGGAAGCTGAGCTTTAGAACCTTATTGTCAGTAGGGATTAGCATTATAATACTTAAAATGACATTTATAACACTTACTGAAATTACAAGAATGAAGTCTGTGGAGACACAGAAATGAAATCAGCTCAATGTGTTTTTATAAGAATACTGAAATCTAAGTCCCTTAGAGGAAAGATATAGACATTAACAGTTTTTGCAGGCTTCCATTAGCTGTTCAAATTTGAATACTGTTTCTTAGGTGAGCTCTAATCTTCTTTGAATCCTCCCAACACATTTTATCTGTAAAAAATTGTAGTTAAAAATTTAGTTTGATGGAATGATATTTAAGTGCTTTTCCTCATCTACTCCCTCAAAGAGCCCCTGAGAGTCTTACAGTAATTTGTTCAAACGAAATAATATTTTCGTTTCCTGGGTTCTCTTTGTTGTCTTGTGTGATGAAAAGTAACATTTCTTTTCTTTCGATCCTATTAAATGTGGCTTTCTGAATGCCACCCGCTCAATCCAAATACAATCTGGCACACTTGCACCCAGCTTAAAAAAATGGGAACTGCCACATAGAGTTTTTGATCTAAATGTGACATGTCACCAGGAGAAGGCTTGGAGTAATATTTCCAGAGCCATAATCAAGTGTTATAAACAATTGGGTTTCATTCATTGACACAGTTTGTCATCACCTTTTCATTTTAAATGCCTGGTTATTGAAATTCACTGAATGTGAGAGACGCCACAAGCAGGCCAGAGATGTTTGTTTCTCAGGTCATGGCTCCTGCAAAAGGCTGAAAGGAGGAGACCTGTACAAAGACCTTCACTGCCTTCCAGCCCAGCATCTCAAACACCAGCTCATGGGGAACTGAAGGCAGACAGCAGCTTGAGTGTCCAGAGTCTTAGTTCTTGCTAACAAAGATGAATTGAAGAAAACTAATTTGCCTCAGAATATTTTCTGTCTCACTCGCTCACCCATCCGAGTCTCCCACTGATCCCACAGGAGCCTGCCTGCTCAGCACACTGCTGGGCACAGAATATCAGGGATTGGAAGGGACCTCAAAGATCATCTAGTCCAATCCCACTGGCCAAGCAGGAACACCCAGACCAGGTCACACAGGATGGAATCCAGGCGTGGATTGAATGTCTCCGGAGAAGGAGACCCCATACCCTCTCTGGGCAGCCTGTGTCACTGTTCTACCACCCTCACCCTGACAAAGTTTTTTCTTACATTTCTGTGGAACTTCCTGTATTCCAGCTTGCACCCATTGCCCCTTGTCCTATCACTGGAGGTCACTGAGAAGAGCCTGGCTCCATCCTCCTGACACTCACCCTTTACATATTCATAGACATTATTGAGGTTGC